>CM077080.1:104428560-104909166 GCA_039513925.1 Platanthera zijinensis
CCTTAGAAATAGTGTTTTATCTATTTTCCCTCTTGAGAATTTGTCTCCAGAAAGAACTTAGATAGAGTCTCATACCAAACTCTTGGGGGCTTGTTTTAACCCATAGAAAGCTCTTTAAAAAATATAAAACATAAATAGTATGAGTTGAATTAATAAAACTTGAGGGTTGCTCAAAATAGACCCTTTCTTTGAGATTACCATTAAGGAAGGCTGACTTCACATCCATTTGGTAAACCTTGAATCCTTTGTTGGATGCATATGCCAAAAAAGTCTAATAGCATCCAATCTAGCCACTGGTGCAAAGGTTTGATCAAAATCTATACCCTCTTCTTATCTATAGCCCTTTGCAACTAATCTAGCCTTGTTTCTAACTATAACACCATTCTCATCCAGTTTGTTCCCATAGATCCACTTGGTTCCCATGATGTTATAGTCATCTGGTCTGGGAACCAACTTTTAGACATTACATCTCTTAAACTAGTCCAATTCTTCCTGCATAGCCCCTATCCAAAATGGATCTATATTGGCTTCTTCAAACTTCTTTGGTTTTGTTTGAGACAGAAGACTTGTGTACATTACAGTGTTGTGTTGTCTAGTTCTGGTGGTCACACCATGAGCTGCATCTCCAATGATCATTTCCCTTGGATTATCCTTTAGATTTTGACAGCAACTTGTAATGTGACCTCTTCTTTTTGAACAGCTTCATCTTGTTGCTGATTCACTTCTTCTGGTTATTCCTGTGCAAGTTCTTCCTCAAAATATTGACTCCATCTTGTATACTTTGGCTTGCTAGAACTGAGTCTTCTATTGATAGCTCCTTTATCTTCAAGTCTTCTCTTGTTGTGCTTAATGTACCTATCTTATCATTGTAATATATAGAACTTTCATCAAATACAACATGAATAGATTCCTCTACAACTTAATCCCTCACGTTGTAGACCCTATATGCCTTACTGTGGTTACTATAACCAACAAATATGCCTTCATAGGACTTCTCAACAAACTTATTTAAGTATGTTTTACTATTATTAAGGACAAAACACCTACATCCAAAGATTATGAAGTAGTCCAAGTCTGATTTTCTGCCCTTCCTTAGCTCATGAGGAGTCTTATTTAGGATTTTGTTGATTGAAGCTCTATTAAGAACATGATATGTTGTGTTAATAGCTTCAACCCAGAAATATTATGGGAGAGAAGAATCACTCAGCATGGTTCTTCCAGCTTCAATAAGAGTCCTATTATTTCTTTCAGCAATCCCATTTTGCTGGGTGTTCTTGGAGAGGAAAACTCTTGCTGAATCCCAAGTTCTTCACCAGACTTTGAAATGCATTCAGATTGAAACTTAGTTTCATGATCACTTCTGATTTTGTCCACAGAACAGTTCAATTCATTCTGTATTTGTTTGATAAATGATTTGAAGACATCAGGAGTTTCAGACTTTTTCCTTAAGAAGAAAACACAAGTAAATCTGGAATAGTCATCAACAACCACAAAGATTTAGACTTTCCTACGTAGAGTATGAATGAGTATAGGACCAAACAAGTCCATATGCAAGAGGTATAAACATCTCACAGAGTCTTTCGATTCAATGCTTTTGAAGGAAAATTTGGTCTTCTTGCCTTTTTGGCATGCAGAGTAAATGCTCTCCTTAGTGAATTTAATGTTATGACTATTCCTAAATAGCTCTTTTCTAATAGCTTGCCTATGGTCTTATAGTTCAAATGAGCTACCCTCTTGTACCATTTGGCATAGTGTAAGGATTTCTCATTTGCAACTAGGCATATGGGAAGAGTTTGAATTTAGACAAAGAAAATTTAAACAACACACATTCCAACTCCTAGTGCCTGTCAAGATGACCTCTTTGTCACTTGACTTCTTTATGTGACACTCATCCTTTTGGAATGAAATGTCATAAACAAGATCACAAAGTTGGCTTATGCTTATAAGATTTTGTTACAAACCTTCCACATAAGCTACTTTAGTGAAGATGACTAAGCCATTTGAAATCTTACCAAACCTTTGGTAATCCCTTTGTCAGCTTCACCAAACATCAGTTTTAGTCTATTCTTCACTGGAATAAACTCCCTCAAATTGATCTTTGTTCCAGTCATGTATCTAGAACATCCACTATCCAAGTACCAGATGGGCCTATCTATGGTGCTTGGACATACCTGCAAAATAAAGATTTATTTATCCTTAGGAACATAAATTATCTTGGCTCCTAGGTGCATGTTAGCTGGGGCTCCATAGAGACCACCTAAGAATTTCTTAGCTGCACATATTTTTTATCCATGAGACATTATGTGATTGAACCAATAGTTCAGGGCAAAGTGTCCAATCTTTCCACAATACTGACACTCATAATTATTTATCTCCTCTTAGAAGCACAATATCAACTTTATGCTGACATTCCTTAGGACAGGAATCAGGAGCTTTTACAGTTGCATATTGACTGTAAGCAAGATGTTTGTTTTGCCTCACTGTCATAGCAGTCCTCCTTGGAGGAAATGCATTAGGAATAGCTTTCCTATTCACAGATGTACTAGGTGCTCCTGGTCCAAACTTCTGGATTTCTTTTCCTTTGGTCTGAGACATAGGCTGTGGAAATACTGGACCTTTTTGTCCTGTCATCTTTCTGCCTCTCCTTCTCCTAGGTTTATATAACCAAGACCACTTCCAGGAGTTTCTGAGAAGGTATCTATTATAGGGACCACAGTCTTAGGTTTAGAGAATTGCTGAACAAGTCTTTTCTCATTGTGGAGTTTGAGTTCTAACTCCTGAATGGTTGCATCTCTTTGTTTGAGCAACATGATTTTATCATCAATGATCTTAGTTAGCTTAGCTAAATTTGAACTTTGAAGACCAATCTGTTGAGTAGCCATCTCATGATGGTACTTAAGACCTCTTAGTGATGTAATCTTGATGGCTTGTTCTTTGATAAGCTTTTTGCTCTTTACAAGTGCCTCTAGAAGTTTTCCAAAATTAACTGTGAGTTGTTGTAGTTCGGTCTCAGAGTTGAACTCATGTGAATAAAAATTTGAGCTACATGAATCTGACTCATCCTTAGTCTCATGAGCAGAAGTTATAGAAAAAATAGATTTGTCAAAGATTACCTCAGTGTTCTGACATTCAACTATTTTTTTTCTTGATTATCAGTCAGTGCCATTAAGTTGACCTCTATATCATATTCAGAGTCTTCACAGAGTGAATTAGTAGTGGATTTCTTTCCCTTTAATGTGGTTTCTTTAATGAAATCATCTTCACAGGAGAACAATCCAATGTGAGCATATTCTTCATCTGAGTTAATTGAATCTGAATCACTATTAGATAAAGTTTTTGGCTTCTTTACCATCATACATTTTTCTGACTTCTTATCTTTGTAGAACTTCTTTTCATTGGACTTCCTATTCTCCTTTCCCTTTACTAGGCAGTCAGCAATGGCATGCTAGGCCTGTTACAGTAATAACAAATAATATCAGTCTTAACTTGTTTGTTCTAGTTTGATTCATACCTGACCACAGAGTTATTTCTGTATTTGTCTTTATTTTTGCTAGAACTTAGTCCAGATGATGTCTTCTTGTTCTATTGCTTCATTCTTCTCATCATCTTCTTGAATTGCCTAGTGAACAATGCCAATTCACCATCTAAAAATTCTTCTGATGAAGAACTAGTCCCAAAACTTACTATATCTTTATCCCTTCTTGGTGATGGGGGACTTTCTCTTTTAGTCTTCTTTGATATGTCTTCTTTGAAAGCCATAGATCTTGACTGATATGAACTTTTAGAATATTCATCTCCCGCTTTTCTTTAGTTTAACTATAACTTATGAGATAATAGTTTCCCATACAAATCATGGGATAATATGTTCCTCAGATTGCTCATTTCTCTTACAACACAATTCTTTATGTCCCATTCTTTATTTAGGGATCTAAAAAACTTGTCATTAAGCTCAT
This sequence comes from Platanthera zijinensis, assembly GCA_039513925.1. Lineage (NCBI taxonomy): Eukaryota > Viridiplantae > Streptophyta > Magnoliopsida > Asparagales > Orchidaceae > Platanthera > Platanthera zijinensis. The sequence continues at coordinate 104,432,514 of CM077080.1, forward strand.
AGTTTGAGAATTGTCAGCCATAATTCTTTAATTCATTGACTATTCTAAAGAACTTTTCATAACAAAGTTCTATAGAATTTGTTTTCCCTTCCTTGAAAGCCTCATACTATTTATTGAGTAGAGACTTTCTATCATCTCTGACTTCCTTAGTGCCTTCTATATAGACTATTAAAGTATCCCACATCTCCTTGGATGTTTTACAGTGGACTAAGTTCTGAATGATAGAGTTGTCTATAACACTCACAATAAATTTCTGTGCTCTTTCATCCATGGTGGCTAGAACCACCTCATCCATGGTCATTTCAGATAGACTTTTTGGAGTTTGCTCATTAGCATCTAGGACAGATACTTTCATAGGAAAATATAGACCTTCTTGAACTGTGATAAAGATTCTTGGATTAGATGCCTCCATGAATAATGTTACCCTCTGCTTCTAAATAGCAAAATTATCCTTAGTACATATAGGAAGCTTCATAGAACTGAGTTCTCTTTGAGATTCTGAAGCCATGAGATCTGATATATATCAACCACCCTTAGGATCTTTTTCTGACTGTTAGGTCTTTCTTCGAACAACCTTGCTCTGATACCACTTGAAAGATAGATTTATGAGTAGTTAATCACCTATAAAGGGGTGAATATGTGTATTTTAAATTTCATTGTCACTTATACTAAAGGTTCAGTAGATACTTGAAAATAAACATTCACAAGAACACAGCGCAAGTAATCCACAGAACAAAGAGATTTTATAGTAGTTCTCCTATCTAGGGAATATCCACTTTCCCCTTCTGTCTTCACTAGCAATGTGCTAGATAAGGTTATATCTCCTCCTCTTCAAATCAAATCAGTAGATCTTACAGGCTCAGTTTCTGTTAAGAAACCTACAACTCAGACCCACTAGTACTACCTCAGAGATCCACCCAATCTCCTACCCCAGGTCCCTTAAGAACCCTATCTCAGACTATATAAGTCTTACACCTCAGTGGTCCCATACAAATCACCTACCACAGCCTTTATAAATCAGGCTTACAACTCAAAGAATATATCTCCTACCCACTCGATCTCAAAGAGATCAAAAATTAAGAGGAAAATGAGAAAGAAATTAATCTTAGAAAACAGCAATTCTATGATCTGACTTATCTGAGAATTCAGATTCTTCAATTCAGCAGCACAGGATTGGTTCTTGATAAGCAGACTAGCTGAAATGATTCTTCATTGGATCGATAATGTTTTTGATGATGATTGACTTGATTTCCTTGAAGAATTTGTAGAATAGATCCACCTTAATCCTCTTATCAACTTGTTGAAAGGATCAGAAGACTTTCTTGAAGACCTATGTCTTCCTTCTTCTTGGAGTTATCGCCCTTCTCTGACTTATGACTAATTAGAATGAATGAATTGATTATTGAATGATTAGTTGTTTTCTGTGTAGACAACCCCTCTATTTATAAACTTCACTGGTTGCTGGCTTTTGATTGATGATATCATCATATGCCAACATACTTCAAGTTTTCCTTCATACAGATTTTGATGATATGTTAAGTCAAAATAGCTGACATGACACTTCTGACTTGACTTGACACTCAGCTGTGTTGACTTTGTACAACTTCAGGATCATAAGTGTCGAGAAGCCCTAAGTGTCTTGACACAATAATACTTAGTGTTCTTAGGTTGTAAACTGCAAGGTGTCGAGACATCTTAACAGTCTCGACACATCTGTACTTGGAAGAATTTCTCGTCTAAACTTGAAGTTGTCAAGAAAGTTGACTTGTATCAACACAACTGTCTGCTGGGTGTCGACATCTGCTTTAAATCTTCACTATGTCGAGATAATTAAATTTTTTCGACATTACAGTCTGTTGGGTGTCGACATCTGCTTTAAATCTTCACCGTGTCGAGACAGTTGAATTGTCTTGACACTACAGTCTGCAGGGTGTAGACATATTCAATTCTATACTTTAGTTCCACATTTTGTCGAGAAAGTTGTATTGTCTCGACACTACTGTCCTGAGCTTTAAGGTGTTGAGATATAGGACTTGTCTCGACACAGCTGTCTGAACTGTCGAGTGAAGGTTTGTCTCTTGGCACTGCTATCTTGTATCTTTCTGATCTCGACACTTCTCCTACAAAAGTGTCAACATAGTTGTGAAGTTTGTCAACACTTTTGTACTTAGTAATTTCTCTGCGGTGATAATTGTTGTGCTTTGACTGTCCTAACTTCACTCAGCAATATTAGTTGTATGGCATTTGAGTGAATTGGATTCACTCAATGCCTGTGGACATAGTTAATTTTATTCAGTAACTACCTTGATATTTGGCATTGAGTGTGCTTGCTTTACTCAACGCTTGTGGACTTAGGCAATTTTCTGCCTTTCCAGTTAGCTTCTTTGAGTCCATCTGTCATTGTCACTTAGATCACCCGTCCAATCAATATGACATAGACTAACCAGCATGCATGAACTGAAACACACATCAAATACATACTTGTGTATATCATTGAGTTGAAAGGGCTTCTTCAAATCAAGTACATTATCTCCAATGTGCCCAACCGACTCCAACTTATCGGAAAGGACCTTGACTTCAGCAAGGCCATTGTTCATATCCCATTCAGTCTCTTTCACTTTCTTCAGAGAAAAATCAAATATTGCTTGTTGCCTGGCCATCATTTCTTCTATGGACTTCAATAGAGAAATATCTGAACTTGTACTTGGAATGTCTGCAGTCGAAATACTTGGAGGAGATGGAAGATCTACACTGGCCTTAGAGTCACTAGATTACTCTTTCACTGTCCTCATTAGAAATATCAACAATTCCTCTCCTTTAATCGGAGGTCCACCTGGCATCTTTACAATTCTTTTTTATAGGTTTCATATAAACCTGTCAACCTTGGTGTGGATAGAAATAGAAGAATGAACTTACCCTTCTCAAATACTGCTGGAAGAATCTCTGGGAGACAGAAGATCATGTTTTCTGTAGTACCGAACTCAGTAGAATCATTAACATTATCAGCTACTAATAATAGTCATCGGCAACATCATCAAAAACATTATCATCCAATGCTTCATCAGTAACTCTCTCATCGTTAGCCTCATCAGATACAACCTCAGCAGCAGCACAACCTATATCAGCAATCACAGTGTTAAGATCAACTGTCTCTTCAACTGAACCTAATACCACTGTCTCTGGAATATCTGACTCTTGAGGAACTTAAACCTCAATATCCTGAACCACTACATCTAGAATATCTATCACTGAAGAAGAAGGAACGACCAAGGGAACTTGTAAATCAGCCACTTGAGTCGCAACAGACTCCACCTCAATTCCTGCACTCGAGCTCTCAGGAATTTCATGGGGGAAGGAGGAGGAATCCTATCCTCAGTTACATGCTCCTCCTCTTCCTCAGGCACTTCTGGGAGACCACCTTGCCTTAGGATCCTTCTTTCCCATCTCGAGAAGATTGAAGAATCGATCTTCTTCAGGTGATGAACTGGCACTCCTTTTGTCATGTCAAACGTATCTCTATACAACTGATTCAAATATAGGCTGGGTATTCTTCCAAAGTTTGGTGCATGGAGAAAGTCCTTTATTCGACCAAACAACACTGCTTCCCAGTCAATTCGTTTCTGACAGATGATATCGACTAGAATCTTGAACATCTCTAAGGACAGGTAATCATGTGAACCAACTTTACACTAAAGTACTTTTCCAATTATGTCAGAAAGTAGTTTTCCTTCATCATTCATCCTTTTTCGCTTGATGGTTGTTATTCCTCTTGGCAGCCTATAGAATAACAGAGCCCTTGTGAAATCATTGCCTTCTAATTGGTCATTTTCTTCATACTCTGAAAGCCATAGAAACCTTGTGAGGATAGAAGCCATCACCTTAACTGAAATACCTATGATTTTAATTTTTATGAGGGAGTCTTCACGACGGAGCTTGGCATTATGGAAGAACTCAAGAACATCCTTGTCCAACACTTTACACGGTTGTTCGAGAATGAAGGTGAGACCGACCGATTCCAACATGAGAATAACATTTCAGAATTTGTTAATGGCGATACAGACCCTGTTCAGACTAGCTCTCCCCTACAAGCAAGCTACCTGTTCCACGGTTAGACATGAAGAAGAGCAAAAATCTACCGGCAAACTAATCATAGGAGAAGACGAACGCTGCTGTCGCAAAATTTGAAGCGGCGGAGATATTTTTGACGGGAATTGGGAGTTCTTTTTCAATGAAGTGAACTGATTTACCCCGATATCCCTATATATAAACTTAAAGTTTCGAGGAGAAAGAAATAGGCACGTACCTTAAATCAAGTAACTCTTCGGATCCAATATAAAAAAATTACCAGAGTAAAATTTGTTGGAATCCCACTGGAGCTAAGTATGATTCATCGAATATCGCCGAGTCTTGTCGAGAAAATACATGTGGTTTCGACAAATCGGTGAGTTACCACGAATTCTTCTAGACGAATTTGCCTTGGAAAATTTCGTCTTCTTTGAGATGTAATTTACTGAGAGATTTAGCCATCTTCATGATTCCTTATTGAGCATGCCTAGTTCCATTTGAAAGAGTGAGAACTTGGCCTCGTCTAGTAGCTTCGTGAATATATCTGCAACTTGCTTGTTCGTCGAGACATAGGTGAGAATTATGTCCCTATTCTCCATATGCTCTCAGATGAAATAATATCTGATTTCAATGTGCTTTGTATGGCTGTAAGAGATTGTATTATTTGCAATCGCAAATGCACTGGAGGAGTCGCAAAAACCTAGGAATCTCCTTGAAGTTCAAGTTGTAGTCTTCAAGTTGATTCCTGATTTAGAGAAGTTGTGCACAACAACTACCAATAGAGATATACTCTGACTCAGTAGTGGAGGTTGCCACACAAATTTGCTTCTTGCTGCTCCATGAAATAAGCTTTCTTTCGAGGAATTGGTAAGTCTCGAAAGTGCTTTTTCTGTCATCCCTGCTATCTATAAAATCAGCATCTAAAAATCCAATTAACTCAACATCATTACTTCTTAGGTACCATAGGCCAAATTTTGTTGTACCCTTAAGGTATCTCAAGATTCACATTACAGCAGCATAATGAGATTCCATAGAGTTAACCTGAAATCTACCACACACACATGCCAAAAACATTATGTCGGGTTTACTGGCAATAAGATAGAGCAAGGACCAAATTATGCTTCTATACTTGGTTTGATCAAAAGGTTTCCCTTTCTCGTCCTTTTCCAGAGACATAGTTGAACCCATTGGAGTCCTCATCGAGGTTGCGTTCTCCATTCCGAATTTGTTAAGTAACTCTTTGGTGAACTTTGTTTGAGAGATGAAAATTACATCGTCAGATTGTGTCACCTGAAGTCCTAAGAAATACTTCAAGTATCCCATACTGCTCATTTCAAACTTCCCTTGTATATATTTAGAAAACTTCATGCAAAAGTGGTCCTCCTTAAAGGCAAAAATAATGTCGTTTACATAGATTTGCACTAGCATGATCTTCTCTTTTACTTCCCTAAGAAATAATGTCTTGTATATCTTTCATCTTGCGAACTTGTTCTCAAGAAGAAAGCTAGACAAAGTCTCATACCAAGCTCGAGGTGCTTAGTTTAAATCTTATTGAGCTTTATTAAAAATACACATAATCTTGGAAAGTTTAGTCAACAAAACCTGGCGGTTGTGCTACGTATACTTCTTCTTTTAGATCGTTGTTGAGGAATGCTGACTTCACGTCCATTTCATAGACCTTGAAGCCTTTGTGAGCAGCATATACAAGGAACAATTTGGTCGCTTCGAGTCTGGCCACTGAAGCAAAGGTCTGATTGATGTTTATCCCTTCTTCTTGTCTGTAATCTTGAGCTACAAGCCTGGCTTTATTCTATATAATTACTTCATTCTCGTCCAACTTGTTTCTGAATATCCATTTGGTACCGACCACGTTCTATCCTTTCGTCTTGGACACCAACTACCAAACCTTGCACCTTTTAAACTGTTTGAGCTCCTCTTGTATCAACATTATCTAAGAGGCATTCTTTTTTGCTTCCTCAAATTTTTTTAGCTCAACCTGAGAAAGGAAGCTAAGATGTAAAACTTCATTAGTAGTACCTCTTCTGGTTCTTACACCATCACTTAGATCTCCAATGATCAGATCAACTAGGTGATCTCTTAGGTGTCTGAATACTAGATTTCTTCCTATCCCACCAGCATGTTCTGCCACTACTATTGCATCTCCTGTAGGTTGAGGGATTTCATTATCTTGTAGTACTTCTTCCACCATACTTGGATTGATGACTTTAACTAAGCTTGGATCATCTTCCTTGATCGCTTCTTCCAAGCTTAATTTCTGTAACCTGGCACATATATCTATACCAATAACACAATACAAACTGCTATGGAGCATGCTTGTCCCATCAAATACAACATCTATAGACTCTTCTACAACCAGGGTTTTCTTGTTAAAATTCTATATGCCATAATATGGCTACTATAACATACAAAAATATCTTCAAAACACTTTTTTACTGAACTTCATACGATAATACTTCCCATTGTTAGCACGAAGCATTTACTGCCAAAGATCCTAAAGAAGGACATAGTCGGTTTTCTACCCTTCAAATGTTCATAGGGAGTCTTACGATGGATTTTGTTGATTAATGTTCTGTTTTGCACATGCAAGTTGTGCTAATTTCTTCGGCCAAAAAGTACTCTGGTAGTAAAGCATCATTCAACATAGTTGTATATACCTCAATGAGGGTTCTGTTCCTTCTCTCTGTAACTCCATTTTGTTGTAGAGTACATGGAGAGGAAAACTCATGAAAGATATCTTGACTTCCACAGAATTCGATTATGGCCCCAGTCTCAAATTTAGTTCCATGATAACTTCTGATTTTGACCATTGAGCAGTTTAATTCTTTTTGAATTTTCCAGACAAAATTAGTGAAAGCCTTGAGGGTGTCTAACTTGTGTTTTAGAAAGAACACCAAAGTAAAACGAGAGTAATCATCAACAATGACTAACGCATAGATTTTATCTCCTAAACTGTGAATTATAATGTGGCCAAACAAGTCCATATGAAGTAAGTATAAACTTCTAGAAGAATCTTTTTCAGTAATACTCTTAAAGGTAGCTCGTGTCTGCTTACCCATTTAGTATGCGTGACATGAACTTTTTTTAAGGAACTTAATGCTGGGGGCATCACACACTAAGTTTTGGGAAAATAACATACTAATTGTTTTGAAATTTGTATGTGCTAATCTCGTGTCATTAGTCACAGAGAGACGCACTATCTTTTGCCAAAAAGCACACTGGTACGAAATTTTTTAAACATAGAAAATTTAAGCAGAAAATATTTCTACTCTGAGTGCCTATTAAGACTGTCTCCAAATTGGTAAATGATTTTATCAGACACTTGTCCTATATAACTCAACGATACAACCTTTATCATATAATAAACTTATTCTTATGAGATTATGTTGTAATCCTTTAACATAAGCCACTTCTGTGAAGGAGACAATGTCGTTGGTAATAAAACTTTAGCCTTTAGTGATTACCCGGTTAGACCCTCGAAAGATGTCTTTTGGACCCTCTTCGAATGGGGTATATTCTTGCAATAGACTTCTAATCCCGATCATGTGCCAAGAGTATCCACTATCCAAATACCAAATTGTAGTTTTGTAGGCCTTTGGACATACCTGCATTCATGAATCATTTTCCCTTAGGAACCCAAATAGATTAGGGTCCTTGGTTCCTTGTTATCTTAATACCACTAGCAACATTAACATTTTGAGTGGTCAGTCTCACAATGTTAACTCGTTGAGTTTCATATTTTATTGGATAAAACCAAAAATCTACGACAAAGTGACCAATTTTGCCATAACACCAACAATGAAGCTTGTTGTACCGTCTTTGGTACTCCTGCTTTACCTTTTTGAATGGGAGGTCTAACGGGGCTACTGACTTGGAGGAAGAAGCCTCATCAGTACAGTATGCATACAGCTTCTTTGTCTCCTTTTCCTTGGGGACAATAGTTTTGGCTTTCAGAGCTTTTTTAAAATTTTGTCCATGAACAAAGGACCATACTCTTTAAGAATTATTTCATCATACGGTGCCTTGAAATCACTAGCACCAAAGTCTCGGAGATGAGTCCTCACTGGGTAGTGCTTTTTAGGCTATACATAAGTTGGCCTAGCAAAGTAACTATAGGACGTCTCAAAGTCGTATTTATTTGTGGGAATGATTACCTTCTTAAAAGAGGGTTGACTTTGAGATGCCTTCTCTTTGCCTTTGGTAGCGACTCTCTAAGTAGCCTTACATTTTTCAGCTACGTTGCCAAGACAACTACCCTTCTTAAGAGTAGAGAATTTATCAATGAGAGGAAGAATGGTCTTTATTTTAGAGTAACTTTCAACAAGTTTCCTTTCCACCAAGAGCTTTTCTTCTAGCTTATCTAAGTATTTCTCCTTATGACTTAATAGCATTTTAATTTCTCTTTAAGGAGTCAATCTTCGAGAGGAGAGCATTTTAATTTCTCTTTAAGGAGTGAACATCATTTTAATTTCAACAAGTTTACCTTCTCGTTGAATTGGGAGTCGCCTACTTCTTCATCTGATTGAGCTATGAGCCCGAAGTAGGCTTCTTCATTTTCAAAGCTTGACTCACTTAAGTCACTGTCGCTAAGAGTCTTTGACTTCTTTGCAATGAAACTCTTCTCTTCCTTCCTCTTACCTTTGAAGGATCTCTTCTCTTCGTTCTTGGATCCTTCCTTCTTTTTATACAGACACTCCGCAATTACGTGTCCTAGCTTATTGCAACAATAACAAACTATGTCAGAAAAAGAATGTTTGTTCGGTTTATACTTGTACCCGTCATCTCTGTTATAGCTTTTCTTGGACCGATCACCATCACGATGTGATCTTCTGAAGTCATAGAAGGAGGACTGATTTTTCATTTACCTCCACTTACTGAGCAGTCTTTTGAATTTATTCAAGATTAGGGAGAACTCTCCATCAGACAATTCAGAGCCTGACGTGCTTGGCTTAGAATCTTCTTGGGCATCAGAAGCTTATGTCTTACTGGTGACACAACTTTATATTTTCTTGACCCTTTAGCCTTCAGAGCTACCGAATTCTCTTTTCTTGAAATCTTGCTGCTTTGCTCCTCCTTCTTCTTTGTGTTCATTTATAATTCATAGGAGAGGAGCTTTCCAAAAAAGTTTTGGGGATAAATCTCAGGCAGCTTTCAAAATTCCCTAATGGCCACCACCTTAGTGTCCCAGTCTTTTGTTAGTGATCTTAGAAATTTGTCATTAAGCTCACCATTAGTAAATGTATGACCATTGTTTCTGAGGGCATTGACGATCTTATATTTTTTTGTTAAAGCTTCCAGCGATGGTATCGTTAGATCCTTGCTTGAATGCCTCGTATTCTTGATTTAGCAAAGATCTATGATCATATCTAACCTCCTCGATTCCTTCCATGAGAACCATGAGACAGTCCCACTTCTCCTTGACAGATTTGCAGTGGAATAGATTTTGCATCATTGAGTCGTCCATTGCACTGGCTATGATATTCTTTGCCTTTTTATCCAAGGAGATTAGAGCTATTTCATCCTTATTCAAATACATCATTTTCTTGGGAACTTGGATGTTGGGATTTAGGGTAGAAGCGTGAGTAGGAACATGAGGGCCTTCTTCAACGATATAAAATATGCGAGGATCAGCATCTTCCATGTATAATCTGATTCTGTCCTTCCACATGGGGAAGTTCTCCTTGGTGCACACTAACAACTTCATCGAAGACGTATCCTTGTTTTTGTCCATTGTAGCTAGTGGAATATCTTGACAACTAGATTAGAGATCTTGTTTAAGGTGTTAACCTTATATCGAACAACTTCGCTCCAATACCAATTGAAAGTGTCTAGTAGTCAACCTAAGTCACCTAGAGGGGGTGAATAGGTGAGTTCTGCGTCTTTTAGCATAATAAAATTTAGTACTAAATAAGCATATAGAAACAAAGAGAATTTATAGTGGTTCCCCAAGTTGGGCACATCCATTGTCCAGCCTCGCCTATCTACTACGAAGGGCTAGATTTGGCTACTTCACCTTTATCTCAGATTGAAAACAATCTTATAACTCAGAGCCTCAACTCCTACAAAATCGGAGACAACTCTCGTACCACTCAGAGAACAATCTCTCCTACAAACTAACCCCTATAAACAAGGATCTACAACTATGAGGCAAGACCTCCTACAATAGTATAGAGAGAATTATACAATAATAGAAAAGGAGAAATCTTCTTCAGATCTAAAGTCTTCAATCTTTCTTTCCTATGAAAATTTGATCTTGAAAGCCTTGAGGAAATAGAGAACTTGAATCTTTAAAGTCTTGATCTGAACACTAGGAGTCAATTATATGAAAAGAACATAGACTTTCAGAGATCAAAGATCTAATCGACTCTCTTGAAGAAGAAAGAATCGTGAAGAATCATCGTCGTTAGTCGAGAGACAGTAATGAAGATTGGGATCTTGTATGCCGATGAAAATTTCAGAAATTTCTCGATTTCAAATGATTTGCATGCTTAGGGTTGAACGAAATTCACCCTATGCATTTATAGGAATTACTCTTCTTCTAACAGCTAGAAATCCTTTCCATACGGAGACATCTGCAGGTTACTATAAATGGTGGTTAGGATGAGCCATGATGAAAATTTGAAAACAGAAAAATTCAAAACATAAGTATTATTTGTCGCGTATCGTCAAGTATATGAGGGTATATTCGTCGAACTGCTTCGAATCTTGACGAAAATGACTTAGATGATTATAGACAAATCAATCTGTGAACTCAGCGCATTCCTTGAGAGACTCGATGAATTCGACGAATATCGACTAGCATACTCGATGAATTCAACAAGTACCAAAAGATACTTTCAACGAATTCGACAAGTATCGACAAGCACACTCGATGCTTTTTACTTGGCCTGATTCTCAAGGATGCATGAAAATTTTGAAGAGTAAATTCTTACAAATTTGACGAGTATCAGTAAGTATACCCGACGAATTCGATGAGTATCAACAGATAAACTCAATGATTTTGACGAGTCTACTCTACGATACTCTACAAATTTTCCTTAGAGAAAATTTTTATCCTTTTGAATTTAGCAACCTATCCTTCCTCAATTCTTCTAATGTACTTGAAATAGAAGTACACTCCAATAGAGAGATTACATGTGGGTCAACACATTGCCCTAAACAATGAGGGATTACATTTTATAGTCCTTTGTTTTATGACCCACTTTAACCTAACATTGGGTTATACTTAGCAATAGAGTCCTGCAAGTACATAACTAAAAACACGCAGTCAAATACAATCTAAATTCATTTTAGTTCAAGGGTATAACACCCCCATCCATCATTGGAATAGAACAGAAGGTCTGGCTGGGGCCCCATGCCATATTCCAAAGACAGTTAGTGGAGTTACATACTAATACCAAATTACTATAATAAAAATTCAAAATATAACACAGAGCATTCTAGCGGAAGCTTTTAAAATAAGTTGAATGAACCTATCAATAAACACAAATGTCCACTATAGTCCAAGACAGGAATAAAAGTAAAAAAATACACAAAGAGTATCAGCCTTATGACCTTACAACTGTTTACTTAAAGAAAAGGTGTTTTACAGACTTCGGCACGCAGGCTGGCCACACATGAAAGTAGTAAAGGAAAACACTTCGCATTGTCCTCTAAGGGCCAGCACAGTAACAAGGGCTTCAGCCCGCTACTTGCCACTTGGCTCACTCGTTCCTGCATAAGAACAATCCACCGAATAGTGGCAAATAAGGCAACATTCAGCTAAAGCTAACCAAATTATAACGACCCCACCCTTTACTCGGGGCGGCGGTGTCCCTTCCCTTCAATATATTAGCAAAACCAAATATAGCAATGAAAGTGCTTTTTAAGCACACTTAACCACAGGCATAGGCACGAACGGCTACACACCCCGTTCTCTCAAGGCACATCCTCGGTGTCCGGAAAAAATGTCAGGGACTCTCTACCGTTCACAAGAAAACAACAAACATGAGCATTTTGGTTGTCCTTACGGCTTGCGCAAGGCCTAAGACCCGTAACTATGGCAACAATAGGTAACACTACACACGGATGTTTGGCATAGCTACTAGGTAGGTTCAACCCTTTACCATTCCTCATATTGCCGGGCGCAAAAAGCAATAATGCGGGTCCGCCTCCCACTTCCCATTTCTCCAGACAATACATAATTACATTATATTAAACAGATGCCTCTCAAGGCACCAAGCTGGGCTCTTAAAGCTCTAAGCCCCACAACACTAGCCCTAGGTCTCCACGACATGGGCCTCAAATTAAGCTCTTAAGGAGCTACCGTCGGCGGTAGCACTACCGGCGCGTGGTACCTGGTATAAATATGATTCTACCCAGCTTTTTGGGCGCTTCTTGGAGTTAGTCCCCAAGGTTCCCTGCTGCAATCTATCGCATAGAAACCTGAAAATAAACATTATGGAGTCTTCTCTGGTAATAACAAGCATAATGAAAAACATTACAAATCCAGACCAATCTGTCTGAATGGGCTTCACACACCATGCCTATGTTTGTACTTTGATTCTGAACTTTATATGCAAAACTATAGGTATACTCCATATCTACCCAAAAGAAGACCTCGAGCTTACCGCACACTCGCGAGAGAGTGTTTTCTATGCAAAAGGAAGAGGACTTCACATGTCCAAGTAGAGAATCGTTACCCTTTGCGGCCTATTCGGTGCCATGCCAAAAATCTAAATGGATGAACGCAACCGCAATGATCTTGCCTCCACAGATCCGGACACATATTACGATTTGGAGCTTCGGAACCCAAATGCCGGCGAGATCTCTCTTCCGGCGCTGCTCCTCTTCCTCTTAGAAACCCAAGCCAGGTCCTCACTCCAAAAGAAATGAAGTGAAAATGGCCAAACCAGGCTTATATATAAAGCTACCACCACGCAGTAACTAGCTACCACCGTGCGATATCTTAATACAACGCCTCGTTTTGAGCACAATCGTCCAAACCTACCAATCATAGGCCGACACGTGGACGCACTGATATAGTATCACTATTGTCGTGCATTTGGATGCTAATGTTGCGCGGTAGCCGTCGTCGGTTACGACACGCCACCCGCTGCTAACACCATGCGCTACCGACTATAGCCGTGCAGTAGGATCCCTAGAGCCTCGTCAATTAAACTGACCTTACTATCGCCTACAGTATCACTATCACCGGGCGGTAGATTCCTGAGAGCTCTGCAAGATTAAGTCCCCAGCTACCACAGCGCGACAACTATCTACCTCCAGGCGATAACCTCTTTCCTGAGAACTCAGCGCTCTCGACAAAATTGATGCTAACCTTGAATCTATCGCTGCACGGTAACTAGCTACCGTCGAGCGATAACCCCCAGAAAAGAATTTCGCTCCTTAAGATATTTGGGGAGTTAGAAATCTCCCCCACTTAGAGAAATTTCGTCCTGAAATTTAACGTTATAGGAAAATATAAAAAGAAAACAGTACTACTAATTACCTCAGCGAAAAATCTCAGCGAACTCCTCCCTCATAGTTTGCTCGCGGTCCCAAGACAACTCCTCTTGACCACAGTTGTCCCAAAGGATCTTGAACATTTTAATGGATTTGTTCAGCCGCTTCTTGACCTCTACGTCCTCGCTCTGAATGGGCTTGAACTTTGTCATCAACCCACTGTCGACCAACACCTGATTCATAGTAATCACTTGAGTAGGCTCTTGAATAACCTTCCACAACATTGAGATGTGAAATACATCATGCAAACCGCTCAACTACACCGAAAGAGCCAAACAATAGGCGGCTTCACCAACACGCTCCAAGATTTCAAAAGGACTAACAAACCTTGGACTAAGCTTCATTAAGCATTGAATCCTTGATACACCTTTAAATGGTTTTATCTTGAGGTATACCCAATCGCCCACTGCAAACTCAACTTTTTGATGCTTGGCATTGTAGTACTTGGCCTGCCTATCTTGAGCAATCAGTAGCCGTTCTCGAATCAATCGTATCATTAAAGTAGCATATTCAATGTCCCTTCGCTTGTATATCTTTGAATCTCCCATTTCTATGTAAGACAACGGAGTACGACACCACCTACTGTACAAAGCCTCAAAAGGCGTCATCTTAATACTGGCTTTTTAGCTGTTATTGTACGCAAACTAAATCATAAAATGATGGTCCTCCTACCTTTTCCCAAAATCCAAAGCACACATATGAAGCATATCTTCCATTATCCTGTTCACCCTTTCAGTCTGACCCTCTTTCTGTGGGTGAAAGGTCGTGCTGAAATTCAACTTGGTACCCAACAACTAATGAAAGAGCCTCCAATCGTTGGATGTGAACCGACAATCATGGTCACTAACGATGCTCCGGGGTACGCCGTGAAACAGACTATGTTGTCTACATAAAGCTTCGTCAGCTTCTCCACTGAATCATCTTTCCTATTGGATATGAAGTGTGACACCTTCGTTAAACGATCAACGACTACCCAAATGACGTTGTTCCCCTTATGCGATCTTGGTAAGCCGTGCATGAAATCCATGGAGAAGTCATCAAATTTCCACTCCAGTATAGGTAAGGACTTAAGGAATCCGCTAGGCTTCTGGCACTCAGACTTTACCAAGGCACACGTCTGACATTTCGCCACAAATAACGCTATGTCTTCCTTCAGACCTGGCCAGCAAGATTGTTTCTTTATATCCTTGAACATCTTGGTGCTCCCTGGGTGAATCAAATACTTTGAGAAATGCATCTCGTAAAACAATTCTTCTTGCAACTTCCCCACATTATGGATGCATAATCGGCTGCCTTTCCACAAAAGGCCATCGTTGATAGAGAACTGGTTGTTAGACCCATCAACGGTTTCCTCCCAGTGATGTTTCAAGCTCACGTCCAACTCTAAGGCCTACTGAATTCTATCTGCGAGGTCGTATTGAACCTCTGTCCAACTCAAACATGTGTTTGTGTTAGATCCCTTGTCAACACAAGAGATTTCCAAGGCCTCAAAATTCCAAATAAGCCGCTCGTTGTGTATCTGTAACCAATTGGCTCGTGCAAGAGTGCTATGGCTTGAAGCATCTGCCACGACATTCCCCTTCCCGGGAATATAATGAATCTTGTAAGTGTAGTACCCAAGGAACTCCATCCATCTATGTTGATGCATGTTCAGGTCCTTCTGATCTATCGAATACTTCAAGATTTTATGATCTGAATAAATATCGACCTTAAACCCATACAGATAATGCCTCCAAAGCTTGAGAGTGAATACGACGGCCGCCAACTACAAATCATGGACCGGGTAATTCCTTTCATGAACCTTCAATTGGCGTGATCCATATTCTATCATTTTCCCGTGCTGAAACAGAACACAGCCTAATCCACTCCCAGAGGCATCACTCTAAATCTTATAGCCCTCTGATCTACATGGAGAACATAAGACAGGAGCTGTGGTTAGAAGACACTTTAGTTCTTCGATGGCTTGTGCACACTCCGGCGACTAAACAAACTTACGATCGTTCCTTGTTAGAGTAGTGAGGGGCAATGCTATCCGCAAGAAGTTCTCCACGAAGCGCTTGTAATAGCCGGCAAGCCCAAGAAAACTGCGTACATCCGCCATAGTAGACAATACAATCCACTCCCGTATTGTAACTATCTTTGCCAAATCTACCACGACTCCCACTCCACTAACTACGTGACCAATAAATGCTTTCGAGGATAGCCAAAACACACATTTGGAGAACTTGGCATATAATTGGTTCCTACTTAGTGTCTCCAATACCATATGTAGATGCTTGAAATGATCATCCTCGCACTGTGAGTACACCAGTACATCATCGATGAAGACTATCACGAACTGGTTCAAGTACTCTTTGAACGTCCTGCTCATCAAATCCATAAACACGGATGGCGTATTCGTCAGCCCAAGCGACATGACGGTGAACTCATAATGCCAATAACGTGTGATGAAATCCGTCTTGGTAATGCAACTTTCCCTTATTCTCAGTTGATAGCATCTGGATTTCAAATCTAGTTTCGAGTACACAGTCGACCCGACCAGCTGATCAAATAGATCATCAATCCTTGGGAACGGATATCAATTCTTCTCTATCAGCTTATTCAACTCTTGATAATTGATACAAAGTCGTTAACTCCTATCCTTCTTCTTAATGAAAAGGACTAGCGTGCTCTAATGCGACGAACTTGGATGCACATACCCTTGATCTAACAGCTCTTGAAGCTGTACCTTCAATTCCGCCATCTCCTTAGGCACTAAGTGGTATAGGAAGTGTGACATAGGGTTGGAACCTACCACTAGCTCGATAGTGAGGTCGATCTCTCACTAAGGTTGAGCTCCAAGGAGATTTTCTGGAAAAACTTTAGGAAACTCTGAGACGACTAGGATGCTATCCAGACCGAGCTTGGGCTTTGAAGCCTCCAATAGCATGAAAAATTCCTCTACACCGCTACGAACTGCCTTAACCATCTAGAGACAAGACATCAAAGTCATGCTCGATCCCTTCATGCCAAAGAATGTCGTCTCACGCTCCGTATCCACTCCTAGTCTGACCACCTTGCGATTGCAATTAATGTACACACATTGCTTCAAGAGCTAGTCCATGCCAAAGATCATATCAAACTCCACTTTCAGTAGTTGTGACACTTGCAAGTCAAACTCTTGACTCCCAATCTGTACCTTCACGCAAGAAACTCTATACGCGTGCATAAAAGACTCGTTATGCAGCAGTGCATCTAATTTATCCCTTGCCATTGAAGAAGGCACTCTGATGCGCGATACAAATTCCTAGTACAAAAAGGAGTGCGAAGCTCCCGTATCGAATAGTGCTCTCACCGGGCAATTAATGATCAAAATAAAGCCTAGCACAATAAGCCAAAAGCTAACACGCAAAAGGCAACAAGTACATAGAGCTAAAAGTGTTATTAATTAACTCATACCTGTCACCACATTAGCCTCCTTTATGTCTTCCTATTGGCCAATGTTGTAAACTCTAGGCTGGGCTAGAGCGTAGTGGGATGTGGTTGACTCCACCGCCTTTCCCATCTACACATAAGATGCTCCAGGCTTCTTTTCTGTCTTCGGGCGCCCACTCCAATAGTCTCTGGTGATGTGTCCTTACTTGCCACAATTATAGCAAGTAACAAGGCCTCACACTATAATAACTCCAAACACACTTGAAGGTGGGGATGGGCCCGATGTCCTCGCCTTCTTATTCCACTTACGGAACCCAGACTTCGATGAGCTTTGCACCTTGAACTCTGACTTCTTCAAGCTTGAATCCTTCTTCTCTTGAACTCTCTTCACATCTTTCCCAAGAGATCGGGCGGTATTGACCAGAGTTAGGAAACCCCGCATCTTGGGCATATAGAGCAGTAGCCTTAGGTCATCACATAAACCCTCATTGAACCGGTTGGTCTTACGCACCTCATCGACAAAAGTAACGCCGACATAACGTCCCAACCTCATGAATTGGTGAAGATACTCATCCACGCTACTTTCTCCCTTTGTTAGTATTTTGAACTGATTTTCTATGTCGATCCTCTGTATCGAGGGGAGATATCTAGCCAGGAATAACTGAAAGTCTTTAATTACAAGGGTAGCTAATCACCTAGAGCGGGGGTGAATAGGTTATTGCAATCTTTTCTTGAGTCTTTAAAATCTTTTATGACTTATGTCCTATTGTGAATACTTATTTTAGCTTTCAAGAAAACTACAATCAGCACAGCACAACACAGAACACATCACACAAGATTTTATAGTGGTTCCCCAGTATATCGGTACATCCACTGTCCCTCTCCATCTTTCTAACAGTATGTTAGACAAGGCTCTCCTCAAAATACTATGGCTCCTTAGAGATTACAGCATGATCCCACTAGATCAGTCAATCTCCACTGAGACTTACAACACACGCTCACAGCCCTCCACACAGTAATCACCTAATAACCACACTAGCACAAATGCCCTTAACACAGGCTGGGAGAAACCGCCCCACACAGATTCTCACAGGAATCCAATCACATAACCTTTATAATTTAGGCTTTAAAAATATCTCACAGTTCTCACACACAGCCTAAAAAACCTAGGCCTTAACACAGATCCACTGGTTTAGAAAGTGTTTGTTGATTTGACTCAAGAGAAATTGTTCTCTAAGTCAATTTATTCTTGGGCTAAGAAATTCTCAGCCATATCTGCTTCTCAGTAACAAGGATGATAATCTTTGACTATCTGCTACTTGTGCTAGAAGTTCTTCAAGACCTTGATCATGTTCTTGCTGATGAAAGGGGAAGATTCAGAATGAAAAACTTTAATTAGAAAACCTTTATTGACATAGAAATGTAATCCTCTGCCTCTCCTTCTGTCCAGAGAAAACACTGTATAGATCTCAACTTCTTTTTCAGCGATCCAGAGATTTATATTCAGATTTGCCTCAGCTTGGATCGAGAATCAACTTCAGCTAGGGTTTTCCTAGACTAATTCATCTTACTTAGAGAATTCCTCTGATCTTGCTATAGTAGATGTTGATTGCACCAGCAAACTCAGAAACCCTTCAGATTTTTCCATTAAAGTTCTTGGTTCTACAACAAGGGAAGATGAAGACGACAAACTCCCGCTTCTCATTTTTCAGAATGTTAATCATAATTCTTAATTTGATCTTAATCTCAACTGTTATTTATAACCCCATCGATTTGTTGGATGTTTAACACGTGTCCCAGTTTTAACGGTGGTTAAACCTCAGCTTAATCACAATGAGATCAACTGTAGACTGACAGCGACGTTGATGTCGATTTGTAGTAATTAAGGAACGAAATAGAAAATAGTTGACTTGTTGACTTTGCTGACGTCAGCATCATTCTATACTTAGCCAAAATCAAGCAATACCTCGGAAAACTTCAATTCGATGAACTCTGAACTTAGCTCAACGAATTCAGAGCTAAGCTCGACGAAATCAAGTATCATTCCAGAAATCATCATGTCGACTAATAGGTGAAAGCTGAGTTCGATGAAATATGATCTTAGCTCGACGAAATCATAGCTTAGCTCGACGAAAATAAGTATCATTCCAGAAATCCTCGGGTCGACTAACAGGTGAAAGATGAGTTTGATGAAATCTTAACTTAGCTCGACGAAATCACAACTCAGCTCGACGAAAACTACATAAGCTATACTTCGATGATTCTGGACTTCGAATTTTCTTTATCTCTACTAGGCATTGAGTGGCGTTGAGTGTATAGGTCATTCTCAATGAATTTGGACTTAGAATTATTTCTGCTCTGCTAGGCGCTGAGAGCGTTGAGTGTATATCCCTCACTCAACGCTTTTTCCCATAGCCTATATTATTAAGCTTTCTGCATGATGGCGTTGAGAGCATTGAGTGTATAAGCTTCACTCAACGCATCTGGACTTTGTCGATTTTTTGCAATCTTACCTTCTTGCTGAAGTTTGGCATTGACAGACTCAGCAAGGCATTGAGTGATGAAGCTTCACTCAACGCTTCTAGACTTTGTCGATTTTCTGTAATCTTGCCTGCTTGGTAAAGTTTGGCGTTGGAAGACTTAGCATGGCATTGAGTGATGAAGCTTCACTCAACGCTTCTGGACTTAGTCGATTTTCTGGCTTCCACTACTTAGGCTTTGACCTAATATCCTTGTCTCAACGATTCTGTCCATATGGCGTTGAAAGCGTTGAGTGTATATGCCTCACTCAATGCTTCTGGACTTAGCCAAATTTCATCCTTATTAATACAGTAAGCTTTGACTGCCAGCCCTCTCTCAGCGCTATTAACTATATGGCATTGAGAGCATTGAGTGAGCTTGCCTCACTTAACACCTATAGACTTAGCCAAATTTTTGACATTCTAGCCTATCACTTGGAGTACACCTATCATTGTCTCTTGAACTATACGTCCAATCATTCTAATAAAGACTAACCTATATGTATTAACTTAAACATACATCAAATACAACTATGTATATACCATTGACCTATTTGACTTCTTACAAATCTAGGACAATGGGATTAATGGAACCTACAATCTTCGCCTATTTGAAGAAGTCAAAACACCACTTAAGCTTGAGAATTCTTTTTTATTGATATACACTAACATAAGAAGCACAAATATTAATTAAAGCAAGAGTTACCACTTATCAAATTATTAAAGCAACAAGAGTTACCACTTATCAATAAGTTTACCACACTTGCCCTTGAGCTCCTCCTTTGATGCATCCTTCTACAACAAATTGCTTCTTTGTTACTATAATGTTACTACTACTCCACCCTTGCTACTTTGTTCTTACTACTCTGTTTTTATATCACTTCTCCCCCCTTTTTGACTTCCTTAAAATAACACTTGAAAGTCTGGGAAATAGCTTAGGAGCAGCATGCTATCTACTCCCCCTATTTGAGAGCAGAGAAGCATCTAGAGCAGAACTTGCTCCCCCTCAATATAAACAACTGAAGATATACCAAATTCAACATACCCAATTCAAATTTGAATTTGTTGAACTTTGCTTCATTTAGTGGTTTAATGAAAATATCAGCCACTTGATTGTCTGTTCGGACAAACTCAAGACTAATATCCTCACATTCTACATGCTCTCTTAAAAAATGATATCTAATCTCTATATGCTTAGTCCTGCTATGTGATATAGGATTCCTAGCTATAGAGATTGCACTTATAGAGCCAAAAAAAGGGGCTTTTACTTATCTAAAGGTTATAATCCTGAAGTTGACATATATAATAAAATGATAACAGAAGGTTTGGTCGGGGCCCCATGCTATATTCCACGAATAGTCAGTGGAGTTACATACTAATACCAAATTACTATAATAAAATTTCGAAACCTAATACAGAGCATTCTAGCGGAAGCTTTTAAAATAAGTTGAATGAACCCATTAATAAACACGAATGTCCACTATAGTTCAAGACAGGAATAAAAGTAAAAATACACAAAGAGTCTCGGCCTTATGGCCTCACAACTGTTTACTTGAATAATAGGTATTTTACAGACTTCAGCACGCAGGCTGGCCACACATGAAAGTAGTAGAGGAAAACACTTTGCTTGGCCTTCAAGGTCCAGCACAACAATAAGGGCTTCAACCCGCTACTTGCCACTTGGCTCACATGTTCCTACATAAGAACATGTTGGGTATTGTATCCACAATATACCTGATTTGAAGAAGCCCCTGAACAAGCTAAGTTGAATTCACAATGTATTTGATGACTTTCTATCAAGTTGTGCTTGCATCTATTCCATGCTAAGTACACACCAATGTTAGGGTGCAGTGGGTTAATATACACGGGTCTGCGCAACGTAATCCCTCGTTGAGCAGATCAGTGTGTTGACTCATGTGTGCTCTCTCTATTTGAGTGTACTTATTTTCAAGTACAGGGTCGAGAAAGATCAAGAGCAGAAGAGGAGCAAAGATTGGTCAAAGACCAAGTTCAGTGGAAGGAAGAAGAAATCTTCTAAGTCAAAATCGACGGGAATCACTAAGTGATTCTCGCCGATTCGACGGGAATCACTAGTGATTCTCGCCGAATCGTCGAGAATCACTCACCGATTCCCGCCGACTTTATCTGGCTGACTGTCCTCCTTCAAGACTTATGCTAAGGCAGAATCGACGACTGATTCTCGCCGATTCGTCGAGAATGATCTTGATTCCCGCCGATTCGTCGAGAATGATCTTATTCTGGCCGATTTCCTCCGGACAAGTATTTCAATTGGAATTCTGCCAAGGCAAATTCGACGGGTATCATGAGTGATTCTCGCCAACTTCGTCGAGAATCACCAATGATTCTCGCCGAATTTGCCTTAGACAAAATTACTCTGCTCGCTGGACCGAACAATGACGGGTTTCGCAGTTTCAGTTGGGGCTAGGGTTTTTCTTTGTGGGTCCCACAAAGGACTTTAGGGTTGGCCTCAGGGTATATATACAAGCTTATTTTGAACTTGAACAGTAACTTTTCACGAGAAATCAAAGCCGCCGAGCGTGACCTAGCCGATCGCGAAACTCCTTCTGTCGCTGTCGCCGCTCGCAAGATAGTTGTCGCCGCTGATCTTAGAGGTCGTCTTTGATCTTCCGATGGCAGGACTGAGGCAAGCCTAGCGTGTCACGAATCTCTTTCGAGATCTTTTGTCTCTCGATTTGTTGAATGAGGATCGCTCTTCATTCCGAATCGATTGAGACGACTGATCCGATTGAGATCGTTGGTAGACCTTGCTTGCTTTGTAAAGAAGTTTTGATCTACAGAGCATCGCCGCCGCATTCACTTGTCGCCGCCGATCTTGTCAAGATCCTATCCAAGAGAGTGCTCCGGTCGTGGACTCTTCGTCTTCATCAAGAACGCTTCAACGAACGAAGAGGGACATTGGGTTCTCCACAAGTTTGTTTGTATTTCTTGTACATTCAATTTTTGTTTTTTTGTAAAGGAATTTTATTCCTAGTTGTAAGGGTTGGGTGCAACCCGTGGTGGAGGAGTAGTGACTCCTTCATTTGGAAGGGTGCCTTCCTTAGTGTGAGGATTGGATTTCAATCCGTTTGGTGAAGTGACCGAGTCGTCCCTTGGTGTGAGATAGGTCGAAGGGGGAGAGTGGACGTACCCAAATCGGGGAACCACGATAATTGCTTGTGTGCTTTTCTGTGCGTTGTTTGTTATTTGTGCAGGTTATTTAAATTCCGCAAAAGACTGCACGAGACCTATTCCCCCCCCATAGGTGGACTTAGTTGACACTAAAGACTTTCAAGTGGTATAAGAGGGAGGTTGCTCAGCAATAAGGTTAACACCTTGAGTAAGATCTCGCATCTAGTGTCAAGAAGAAAGAAGATCTCTTAAATGGAAGGACTCAAGTATTCAGGGAAGATCCCAGTGTGCACCAAGCTGAACTTTCCTATCTGGAAGGAAAGGATCAGGTACTACATAGAAGCAGTCGACCCCCGACTCTCCATTATAGTGGAGGAGGGACCTTATATCCCCACTAAGGCCTCCACCATTGATCCAACCAAGAAAGTGCCCAAGAAACTTTCCGAAATGGATAAGGATGAGATGGTGCTTGCCGGACTTGACAAGAAAGCTCAGAACATTCTAGTAAGCGCCGTCGATGATTCCATGATGCAAGTTTTCTGCAACTGCAGGACTGCCAAGGACATATGGCACTGCCTGATCATCCTGATGGAAGGCACTGATGAAGTAAGGGATGATCGAAGATCCCTTCTGAACCAGAAGTACGAGGCCTTCAGGCAAGGTCCTAAGGAAGAAATCGAAGTAACTTTCGATAACTTCCTGAAGATCGTCAATGCCCTAACGGGCTATGGCAGAGTGTTCACCGATGGTGAACTTAATGACAAATTCCTTAGATCCCTTACTAAGGGATGGGACACCAAGATCTGTGCCATTAGAGAATTTGGCAGGCTGGCAGAAACTGATCCCCAGATTCTGTTTGGGAAACTTTTGTCCTATGAGCTTCATCTGAACACTAGAAAAGCTGAAGAGGAAGCCGATAAAGCCGCTGCTAGAGAGAATACTGTGGCCCTAAAAGCCACTCACTCAAGGAAAGGCAAGGGTGCAGCCTCATCCCGCTCTCAGAAAAAGGATGAGGAAGAAGACTCTGAGCCATGCTCTTCTGGCTCAGAGCTATCTGAAGAAGACTTCTCCCTCATCACTAGAGAGTTCAAGAAGTTCCTCAAGTTGAGGAATCAAAGAAAGAGAGACAGCTCCTCCTCCAGACATCAGAGGAAGAATTATTCTTCTGACAGGTATGAATCCAAACTGAACAAACATCGCTCTGATGAAATTTTTTGCTTTAGATGCAATAAGCCAGGCCACGTCGTCGCTGACTGCCACCAAATCAAAAGAGATAAGGGGAAGGGAGAGGAGAACAAGTCCTCTAGAGATAAGAAGAAGGAGAGGAGCTATATAGCCAAAAAGCCAAAGACACTGAGTGAGTCTTATTCCTCAGACTCCAGTGATGATGAGGAAGCCTACTTCGGGCTAGTGGGTTGCTCTGACTCAGAAGGAGACTGCCCCCCATTTACTGGGAAGGTAAAAGATCGTACCCCCTGTCTGACTCTGACTCTGAGTCTTTTGATGATGATCTCGAGGACAGCCCATCTGCCCGTGATGCTGAGCTCCTCAAAAAGTATAAGCTTCTGCTCAATACCTTTGAGGAATACTGCAAGAGGTTGAGGGCTCAGAAAAAGGAAGTCAAATTCCTTAAGGCTGAGGGTGTATCCCTAAGAGAAGATATCACTAGCTTGATCTCCCTCCAATAGGAACACCTGGGCCTGACTTCTGAGCACTCAGAGTCTCTAAGGCTTCTTGACCTAAAACAGGAAGAAATCAACAAGTTGGAAGAACAGCTTGCGGCAGAAAGGAAGATTGTCAAAAGCTTATCCATGCCCAAGACCGTTCTTCCTCTGGTTGATGAATTCTCTGCTCAGGCTAAGGGGGCTAGGGCATATGGGTGTGCCTGGCAAATCATCCAGGAGAAACAAGAAGCAGAGGAAAAAAAAGGCTGCTAAGAAGGCCTCTGCTGCGGAAAAGGGAAAGGCTCCAATCAATCCTATTGTATTCAGAAAGCCTAGCTTTCCTTGTAATGAGCAGGACTTTGAGTCAACCTATGGCCACTTCTTCCGACCCTCGGTTGAAAAGCCCAAGAGCCGGTATGATTGTTGGACCTTCCCCCGAAACTATGGTGAGAGTGTCTTCAAGGCACCTTATGAGGAAATCCAAGTGGAGAATTATGGCCACTTCTCTAGCGGCCATAATAGCAAGCAGGCACCAAAAGCCAAGCCTGTTATACTGAAGGAACAGGAGGTGAAGAAATCATGTGACTGATGTCATCATGACGCCTCTACCTCCAGATCCAAGGCCCCGACTGGACCCACCGTTCCAAGGGTGAAGCAGGAGCCTAGGAAAAGGTACAACAGATTTGACTGTTGGTGCTGTGGCAAAGTTGTTCACTTCGCCGTGGATTGCTGGTTTAATCCAAGATTCAACGAGACTCCTCATGTTAGCAATGCGAGGCCGACCACTCGTAGGGTTAACCACCCGAGGGGGAGTGTGCTAACCAGGAATCTAGGACCCAAGATCGATTGGGTTCCTAAGGGAAACTGATTCTGTTTTGCAGGTATGTCCAAAGGCCACCAAAACGCCAATCTGGTACTTGGACAATGGATGTTCCCGGCATATGACCGGGACAAGAAGCCTGTTGCGTGATTACTCCCCAGTCGAAAATGGACCCAAAGTCATCTTTGGAGGATCTGATCGAGGAGTAACTAGAGGTTATGGTATGATTTCTAACGGTGTATTCTCTATGACTTACGTGGCCTATGTTGAAGGGTTAAACCATAACCTGATCAGTGTAATCTAGTTGTGTGATAAAGGATACAACGTTAAGTTCTGCAAGGATAAGTGCTTGATAATATCGTGTGCCTCTTCGGAGACGGTATTAACTGGAATTAGGAGAAGAAATATATTTTGTTTAGATTTTCTTAGCTTAGATTCTTCTACCCCCGTGTGCCTAATGGCTAAAGGCAGTGCATCTCTTTGTGAACAATGGCACAAGAGATTAGCACATATTAATTTCAAGACAATTAATATGTTGTTTTCTAAGAACTTAGTAAGGGATGCCCCTACTATTAAGTGCATCAAAGATATCCCTTGTCCTGCATGCCAGAAGGGCAAACAGACTCGGGCTACCTTTAAGGGCATTGTAGACAAAGACTCCTCCGAATTTCTCTATCTTCATCATATGGACTTGTTCGGTCCAGTGCAAGTTCATAGCTTGGTAAAAAGAGTCATTTCGATCTTGTCCAAAGACTACAACTTAAGTTAGTGCCCCTTGTTTAAATAGTAATATGAAGTAGATAGAAACTTGATGTGATTCTTCACTTCATTTCTCTTGTGTTAGCATCTTGCATTATTGAGATAAAACACTTGTCATTATACTATCTAATGCTTCCATGCATAAGAATTGGATTGAAAATATTTTTTTTCCATAGCACATGTGTTCTAGTACGTGATCTATATTCATGACGCTTACAGTGTTACACTTATTCACTCTCTAAATCTCTTAGCATTGTACACCAAATCATTGTGTATTTAGTTTTAATTGTGTTGTCCAAATTTCTTTTATTCTGAAAAACACGTCAAATAAACTGATTTTTTCTAGTGGGTAGGTCTATATTCATAGTGTTCCACTCCAATTTCTACTCCAAGTGCTTATGATTTTTTGTGTGGATGTGCGCCCATTTTCTCATCTCTTTAGTATCACATTAACATAGCAGGAGAGTTGAGTGTTCATGAGACATGTCTACTATTTCCTGGCCCTTTCAATAATATCAAAATGGTGAGAATTGGGTGTTCATGACTATATCCTACGCTATCACCTAGGGAAAGATAAATCTATATAGTTCTCATATAGAGGGATACATATGTAGGGGGAGCACACACATAGGGGGAGCACATATGTAGGGGAAGCCAAGTTGATTAGTACTAATTATTTGGATATGGCTTCTTTTAACCTGCTAAATATCACGATTACTGATTGGATTACACTATACCATATAGTGACTATTTTTATATCTCATGAACGAAATTTGATATTATTAAAAGGAAGAGTTTGTTTGAGCCTTTAGTTCACATCTCTTTAGTTTGATAATATCAAATCTCATGTTGTATTTGATCAAATAAGGTTTGGGTATAGTGTGCAGGTTTACAAGTTCAAAAGAATAAAAGAACTCAAGCTCTGGGAGCTACCACCACGCGTTAGCACTACCGCCAAGTGCTAGCCTAGAATTAAACTGAACGAGCCCTTAGGGACTTTATCGAACAATGCTCTCGCCGGATAGTCCCGAATCAGTATAAATCCTATAATAAGTTATAAACAAGCAGTTCATAATGTAGGAAGTATATAAAGCAAGAAAACTATATACTCGTACCTGTGATGACATCAGTCTATTTGATGGCCTCATGTTGGCCAAGATTGTACACCCTTGGCTGAGCTGGAGCATATTGGGATGCAGTGGACTCCACCACCTTTCCCTTCTTAGTATATGTTGCTCCTTCCTTTTTCTCTGTCTTTAGAGGGCCACTCCAACAGTTTTGTGCTATGTGACCCACCTTGCCACAGGTGTAACATGTGAGTGGGCCTCGCCCTGATGTTGCTCTAGAAGTACCGGTAGAAGGATCCACCCTAGAAGTCTTGGACTTCTTACCCTATCTCTTACGGTAGTCAGACTTTTTAGGACACGACATTTTGAACTCGGGATTTATCACAGCCAAGCCCCTCTTTCCCTGCACCTTCTTCATGCCTTTCTCTAATGAACGAGCCATATTCACCAATACTTGGAAACCCTTGTTCATCGGACCCAAGAGCAATAACCTCAGCTCATCTCGTAGTCCCTCGTATAACCTATTAATCTTACGCTCTTCGTTAGTAAAAGTAGGTTCCGCATAATGCCCCAACCTAGTCAACTCATGGAGGAAGTCGTCCACACTACCCTCACCTGAGTCAAGTGCTGGAACTCATTTTCCATGGCAATTCGCTGCGATGACGACAAATGCTTTGGCAGGAATAGTCTTGAAAATTCCTATATTGAGACCTCCGATAGTTTCCTGCCCGCGAAGTTGTGTAACTCCACTCATCCCACCAAATTCGAGCCTCTCCTTCCAACAGGAAAGTGGCTAAGGTGACCTTTTATCCTTCCTCTATATCAATCATCGCCAATATCCTCTTGATGAGTTAAAGCCAGTCCTCTGCCTACGTTGGGGATCCTGCACCCATAAATCTAGGCATACTAAAGCTCATAAAGTGCTTCAGCTGCCGTTCAGTTGCTCGCTTCTCATCCAAAGCCTCCGCAATAACTTTTCTAGCAGCTATAGGCTCGGCAACACCAACCTGTACTGGCATCATTTCAGGTCTCACATGCCGAGTCGGCTATGCATTCATCATAGAAAACACTGCTTCAGTAACAAAGCGTACTGTTTTCGTAGAGGGAGGAGGTGTAGGCACATCAACTGGTGCCACACTTGCAACAGAACGCTGGGGTTCAGACTGTCCCGCACCACTTCTAGCCACTTATACGTGTAAAATACACAATTTAGTGACTACAAAAAAAGGCAAACAACAATCAATAGGAACGCGCAGGTTCCTCAAACATGTGTATTTTCATTCCTAAGTGGACATTCTTGAGTTTATTTGTGTTATACCGGTAAGCACAAACACGTGCTTGCCACCCCTCAAAAGAATTCGACCACGAATTTGGAGATGGAAAAAAAAACAAGCTGATACCAAAATTGTAACACCTCAATCCGTCACATGAAATATAACAGAGGGTCCAACTGGTGCTCCACACAATATTCCACAGACAGTCGGCGGAGTTACATGTTAATGTAAAAACTAACTACACATGTCCTAACTAGGAGCATTCTAGCGGAAGATTTATGGATTAATGGTTGAACTCAAGTATACATGAATGTCCATATATATATATATATATATATATATATATATATATATCATGAATGTTTTACAGAAATTCCAAAAATTTAATACAGCCTTAAGGCCTTACAACTGTTGCCTTTGTTTTACAAAAGTTTTCCATATATTGGCACGAAGGCAGACCATACATGAAAACACTAAGAAGTCTTCGCTTGGCCTTTGAGGGCTGGCATAGCAACCAGGGCTGCAACCCACTATTTCTCGCTCTCCTCTACAGTACCTACACAGGGATAATCTACCACAAGGGATGTAGATAAGGCAACGGTCATCTTTTAGCTGACTTATTTATAATGGCCCTACCTTATAATTGGGGTAGCTGTAATCCTTCCCCGCAGGCATAGCATTAACACAACAGATATATCACAAGAAGGCACACTTAAGCGTCATTCAATATATCACAATTGAGTGCCTCAACGACCAAACATTCTGTGTACTCAAGGCACATTCTCAGTGTACTGGATTACCAGAGTCCCACCATCATTCAAAGTTCCAAGACTTGATGATCAACTTTGAGCATTTCTAGTCTTTCCGGCTCCAGGCCTAAGACTCTCATTAAGCGCTCCAATGATGCCAATTAATTTAGGCACTCTAGTCAAACGGGCATAACGCGTGTACAGTTCAGCTATTTCTCGTTGCTCAAACCACAATGTCAACGCTGATGGTCCCAGCCATCATGGAGAATGACAAGATGCGGGTCAGCCTCCCCTTTCCCGTTCGGCTCATTGGCCTTTCTTTAGCTAGGCTCTTCAAACTCTCAGCTTCGACTACTGCCCACCACATCCCAAGGATCAAAGCTTATAATCGACATAAAATGGCTCTCTTGTCCATAGCTGGGCACCTAGGCACACAACTCATAATCTCGCCATACGGTCTCTGAGAGACAGGCTAACAAAATATAGCTCATCAGCGATACTCACTGTCTCCCAACGATATCCAACAGTTATGCAAACTGTG
The DNA here is from genome assembly GCA_039513925.1 of Platanthera zijinensis. Classification (NCBI taxonomy): domain Eukaryota; kingdom Viridiplantae; phylum Streptophyta; class Magnoliopsida; order Asparagales; family Orchidaceae; genus Platanthera; species Platanthera zijinensis. The sequence goes on from CM077080.1 coordinate 104,462,058, forward strand.
GTATTTTCTAGTTATTTTCCTACTACTACTCTCATTTCATAAGTACAACCCACAGACCCCGTAAACTACTCGTTTATACTCGGAGACTTCTCCAGCAAGGAAAATAAAACATCACTAATCCAGACCAACCTATTCAGAAGGGCTTCACACAGCATGCCTATTTCATACTGCGATTTCTGGAATCTATATACAAATAACTCGGGGATATCATGTATCAACCCATCGGAATTCCCTCGATTCTTCACCTTTTGGTGGGGGATTCTATGCATATTCAAAAGGAGGACTTCACTTGTATAAGAAGGAAGATCGTTACCCTATAAATCCATTTTGGAGCCATGAACGCGCTTTTCAATCAGGTTGGAAAGGGGCACCTCACTTTCCTCTTTAAGGATCTTACTTCGGCTTTCGAATCTGCCACAACATCTCCTTCCCTTAGCTAACAAAGCTTAGCCTCAGCCTTCTTTCTCTCAAGAAGCTCAAGAACTTAGAGAAAGAACCATGAGAATTCATTCTCTTATCAGCTTACATCTGGAGGATACCACCACGAAGTATCTACTACCGCCGCACGGTATCATAGGCGGTTGCCGCTTTGCTCAATTGACATCGCGTTGTTGGTCCAAAATATCCTCCACCTGACTGCCACATGTCCAGATACCGCCGCGTGTCGAGTTACTGCCAAGCAGTACTTTAACTCATGCTATCGCCACGCATTAGCTCGCTACAACAGCACGTTAGTCACTCAACGCTTAGCCGACGGAGTTGAGTTATATCGCAACGCGATAGCATACTACTGTCGCGCAGTAGGCACTCAACATTTTATAGAAAGCGTTGAGTGATAGCGCCACACACTAGCTTACTACTGTCGCACTGTAGATTCCCGAGCCAGCAGACGATTGAATTCCATAGCTAATGCCAGCGTTTACTCTATCGTCGCGCGTTAACTTCCAATCCTTGGATTTTTGGGGCATCACATGAAGTCTTGTTACATTAGAAGGATCTGAATATGCGACAGCGGAGGTGGATGGAGTTCCTAAGGGACTACATCTTTGAGATTCATTACACTCCTGGGAAGGGAAATATAATTGCGAATGCGCTGAGTCGCAAGGTTACAACCCAAGCAAATTGGTTATAGATGCATGATAAGCATCATATTCATGAGTTGGAGGCATTGGACATCTCTTGTGTTGATGGGAGGACGAGCGCGGATATGTGCTTGAACGGGATGGAGGTGTTATATGACCACGCAGACAGAATTTGACAGGCGTTGCAGCTTGACGAGAACATGAAGCGCTATATAGCAGAGATAGTAGATGAATCGAATTCCTAATTCTCTTTGAATGGCAATATTTATGGAGAGATGGTTGGATGTGCGTCCTGAATGTTGGCAAATTGCGGGAGGAGTTGATGTACGATGCACATTTTACCAAGTATTCAATCCACACAGGGAGCACAAAAATGTTCAAGGACATGAAAAAGTTGTTCTGGTGTCTAGGGTTGAAGAAGGACATAGCACTTTATGTGGTTAAGTGCCAAACGTGTGCCCTAGTGAAGGTTGAAAGTAAAAAACCAGGCAGTTTCTTGGAGTCATTACCAATAATGGAATGGATGTTTGATGATATATCTATGTATTTTGTGCACGGTTTGCTGAGAGCACGATGCGGGAATGATTCCATTTGGGTGATCGTGGATCAGTTGACAAAAGTAGTACACTTCATTTCAAATCGAAGGGATGATTTAGTGGAAAAGTTAGCCAAACATTATGTTGAACAGGTCGTACGATTGCACGGTATGCCTTGTATCATCGTTTGTGGCCGATATGGGTGTTTCAAATCACATGATTGGAAGCGTATTCATCAACTGTTGGGTACCAAGCTGAAATTCAGCATAGCCTTTCATCCTCAGACGGATGGTCAGACCAAGAGGGTAAACAAAACGATGAAGGATATGCTTCGCATATACACCTTGGATTTTGGGAAGAGCTAGGAGGACCATCTCTATATTATTGAATTCACATACAATAATAGATACCAAGCGAGTATTCATGTGGGACCCTTCAAGGCCTTATATGGAAAGAAATGTCATACTCAGTTGGCTTGGGTAGAAACAAGTGAATAGAAGCTTTATAAGCATAAGGACGTCGAAGATGCAACTTCGACGATACGTTTAATTCGAGAATGGTTGTTGATTGCTCAGGATAGACATGCAAAATACTACAATGCCAAGCACCGAAATGTGAAATTTATGGTTGACAATTGCGTTAATCTCAAGATAAAACTGTTCAAGGGCATATCTCGGATTTGACGCTTGAAAAAGCTAAGTCTGAGAAACCTTGGGCTATTTGAAATCGTTGAGCGGAGTGATGAAGCTGACTATCGGCTGAATCTTTTAGCTGAACCTAGTAGTTTGTACAATGTATTTCACATATCGGTGCTGCGGAAGGCTATGCAAGAGCCTACTAAAGTGGTTGCTGCAGATCAAGTTCCGGTCAATAGTGGCTTAATGACAAAATTCAAGCCCATTTATATTAAGGATATGAAAGTGAAGAGACAATAGAACAAGGAGATCCGAATGGTCAAAGTCTGTTGGGATAACTGTAGTCATGAGGAACTATCATGAGTGTCTGAGCAGACCCAGAGAGAGGAGTTCCCTGAACTGTTTCGTTGAGGTATATATTTGTACAAATTGATACTTCTGCATTCTTTCCTGTTAAGTATAATTTCTGGAAGAAATATATTAAAGGAGGGGAGAATTGTAATGCCCCAAATCTCCTTAAAATAACAGGAAGTTGATCACTAGAGATTACCTCTAGTCGGTAAATCTAGCATTGGCAGTATCTAGTTGATTTAAAAGACTAGCATCTTTGGATGATACCGCCCGACAATAGTGTGATACAGTGTGGTGGAAGCCAATGAATTAATTCATCCATTGTCTATGGACGATACCGCCCAGCGATAGAGGTAATGCTGGCAGTAGTGTGTCACGTGTCTGATAAGGTTGAGGCCATCTTTGAGCGGCAGAACGACAACAATTGGTCCAAACAGCCACCTCTTGAGCTTCTACGTGGCGGTAGTAAGTTACCGCGTGGCGGTAGATTTTTGATAAAATCTTGAGATGAGAAATATTCCTCATTTCTCTCTTTCTCTCTTTCTCTCTTAGATTTTGGAAGAAGGAGAAGGATAGGAGAGCAAGGGCAGGGCTGATCCAGCCATGAAGGGAAGCTGTGCAGGCATTCTTGTAATTGGAGTTACAAGCCAAAGCTAGATCACGGAGAGGAAAGCGTTGCAGACGTTTCCATCCAGATCATGTTCGTGTTTATGGATCCAAAGAAATCAACAAGGGTAATGATTCTCTTCTTGAACAGGTGAAGTCCTTAATTTGGCATAGTTACATGATGTCCCCTACTAATTGTTGGAGACCGAACAAATTTTTGACGTTTCAATACAAAGTATCCCTGGTAGAACTTGCATATAGAATCTGGAATCAAAGTACAGAATAGGCATGACATGTGAAGCCCATTCAGACATGTTGGTCTTAATTGGTGATGTATTACTTTGCATGCTGGAGAAGAATCTGTGGTTAAACATGTAGTTTATAGAGTCTTGGGGTGTGTAGGTTGCTGCAGTGAGAGTACTGGAGTTGGTCTATAGGAAAACACCCAAATTTAGTGGAAGAAATCATATTCTGTCCCATACTGCGCGGCGATAGTGTTACGCTAGCGATAACTCCCAGTGAGCTTTGTTGTGTTGATTGCGAGCCTAGCTTCTGGGGACAAGGTGGGTGGCAAATTAAGTTGTTGGTCCTGGAGTTCTCAGCTGTTGTATCCATGTGAGCCATTCTTGGGCATAACTCGGTTATGTATATTATATATGGGAAAGGTGAAGCTGACCGTAACTTGTCGATCGTAGTATGGCATGGCAATTCGAGCAATGGGAAAGGGCTTATCTATACCCGTAATATATCGCTTGACTAGACAGCCTAAACTAGCTTGTGCGGTTAGGGGAATAGGAGAGAGTCATTGGCTTTAAGCGTGACCAATAATGCTCAATATTGGACCATCAAGTATGAGACTGTGGATGGTGGTGGGCATGGGAAAGTCCAGAACACCGAAAATATATCATGAGTGCATGAGGCATGTGGCCATGCATGCCAACTTCTGTGTTGAATGGTGTTTAATAACAGGTTCTGATGACAAAATAGATATATATTGCTATTTGTAGGGAAGGAGCACAGCCACCCCGAGTGATGGGTGGGGTCTGATAACTCCAATTATTTTTATTTTTCGTTTATTAATTTCTATTAAATAGTTAGCTATTATATATATATATATTATAATATTAAGCTAATAATTAACTTCATTTTGTATTTTATATTTATTTGGGCTAACATTAATATTTTCAATCTTGCAGGGCTGATCTGTAGAATATTTGGAGCAAAGAAGAAATTTCCCAACTTCTCGGCCCAGATATGTCTGTGTCCATTGATGCGTGGAAATCGGCAAGCGCACCGGTCGCACAAGTAATAAAATTTGGGAATAAATCCCCGAGTGTCGGTCTCTTGAGGAATGCAATTAGCATAGAGCGGCGACAGTTCAGAAAATATTATTATGAGGGTTATACTTATAAAAGATTAAAAAGGGGGCTTGTGAGATTGTGGTTTCTTGATCTAATAAACTAATTAAGACTATGCGGGTCGAAGGCACCGCTTCGCAAAGTGAGGTGAGTGTATAGGCCGCGATGTCGAACTTCGGTTGGACGAGTGGACGGAAAGCTAATGGATGGAAGTGTTCTTGTGCGGAGTGCAATCAGGTGAAACAATTGTATGGAGTGGATGTGGAGTGGGCGAGGCGCATTCACAACACACAACTCAAAAGCAAATGAAAACTACAAACATCCAATTATATATAGAGTAGAAAATGTAGTTCATTACAATATCAAATCATTCCATACAACGAAGAAAGGGGAAGAGGAGTAAACCACTAGAGGGTGAAGGTCCACCGCAGGTCGTGGCCGGAATAGCGAGTTGTCAATCCGCTTCCGAGCTCAGTCCGAGGAGGCTTCTGGTATCAACGAGCTGTCACCTCGAAGGCCTTTGAGTCCGTTCTCTAGGTCATCTTCTTCTCCAACTCCGGTGGAAAGCTTCGATTTGAGGTCATCAATGGTCGGGAGCTTCGCCGGAGGGTTTGGAAAGCTTCGGAATCACCGGCAATGGACTCCCGATGAAGGGATGAAGGTGGAGGTGGATGGAGCAGCTAGAAGGCGAAACAGCGGACTGGCGGGAAGTCCCGATCGAGTCCTATGACCTAATTCGCGGAATGATCCTTAAATATGGAGGCAGAATAAGCAGAGCGTACGATCAGTGATGCACGACCAGTGGTCGTGCACACTATTGGTCGATGATCGTGCACAATTTCCAATTAAACCTGCAACATGGACAAAAAAAACATCAGCAAATATGCGCACGATCAGTGGCGCACGACCGGTGGTCGTGCGAACTTAATCCATTGATCATGCGATTACCCGGGCAGAACAAGGAAAATGAAGAGGACAGAGCGCACAATCACTAGCGCACGACCAGTGGTCGTGCGCAATAGGTCCAGTGCTCGTGCGATCGTTAAGACAGGAAAGGGGAAAATGAGACTGTAATGCGCACGATCAGTGGTGGTAGAAAGGCCACTAAAAGTGCACACCACATTCTCAAGAAACAGCGAGAGATCAAGTAAAACAACAAAAACACAGAAACAACGAAAGCACACAAAAAATGGGCCTAAAGTGCACTGGGCGTGGAATAGTGTAGTGATCCAAAAGGAGTGGTATTGATACTAAAAGGAAGTGCAATGGCATGAAAATGAGCCCAGATGAGTCCGGAATCCGGTATAAAATATGGACTCATCACACCCCCCGACTTACCCACTTGCGCGTCCTGCGCAAATCATTACTCCGTGGACTGTAAAATAGCTAGCGTGCTTAGAAACTTCAAAATAAAGTAGGACGAGAAATCAAATACATCATGCGCATAGAAAATAGAATAGAAAAAACTTTTTAATTATACTACGGAGCTTAAATTATTCGGCAGAGGTAAATAAATATTGTGTCTACTTAAAATTAGAATTCCCGAGAATCGTTCGGTCATGAGTACGGAGAAAGTAGAAAGGCCACTAATGGTGAGCATTGCCTAAGACCGGGGCTCGTGATCACCTCCAAAGAAATCCATCAATGTCGGGAACCATAAGCATGAGCTTTCACACTCTCTCCACGATGCTAAGTAGACTCAAATGTGAATCAACAAGACTTGTAGGTTTGAATGGGGCTAAGGCTAAGGTGTGTTAGTCAATGATAAACATGGAGGCTACACGCAACCAAAGCGAGCAAACAAGAGCTAAACCAAGCAACCACAAAGAAATGCATGTGCGACACACCCCCAGACTTGGCTTGAAAACCGGGTATGCACACGGCCTATCCCGACCAAAAACTAACACAAAAGATGGGGATTGCAATACTTTTAGATTTTCCTTGTAATACTTCTAGATTTTCTTTTTCTCTCTTTTTTTCATCCTTTTCTTTTTCATTTTTCTTCTTTTTCATTCAGCAATCCCCAAATCTAATAATTAACAATTCATGAATTCATCTCCACAACACATGAATCCCAAATATCACAACATATCAAATTTTTGAAATCGAACAAGCTCAAGGTTTTGGTTGCGACAAAAGTGTTGGCTTTTAGGCTTTGGTGAATTTAGGTGGAGCTAAAACAAAAGGAGGGTAGGCGCAAATTTGGCTTGCAAGGGTCAGCTGCTAGGACTAGGTACAAAAAGGCTCAAACAAGCCAAAATGATGGCCTACCTCACGCGCACACTCGACTAACCTCGCACCAATGCTTCGAGAGTAGCTTGGGGCAAGTTCCCAGTCCCCGAAAAAGACGATCCTTCCCCCTGACTCGAGTAATATGAGTCTAGTGATGGATACACTCATCCCTACACTACCGTTCGATTACTCCAGATTCTACAATTTTAAGTAGCACAAACAGAATTTACTTTTGCAGAATAAATTTAAGTCAACAAGCATGAAGAAAAATTAATCCTATACTATTTCTATGCAAATCATGAGTACTCGATTAGGAGCACTGCATGAGTTTCGAACTACTAGATCCCAAAATCCTAAGCCAGCACCACTTTTTAAAGTTTACACAAAAGTAATACATTTGACTTGAGCCGCACGCGTGGTTAAGTGCGCACTCATGTGGGTGATTCAGTGTGTGCAGTAGTGATCATTAAATAAATAAATGCAGACGAGTATGCAATAAACTGTGCCGTGTAGTGATCACAGGCAACTCTACCCCCAGACTAGAATGTGACAATACGAAAAAGTAAAACAAGCAAATAAAAATAAAAGGCTAGGGAAAGAAGTACATATGCTCAAAATTGAGCATACCAGTCATGCAACGAGATATCCAAGTGCGGCCAAGTTGCCGCACCTCAAAAATTCCTGCACCTGCGATTTAAATATGTACCCAAAACAAAAGATGGACATATATATATAGAGAGAAAAAGAGCTCAAAACACAGCACAGGACCAAATGTTCAAACATGGGTTGACTCCCGAAATCCCTTTTGTTTACCGTCCTTAAGGTGGACCAAATACCTATATTAGCAGTTATAATAAAGAGTTCTTCGCAGTTTGAAAAGAAAGAAATAAAATAGAGCGAACTAGAGTTCAAAACGCAGCGAGAAAACGGAAAGAGGAGGGTAAGTGGAATGATGGTGTTGCAATCAGCTATAAGCGGATTTGTGGTAAGTCTCTTCGGTGGGCTGCGAGGGGACGACAGATTGTCTTTTTGCGTCGGAAGAAGGGGATTTCCCCTTACCCCGCTTGTGCTCTTCCTCGCGCCGGAAGGCAGCGTAGCGCTCATCGTGTAAATGATTTTCCTATTTAAGTTTCTCCACCGTGGGAGACTTCCAATGGATGTAGTCTGTGGGTTTTCCTATTTTTGTGGTCGGTTGCAATTCACTCAACAAAATATAACAAGAAGCGTCGAGTAAAGCTTAGTCAGTCAAAGCCTCAGTATTGGCAAGCTGAAAAATCGGCTAAGTATACAGGCATTGAGTGAAGCTAGTTCACTCAACGCCATATACCAACCACCGTTGAGACAAACTCAAGCAGTTGAAGATTCTGTCAAAAAATTTGGCTAAGTCCAAAATCCTTGAGTGAGGACAGCTCACTCAATGCCAAAGCAGAAGGCGCCGACAGAGGAATAATTACTCAAAGCCTAAGGAAAGAGATAGACAAAAAAATCTGTCTAAGTTCAGAAGCATCGAGTGATGACAACTCACTCAATGCGCTCAATGCCTCAACAAGCTGGCAGACCAGAGAAGCGGCTAAGGAAAAAGCGTTGAGTGATGAAGGCTTACTCAACGCCTAGCAGATAAAGAAAGTTACAGCTAAGTCCAGGGGCGTTGAAGGATGCTAGAAAGGCTCAAAATCGCCTAAGTCCACAGGCGTTAAGTGAAGCCAGTTCACTCAACGCCAGATGCAAAAAAGCGCTTAGTAAGGTATGGACATTCAAAGCTCAGCAGGCTGCAAAGCAATTCTACGGCTAAGTCTACATGCATTGAATGAAGGCAATTAACTCAACGCCATATATCAAAAGGCGTCGAGTATAACTAAGTAAAGGGAAGACTCTCAAAGCCCAGTAGTTTGGAAGACAGAAAATCGACTAAGTCCACAAACATTGAGTGACAGCAGTTCTCTCAATGCCATATAATAATAAGTGTCAAGTAAAGTGAGTCTGTCAAAGCCTTAGTATTGGCAAGCTGAAAAATCGACTAAGTCCACAGGTATTGAGTAAAACTAGTTCAGTCAATGCCATATACCAAGTAGCATTGAGACAAGCTCAAGCAGTTGAAGATTCTATCAAGAAATCTTGCTAAGTCCAGAATCATTGAGTGAGGACTGCTCACTCAATGCCAAAGCAGAAGGCGTCGACAGAGGAACAATAAGTCAAAGCCTAAGGAAAGAGATAGACCGAAAAATCTATCTAAGTCCAGAAACATTACGTGATGATAACTCACTCAACGCACTCAACACCTCAGCAAGCTGGCAGACCAGATGAGCGGCTAAGGACAAAAGTTTTGAATGATGAAGGCTCACTCAATGCTCTGAACGCCTAGCAGATAATGAAAGATGCAGCTAAGTCTAGGGGCGTTGAGTAATGAATATTCACTAACCGCACTCAATGCATGGCTGTACAGAAGAGATTGGCTTTGTCCAGAGGAGTTGAGTGAAGTCAGTTCACTCAACGCACTCAACGCCTGATGGTGCAAAGAATTTGACTAAGTCTAGGTTCGTTGAGTCAAAGCCATTCACTCAACGCACTCAATGCATGGAGTTGAATCTGAGAATTTGGCAAAGTCCACAAATGTTGATGTCAGCAAAAGTCAACAGAGTTCAAATTAGTTGCGGGAAAGCTACAGAACAAGACAAATAGCACTAGAGGGCTATTGTACATCTTTTGTTAAAGCAAGTTGCAGCCAACAACTACAGGCGGTCCCCACTGCTTCTTAGAGCTATTAATCAGTATAAGATAAAAGGGAGAAGATGGACTGAAGGAACTTCAACTTTTAGGTTATTTTCATTTTAAATAGTTGCGGCTAAACTTCTTCTTCCTCGTCATTGCTACAGAGCTCGAAGATTGAAGTTAAATTAACTGTTCTAAAAGTTCTTTGAAGTTAGTTGTAGCAATTTCTTCTCCTACAACAAGTTAAAATTAGGTTCTGATAAAGAAGAAGAAGTAGAGCTTTAAGGTTTCTGCAGGTCCAGGTTACCAGATTGAAGAACACAAGAACTGTCAAATCTTCAGTCTTCTTTACCAAGTTTAGAAACAAATTTTTGAGAAGAAGTTAGGGCTAAGATAACTCAGCTCAAGAATCAGACATAGAGAAAATTTCTCTAGTGTCAAATCAACACCAACCAAACCCATTTTTTTCTGTAGGATCTAATTGTAGATCTGAGTTATAGGGCCTTTGTGCCTGAGGTCGGAAAGATTTTCCGAGGTAGGATCCAATTTTATATCTGAGTTGTAGGACCTTTGGGTCTGAGGTAAGATCCTGTATATATCTGAGTTGTAGGGCCTTTGTCCCTGAGGTAGGGCAGTTTGCCTGAGGTAGGAGAGTCATTCTCTCTGAGTGTAGGACCTTTGGGTCTGAGGTAGGATCCAGCTTTGGATCTGAGGTAGGGCCTTGTGCCTGAGCTGTAGGAGAGTTATTCTCTCTGAGGTCGGGCTAACTTCCATATCCTGAGATGTTGGACTTTGGTTCAAGTTTGAGGTAGGTGATCAGTTTGAAAGACTTTGTTTTCAAGGTCAGCTAACACCTAGAGGGGGGGGGGGTGAATAGGTTTTAGGTCTCTTTTCAAATTATCTAGACCTCTACCTGTTCTTAATGTGCTTAGTGATTAGTTAGTTTAGATTTCAAGAACATCAACCAGAAGACACAATAATTTTATAGTGGTTCCCCAGTATATGGGTACATCCACTGTACCTCTGTGCCTTTCTAACAGTGTGTTAGACAAGGCTCATCCCCCAAAACTCAACACCTTAAGAGCTTACAATTCGATCCTACAGAACCACTTAGTCTCCTCCAAGACCTACTACTCAGGCATAAGGCCCTTCAACTTAGTGATTAAACAACCACCTACCTCAGGCTCAAAAAGCTCTACACCTCAGGCTGTGTGGACAGCCCTACACTCAGATCCAAAATGGATCCTACACTTAGTCTTTATAACACAGGCTTACAACTCAGATTCTACTCAGAATCCTACACTCGGATCCAAGACTGGATCCTACAGAAAATAAAGAAGTTGTTACACAGTGAGACACCAGAGAGTTTTCTCTATGTTTGTCTTCCTGGGCTGAGAAGATATCAGCCCTATCTTCTTCACAGCGACAAGTTGAAAAGTTCTTCAGTACTGGGCTGCTTGTGCTTGAAGTTACTCAGAATCAAGATTCTAATCTACTGTTTAAGACAATGGGTCTGAAGGTTTAGTTTCTTCTTCAAACATCTATCTGGACTAGTAGACTCTGAAGGCTCTACTTCTCTTTAAATTAGAAATCGATTCTGAACTTGCTATCACTGATTAGAATCACAACAACTATCTGTTTCTGCTTTCAGGTCAACTGAATCAGAACTTGTGCTTCATGCTCGATGTTGATGGCGAGGAAGAAGACCAAGTTTCACTACTAGGCGTATTCAGAAAACCCTAATTGCTTCCTTGGGCTCAGCAAATCTTTCCCTTTTATTGACCGTCGATCAATGGCTCTTTGTGCTGTGTGGGCCCCTCCTTAATTGCAGATTTACCTCCTTCCATTTCCAGAATGAGACAATGGGTGGTCGTCGGCGCCACCAAAGGCATTCTGCATCTTTCCCGCAAGAATTTGAACTGTGTTGACTTTGTTGACTTTTTCTGAGTCATGCTGACGTCAGCCAACTGTAGACTTAGCCAAAATAAAGAAACCCTAGCATAAGCATTGAGTGAGTAAGCTTCACTCAACGCCAAAACTCTTAGACATATTTTTTGTCACTAGGCGTTGAGTGAGCAGCCTTCACTCAATGCCAATACACTTAGAAAAATTTCTGTCATTAGGCGTTGAGTGAGCAACCTTCACTCAACGCTAAAATACTTAGAAAATCTTTCTGTCATTAGGTGTTGAGTGAGAAGCTTTACTCAATGCCAAAACACTTAGAAAAGTTTTCCGTCATTAAGCGTTGAGTGAGTAAGCTTCACTCAATGCCAAAACACTTAGAAAAGTTTTCTGTCATTAGGCGTTGAGTGAGTAAGCTTCACTCAATGCCAAAACACTTAGAAAATTTTTCTGTCTCTAGGCATTAAGTGACAGAACTTCACTAAATACCAAACTGCTTAAGTGAAGTTCTGTCACATGGCATTAAGTGAGTAGCTACACTCATTGTCATAACACTTCGAATTGACTTTAGTCACTTGGCGTTGAGTAAGTAATCTTCACTCAATGCATTAGGACTTAGCAAAATTTCTATGAAATCACAGACTCTGATTGACTAAGGTCCAGTCAATGCTTTATATCACATGGCGTTGAGTGAGCTTGCCACCTTCAACGCTTGTGGACTTAGTCAAAATAACAACACAGATTTTCTGTGGCGTAGACCGACTGAGCAATACTCAATGATTATAGAGTATGACATTGAGTGAGTAGACTTCACTTAATGCCTGTGGACTTAGCCACTTTCTGCTGTTTCTTTTTAGGCATTTACTGTCTTAGCCATACATAGCTTTTTATTGTATGGCGTTGAGTGAGTAGACTTCACTCAATGCCAGTGGACGTAGCCACATTTTCAGCTTGCCAATTATTAGGCTTACTATATTCAATGTTTTTACGTACCTGGCGTTGAGTGAATAGACTTCACCCACAGCATGTGGACTTAGGCAATTTCCAGCATATCTAGCATCTTCCCTTTCATCTGGCATTAAGTTAGCTTGCTCTACTTAATGTCAGTGTACTTTGTGTAATTTCTACCTGATCACCAGCTTACTTGGTGTCCACATGTCCAATTAGTGTAATAGGGACTGATCTGCATGCATACACTCAAATACACATTAAAAATAGCTAGTGTGTGTGTCATGGACTTATTTGACTTCTTACATATCAGGGCCATTTGGATCAATGGACCCAACAATCTCCTCCTATTTGAAGAAGTCAAAACCCTTATTCAAATTATTCACATTTCTTGGTCAATGACACAAACAACATATGCAGCAATAAAATATACTATTATAATAGAACAGATCTAGGAAGGTTACCACATTTCTTTCCTGTTTGGTGAGCATCACGTACTCCCCATATTTTGTTGAAAGGTGTGTGATACTACTTGAATGTTGCATGGGAGCATTTCTTTCTTCCCCTGGATTTGATGTCACTTGATCAACTTCTGATGCCACACTTGAAATTACACTTTGAAGCCACTTGATATGCCACTTGATCAATCCTATCCCACACTTGATCAATCTTCTTTCTCTCCCCCTTTTGATTTCTGAAGAATAGTTAAGGAAGATTTGTCTTGTCTTGATTTACTTCTCCCCCGATTTGATTGTAGTTGATACCCTCGGTGCAGCTACTAGCTACCTCTTTATATGAGGCTGATTCTGCTCCTTCAGCTGCTGAACTTGCTCCTCCTCAATAGGAGCCACTTTTACCATCATTTTACTGATGGACACTTTGGTCTTCTTACCACTTAAGGTCTTCATCTCCTACAAGAAGAACACATCCTGCACCAAAACTAAAACTATAGGGAGTGACTGAAGCTAAACTATGTTCAATATACCCAACTCAAACATGAAGGTGTTGAACTTTGCTTCATCTAGTGGCTTAGTAAAGATGTCAGCCACTTGAATGCTTGTGGGGATAAACTAAACACTAATATGTTACTTTTCCACATGCTCCGTAAAAAAATGATATCTTATTTCTATTCACTTAGTCCTGCTATATGAGACAGGATTCCTAGCAATAAAAATAACAGTAGTAGAGTCACAATATAGAGGGGTTTTACTTACCTTGAGGTCATAGTCCTGGAGCTGATGCTGAATCCACAGCAATTGAGCACAACAGCTACCTGCTAAAATGTACTCTGACTTTGCAGTTGATATAACAACACTTGTTTGCTTCTTACTGTTCCAAGACACTAGTCTTCCTCCCAAGAATTGACAGGTTCCAGAAGTGCTTTTCCTGTCCTCTTTGCATCCTACAAAATCTGTATCTGAATAGCCTGTTAGTTCAAAAATTCCTATTTCTAGGGTACCATAGGCCAAGATCGGGTGTGCCCTTAAGATATCACAAGATCCTCTTCACAGCAGAGTAGTGAGATTCTTTAGGCAGGCTTGATACCTAGCACAGACATATATAACATACATGATGTCAGACCTACTAGTAGTGAGGTATAGAAGGGATCCAATTATCTCTCTATACAAATTTCATCAACAGGCTTCCCTGCTTCATCTTTGTTTGAAAGAATACTTGACCCCATGAGAGTTTTCATGGTGAAGGCATTCTCCATTCCATATTTCTTAATCAACTCCCTGGTGAACTTGGACTGGGATATGGACAATCCATCATCAGTCTGTCTAACTTGGAGTCCCAAGAAGAACTTGAGCTCACCTATACTACTCATCTCAAACTTCCCTTGTATAAGTTTATCAAACTTCCTGCAAAGGTTGTCATCAGTAAATCCAAAGATAATTTCATCAACATATATCTTAACTAGGATGATCTTGCCCTTTGATTCCCTTAGGAATAGGGTCTTATCTATCCTCCCCCTTGAGAATTTGTTCTCAATGAGGAAGCTAGACAAGGTCTCATACCATGCTCTAGGGGCTTTCTTCAACCCATATAGAGCTTTCCTATGTCTATAAACAAAGCTATGTGAGTTAGAATCAACAAAACCTAGAGGTTGTTCAACAAAAACCTCTTCCTTTAAGTCCCCATTTAGGAAGACTGACTTCACATCCATCTGGTAGACTTTGAATAATTGGTAGATAGAAAATGCAAGGAAGAGTCTAATGACTTCTAATCTGGCTACTGGGGCAAATGTCTGATCAAAATCAATCCCTTCTTCTTTATTATAGCCTTTAGCCACCAGTCTAGCCTTATTCTTAATAATAATCTCATTCTCATCTAACTTGTTCCTATAGATCCACTTGACTCCAATGACATTATGTTCTTGTGGTCTGGGAACCAGCTTCAAGACCTTACATCTTTTGAATTGGTTCAGTTCTTCCTGCATTGATCCAATCCAGAAAGGGTCTTTATTGGCCTCTTCAAACTTCTTTTGCTTTACTTGTGAAAGGAATCTTGAGTAGAGTTCTGTATTGATACTCATAATTCTAGTTTGGACTCCTTGGGTTGCCTCACCAATGATCTGGTGTGTTGGATGATCCCTTAGATGCCTAATTGCTGGAGGTAGTCTGGCATCAGCTTGCTGTACTTTATTTGCTTCTGTTGGTTTTTCTTCATTGCCTTCAGCTAACTGTTCTTCAACCACTTTAAGTGTGCCTTGTCCTTCCATTGGATTGACTAGTTCTTTAGCATGATATTGGACTGTAGGAGCATCTTCCTTGATAGTTAGCTTGCCCATCACCTTCTCTATGCCTGCAGAACTAGAAGAAGAGCTAGGCAGCTCACTATTAATCATGTTTGATTCATCGAAGACAACATGAACTGACTTTTCTATAACTTGACTTGTCAAGTTATAGATTGTATATGCCCTGCTGTGGTTGTTGTACCCAACAAAGATCCCATCATGAGATTTGGCGGCAAACTTTGTCACACAGGACTTTCCATTGTTCAATACATAGCACTTACTACCAAAAATCACGAAGTAGGATAAGTTTGGTTTTTTGTCTTTAAGATCTCATAGGGAGTCTTCTTGTGGCTTTTGGTGATAAAAGCCCTATTGAGGACATGACATATAGTGTTTACTACCTCAGCTCAGAAATATTCTGGGAGAAATGTGTCACTCAATAATGTTCTTCTAGCCTCTATGAGAGTTTTAATTTTCTCTTAGCAATCCAATTTTGTTGGGGTGTTATAGGAGAGGAGAATTCTTAGAGAATCTCTTGTTCTTCACAGAAACTTATCGTGCTTGCAGACTAAATTTTAGTCCCATGGTCACTTCTAATTTTGACCACAAAACTGTCTAGTTCATTCTATATCTGCTTGACAAAAGTCTTGAAGACTTAAAGGGTTTCATACTTTCTCTTAAGAAAAAACACCCAAGCAAACTTAGAGTAGTCATCAACCACCACAAGGGTGTAGAATTTCCTACCAAGACTATGAACTAGCATAGGACCAAACAAGTCCATATGCAGGAGGTACAAGCACCTCACCGAGTCTTTGGTCCCAATGCTCTTGAAAGAGGTCTTGGTCTATTTGCCCTTTTGGCATTCAGAGTAGATACCCTCCTTAGTGCATTTCAACTCGGGACCATTTCTAACTAGCTCTTTACTAAAGAGCTTCCCAATGGTCTTGTAGTTCAAAGGAGCTAATCTCTTGTGCCATTATACACAATTTGAGGTTTTCTCATTTGCCACTAGGCATATAGGAGAGTCCTTATCTATGCATATGAAATTTAAGAAATAAACATTTCCTCTCCTAGTGACTGTCAAGATGACCCCTTGGTCACTTGACCTCCTAATTTAGCACTCATCCTTGAGAAAAGAAATGTCATAGCCAAGATCACATAGTTAGCTTATGCTTATGAGGTTGTGTTGCAACCCTTCCACATAGTCTACTTCTGTGATAATGACTATGACATTAGAGATCTTACCATAACCTCTTATCACTCCCCTATCTAATCCACCAAAGATGACTTTAGGGTCATTCTTTACTAGAGAGTAATCCTTCAAGAAGCTCTTTGTTCTAGTCATGTGCCAGGAACATCCACTATCCAAGTACCATATAGGGGTATGTCTACATGGACTAACCTGCAAGACATAAATCAGTTAACCTTAGGACCCCAATTCTTATTTGGTCCTAGGTGCATATTAGTTTGATAATAACCATGCCTACTTGTAGCTCTTCTAGCAAGTAAGCTCTCTCTTGCTCTTTGCACACTTGTGTTGTGCCAGCAATCAATAGCATAATGGCCCAGTTTGCCACAGCACCAGCACTCATAAATATTGTACCTTCTTTTTAGAGCTGGTCTTGAAGTAGTACTGTCAGCAGCTCTCAGTACAGAAGGTACAACAACAGTCTTTTTCTTGCATCTTCCAGCCACAATCTGACTTGGGATATGTATGACAACAAAGGTACTTGGGGTATCTTAAACCCTACTAGCAGTAGTATTCTTTTCAGAATACATACACCTGATGGCTTCAGATATGCCCAAGCTAGTTTGCTCACAGACTTACCCTTAGTCTGCTAGTGGATTGGTAGATCTTGAGAGAAGGCTACAGCCTTATTCTTGAGTTTTGGGTCTGGTACACCAAACACAAATGGTCCATGATGGGCCATTTGGATCTCCTCATGGGTTGCCTTGAAGGCACATCCACCTTTTCTATATCTACCACAATAGTGTTTAATATCTTTGTAACGCTCTGAGTTTATTAAGGCGTGAGATGCTTCTCTGGGGGTTACTGCCCGGCGGTAGCTAGTTATCATGCGGCAGAATCTCCAGGGTTTGCGTCGAGAGCGTCGAGTTCTCGAGAAAGTGCTGAGTTCTCGAGAAAGATGTTACTGCGCAATAGAAAGTTGTTACCGCGTGGCGATAGCAGGGGAATTAATCTGGCATACCTCTCGGGAAGTTATCACCCATCGATAAAGTTACCGCTGGCAATAGCTGGGTCAATTTATTTGCTTTGGTTCTCGGGATCATACCGCGTGCCGGTAGAAGTTAGCACGTGGCGATAGCGCCTGGTGTCATGTCGTAACCAACGCCTCTATCGCGCGGAATTAGAATCCAATTATGCGGTGGTAGTGAAATCTAAACGGCGTTGGCCACATTTCGGCCTGTGATTGGAGGGTTTGGGCAGTTGCGCTCGAAATGAGGCATAGAATTAAGGTACCGCGCGGCGGTAGCTAGTTACTACATGGCGGTAGCTTTATATATATGCCTTATTTTTGCTGTTTTCACTTCATTTTCTTCTGGATTTGGAGTAGGCCTGGTTTTCCTGGAGGAGGAGCATCGGAGTCGGAGGAAAATCTCGCTGGCGTTGAAGTTTCGGAGTTCCGATTCGCAAGCCGAGTCCAAATCTGTGGAGGCAAGATCGTTGCGGTCGCATTCATCGGTCTAGATATTTGGCATGGCACCGAAGAGAATGCAAATTGTAACGATTCTCAACTTGGACATATGAATTCCTCTTCCTTTTGCATAGGAAACCCTCTCCCGCGAGTGTGCAATGAGCGTGAGGTTTTTCCTTCGTGTAGATATGGTATATCCCTGTAGTTTTGCATATAGAGTTCGAAATCGAAGTACGAACATAGGCATGGTGTGTGAAGCCCATCTGGATAGGTTTGTCTGGATTAGTGATGTTTTCATTATGTTTGTATTTGCCAGAGAAGACTCTGTGATGTTTGTTTTTCGGGTTTCTACATGGTAGATTGTCGCAGGGAACCTTGGGGACTAACTCCAAGGAGCACCCGGATAACTGGGTAGAATCACATTTCTGCCAGATACTGCGCGGCAGTAGTGCTACCGCAGTCAGTAGCTCCTTGAGAGCTTTGTTTATGGCCTGTGTCGTGGAGACCTAGGGCCTATGATGTGGGGCTGAGAGCTCTTGGATCCTAGCTAGGTGGCCTGCGAGCCACCCATGTAGCATAACAGGGTTATGTATTTACTAGAGGAATGGGAATGGAGAGGTCGACCCATGTCGTGGTAGTTTTTTCCCGGCGATGTGAGCAACGAGAAAGGGCTGAACCTACCCAGTAGGCATGTGGTGCGTCCGTTGTTGTGATGCATGTCGCAAACATAGTTACGGGTCTTAAGCCTTGCACAGGCCATAAAGACTACCAAATGCTCATGTTTGTTGTCGTCTTTTGAACGGTGGTGGGCCCTGGCTTTTCTCCGGACATCGAGAATGTGCCCTGAGAGCATGGGGTGTGTGGTTGTTTGTGCCTACTCCTGTCCTGAAGTGTGCTTAAATTTCACTTTCGTTACTATGTTTGGTTTTTCTAATACAATGCAGGGAAGGAGCACCGCCGCCCCAAGTAAGGGGCGGGGTCACTATAATTTGGTCAGCTTTAGCTGACCGTTGCATTATTTTACCACTATTCGGTGGATTGTTCTTGCAGGAACAGGTGAGCCATGTGGCAAGTAGCGGGATAAGGCCCTTGATGCTATGCTGGCCCTTGAAGGTCAAAGCAAAGTGTTTACTTTTACTATTTTCATGTATGGCCGGCCTGCGTGCCGAAGTATGTAAAACACTTTAATTCAAGTTGAATGTTGTAATGCCATAAGGCCAAGACTCTATGTGTATTTGTACTTTTATTCCTGCTTTGGGTTATAGTGAACATTAAGGTACTGTGATGGGTTCTTCTAACTTGATAAAAGCTTTGTCTAGAATGCTCTGTGTTAGGTTTTGATATCATCTCATAGTATTTTGTTATTAATATGTAACTCCGCTTACTGTCCGTGGAATATGGCGTGGGGCCCCGGTCAGACCTTCTGTTATATCCCATGTGATGAATGGGGTTATTAGAATTTGATATCAAAGCGAGGTGTCGGTCTTTCTTTGGAGAATTCGTGGTTGAAATCTTTTTAAGGTATGGTGAGCACAGGCATGTGCGTCATCGTTATAACATGACAAGAACCCATGAATGTCCACTTAGGAATGAAAATACACATGTTTGAGGAACCTGAGTGTTCCTATGATTGCTTTTTGGCAATTGTTTGTCACCTAATTGATTGTTTCCCGATTATAGGTGATTAGGAGTAGTGCAGTGCAGTCACAATGTAAGCACTCTATGGAGAGAAGTGTGCTTAAGGATATGCCTACGACCCCTCTTTCTGCTGAAACCATCCGAATGGTAGCGGAAATAGTGCTCTCTATGATCAATACCCAACATGGAAGGCATGTGAAACCCCCTGTCCCTGGGAAGGCTTCAATACCAGTTGGTGCTCTGGAGTAAGTGGAAATTCGAAGATCATCGGATTAGCACTTGAACATGCTTTTGATGCAAGGGACGCACTCTGTTGACGAGTTTTTGCATACATTTTTCATGATAAGGCGCTACTCAGGGTTTGAGTTGGAGGAAGAGCAAACTATGGTAAACAGGTTTTATAACGGTCTGTGTGATGATTTACGACTTCTATTGGTAGGACCGAAGTTATTGTGATTCCGAGCATTAGTGGAGTCAACGAGATCATTGGAGGTAGATTTGGGGAAAGTCCACCAGACGCCAGTGTGCAGGGTACCAAACTCCACGATATCTGCAAAGTCTGAACACCACAGGAGTTGGCATAAGAGGTCTAGAACCTCTACTGCTCAAGCCCCTTATGCTTTTCATACTTATGGCAAGTCAGGAAACCTTACCCGTTATTGTCGTGTTGATGCCCCAAAGGCAAATAAAGCTAAGTCAGGAGAAACTGTAGGGTGAGACCCACTTAACTGTTATAACTGTTTCAAGCCTGGACAAATAGCTTGTGACTGTTGGGATAGGTTTCCAAAGACAAAGAAAAAGGCAGAAGGCCATAAGCAAATGGATGAGATGATAGGTATGGTTTAGCTTATAGCTTATAATCCTACGACATGATTAGTTATTGACTTATGATTTGTGTAAGTTGGCTTTGTCCCACTCTTGTTGGTGAAGAGTACTGTTCATTGTGGGACTTCTCGCTCCTTAGCATCCAAGGTTTTCTTGTGGTCCGTATTATTGCTTTTTGATGTATCGATTATGTATATACAAACTAATAGGAAAAATGGTCATTAAAGATTGTTTGTGGTGTAACCCTAAGGTTATCACACTAGGGCTAAACACTGAAAGCGAGACAAAGTTAGCCGTTCTTGAGCGGGGGGGGGGGGGGGGGTAGAGATGTTACTTGAGACTATGAATCCCAAGATTTGGTTGGTCGGTGATTCGTTGGTGTCGAAGCTTACCGAAATCTTCCCCGAAAGTGTCCCCAGAACCCCACAATGGAGAGAGATCGAGTTCACCATTGAGTTGAATTCTGGTGCCAAGCCAGTGTCGCGGTATCATTACCACTTACCACCAAGAGAAATGGCCAAATTGAAGGCGCAGCCTCAAGAATTGATAGAGCATGGTTTTGTGCGTCCAAGTTCGTCACCTTGGAACACCCAGGTTCTCTTCGTGATAAAGAAGGACGGAACTCTTTAGCTTTGTATCGATTAACGGGAACTGGATAAGCTAATGGAGAAGAATAAGTACCCGATTCCAAGGATCAATGATTTGTTCGATCAGCTAGTTTGAATCGACTGTGTATTTGAAGTTGGATTTGAAGTTTGGTTAATTTTAACAAAGAATAAGGGAGAGTGATATTCTCAAGACGACGTTTAGTACATGGTATGGGCATTATGAGTTTACTGTCATGCCTTTTGGGCTGACGAATGCACCATCAGTCATTATGGATCTAATGAACAGGACGTTTAAGGAGTATTTGGATCGTTCCGTGATTGTGTTCATCGATGATATCCTAGTGTACTCCCTATCCAAGGATGATCATGTGGAGCACTTGCATATTTTGTTCTCCAAATGTGAGTTTTGGCTGTCCTCGATAACGTTCCTTGGTCAGGTGGTTAGTGGTGTGGGAATTACAGTAAATCCGGTGAAGGTAGCTGAGATATAGGAAGGGTCTGTGATGTCTTTTGTGTCAGAAGTCCGAAATTTTTTAGGGCTTGCCGGCTATTACATCTGCTTCGTGGAAAACTTCTCGCGGATAACACTGTCCCTCACTACTTTGATAAGGAAGGATCAGAAGTGTGTTTGGTTGCCGGAGTGCGCACAAGCTTTCAAAGAACTAAACTGTCATCTGACCACGACGCCTATCTTATGTTCGCCTTGTGGTTAGGAGGGATTTGAGATTTTTAGTGATGCCTCTGGGAGGGGATTAGGCTATATTCTGCTCCAGTACCAGAAGGTGATAGCCTATGGATCTCGTCAGTTGAAAATACATGAGAGGAATTACCCGATCCATATTTTGGAGTCGGCATCTATGGTACTCGCACTAAAGATTTGGAGGCGCTACCTATATGGTACGAAGGTCGATATTTACACAGACCATAAGAGCTTTAAGTACCTATCAGTTCAAAAAATTTGAATATGCATCAACAAAGGTGGATTGAGTTCCTTGGTTATTACACCTTCAAGGTACACTATGTACCTATGAAAGGTAATGCGGTTGCGGATGCGTTAAGTCACGGAGCTCCCACGCAGGACAATTGGTTAACGATGCATGTTAAGCATCTCGTTCGAAATTTGAAGGACTTAAATATCTCTTGTGTTGATGAGATGTCTGGTGCTGAAGCACAGTTGAACTAGACGGAAGTGCTGTAAGACCTGGCTGATCGGATTCAGCAGGCTTTGGAGTTGGATGACAACATGAAGTGGTTCATTGATGAGGCTTTGGATGAGTCAAATACCCGATTTACCGTCAGTGATGGGTTATCGTGGAAGGATAGTCGTTTGTGCGTCCCAAGTATGGGCAAACTACGGGAGGAGTTGATGTACGAGGCTCCTCATACTGAGTACTCGGTTCACCCCGGGAGAACCAAGATGTTCAAGAACATGAAGAAATTGTTTTGGTGCCCATGTATGAAGAAAGACAGAGCATTATATGTGGAGAAATGTCAGACTTGTGCCTTGGTGAAGGACGAATGCTAGAGGCCTGGCGGGTTCTTGAAGTCCTTGCCTATACCGGAGTGGGAAATTGATTATATCTCCATGGATTTCATGCACAGGTTGCCGAGATCACACAAGCAGAATGATGCTATTTGGGTGATCGTTGATCTCTTAATGAAGGTGTCACACTTCATACACAATAGGAAAGAAGATTCAGTTGAGAAACTAGCAAAGCTCTATATGGACAACATAGTACGTTTGCACGACATACCCCGGAGCATCGTTTGTGACCGAGATGGTCATTTCACTTCTAATAATTGGAAGCTCATTCATCAGTTGTTGGGTACCAAGTTGAGATTCAGCACAACTTTTCACCCACAAACAGATGGTCAGACTGAAAGGGTGAACAGGATGATGGAAGATATGATTCGTATGTGTGTTTTGGATTTCGAGAAAAGTTGGGAGGACCATCTTTTTATGATCGAGTTTGCATATAATAACAACAACCAAGCCAACATTTAGGTGGCTCCCTTTGAGGCTCTATACGGAAGGAGGTGTCGTACATTGTTGGCTTGGGTAGAAATGGGAGAATCGAAGTTGGACAAGCAAAGGGACGTTGAAGATGCTACTTCAATGATACGGTTGATTCGAGAATGGATACTGATTGCTCAAGATAGGCAGGACATGTACTACATTGTTTGGCATCATAATGTGGAGTTTGTGGTGAACGATTGGGTATACCTCAAGATAAAACCATTTAAGGGTGTATCAAGAATTCGATGCTTAAAGAATCTTAGTCCGAGGTATATTGGGCCTTTTGAGATCTTGGAGCAGATTGGTAAAGCCGCCTATCGTTTGGCTCTTTCGGTGAAGTTGAGCAGTTTGCACGATGAATTTCACATCTCAGTGCTACGGAAGGCCATTCAAGAGCCTACTCAAGTGATTGCTGTGAATTAAGTGCTGGTCGATAGTGGGTTGATGATGTTGGTCAAGCTCATTCGGATCGAGCACGTAGAGTTCAAGCAGCTGTGGAACAAGTCCATTAGAATGGTCAAGGTCCTTTGGGACAACTGTGGCAGAGAGGAGCTGTCTTGGGAGCACGAGCAATCTATGATGGAGGAGTTCCCTGAGCTATTTCTCTAAGGTAATCATATGCATTGTTTACTTTTTATATTTTCCTATAATGCCAAATTTCGGTACAAAATTTCTTTAAGTGGGGGAGATTTGTAACGCCCCAAATTTCTTAAGGCGTGAGATGCTTATCTGGGGGTTATCGCCCGACGGTAGCTAGTTATCGCGCGGCAGTAGCTCCAAGGTTTGCGTCGAGAGCGTCGAGTTCTCAAGAAAGTGCCGAGTTCTCGAGAAAGATGTTACCGCGCGGCGGACAGTTGTTACCGCGTGGCGGCAGTAGGGGAATTAATCTGGCAGACCTCTCGGGAAGTTATCGCTCGGCAATAAAGTTACCACTGGCGATAGCTAGGTCAATTTATTTGCTTTGATTCTCGGGATCATACATCGTGGCGGTAGAAGTTAGCACCCGGCGATAGCGCCTCGTATCGTGTCATAACCGACGCCTCTATCACGTAGCGTTAGCGTCCTATCGCGCTGAGGTAGTGAAACTGAAACAGAGTTGGCCACGTGTCGGCCTGTGATTGGAGGGTTTGGGTAGTTGCGCTCGAAACGAGGCATTGAATAAAGGTAACACGCGGCAATAGCTAGTTCCCACGCAACGGTAGCTTTATATATATGCCTGATTTTGGCCATTTTCACTTCTTTTTCTTCTAGATTTGGAGTTGGCCTAGTTTTCCTGGAGTGGGAGCATCGGCGCCGGGGGGGGGGGGGGGGTAAATCTCGCCGCCATTGAAGTTCCGGAGTTTTGATTCGCAAGCAGAGTCCGGATCTGTGGAGGCTAAATCGTTGCGGTCACGTTCATCCGTCTAGATCTTTGGCATGACACTGAAGAGAACGCAAAGGGTAACGATTCTCAATTTGGACATGTGAAGTCCTCTTCCTTTTGCTTAGGAAACCCTCTCCCGCGAGTGTGCGGTGAGCGTGATGTTTTCCTTCGGGTAGATACGGTATATCCCCGTAGTTTTACATATAGAGTTCAGAATCGAAGTACAAACATAAGCATGGTGTGTAAAGCCCATCTGGACAGTGTGGTCTTGATTGGTGATGTTTTCATTATGCTTATATTGGCAAGAGAAGACTCCGTGATGTTTGTTTTTTGGGTTTCTACATGGTAGATTGCAGCAAGGAACCTTTGGGACAAACTCCAAGGAACACCCGAAAAGCTGGGTAAAATTGTATTTCTGCCAGATACTGCACGGCGATAGTGCTACCGCTAGCGGTACCTCCTTGAGAGCTTTGTTTGGGGCTTGTGTTGTGGAGACCTGGGGCCTGTGATGTGGGGCTGAGAGCTCTGGGAGACCAGCTAGGTGGCTTGTGAGCCACCCATATAGCATAACGGGGTTATGTATTGACTGGAGGAATGGGAATAGGGAGGCCGACCCGCGTCGTAGTAGTTTTTGCCCGACGATATGAGCAACGAGAAAAGGCTGAAACTAGCCAGTAGCCATGTGGTGCGTCTGTGGGTGTGATGCCTGTCACAGACAAAGTTCGGGTCTTAGGCCTTGCGTAGGTCGTAAAGTCTACCAAATGCTCATGTCTGTTTCCATCTTGCCAACGGTGGTGGGCCCCAGCTTTTCTATGGACACCGAGAATGTGCCCTCAAATTAGGGGGTGTTTGGTCATTCGTGCCTACGCCTGTGGTGAAGTGTGCGTAAATTGCACTTTCGTTATTATGTTTGGTTTTTATAATACATAGCAGGGAAGGAGCTCCGCTGCCCCGAGTAAGGGGATGGGTCGTTATAATTTAGTCAGCTTTAGCTTACCATTGCCTTATTTTGCCACCGTTCGGTGGATTTTTCTTGCAGTAAAATGTGAGCCATATTGCAAGTAGCGGGATAAGGCCCTTGATGCTGCGCTTGCCCTTGAAGGCTAAAGTGAAGTGTTTACATTTACTGTTTTAATGTATGGCCGACCTACGTGTCGAAGTATGTAAAGCACTTTAATTCATATTGAATGTTGTAAGGCCATAAGGCCAAGACTCTATGTGTATTTGTACTTTCATTCCTTCTTTGGGTTATAGTGGACATTCATGTACTGGGATGGGCTCTTCTAACTTACTTAAAAGCTTTCGCTAGAATGCGCTATGTTAGGTTTTGATATCATCTCATAGTATTTTGGTATTAATATGTAACTCTGTTGACTATCCATGGAATATGGCGTGGGCCCGGACCGGACCTTCTGTTATATCCCATGTGATGGATGGGGGTGTTACAATCTTTGTTCCCATTGGTGGATCTGCCATTCTCCCAGTGGCAATAGATGTTCTCTTGGTCATACCTATTAGAAGATAGCAGTACTCTCTTGAATGAGACAGGAGGCTTGGAGGCCAGTGGTTGTGTTGGAGCTTTGCCCTTTCCTTTGAGATTGATAACTTTTGTAGTTCCCTTGAATCCCAACACCTTCTTACCCTTCTGGGAAGTGAAGGTGTGTATCAAGGGAAGCACAGAATATGGCTTTGAGTAATTAGCCACTATCCTCTTTTCTCTCTCTAGCAGCACTTCCAGGTCCCTTATTCTATTTTTTGGTATTCTATGGTTCCTATCTGGATGAAGGAAATTGTTTCAAGCTCACTGATTTCTTTTATTTTCTGATCAAGAAGTGAAGCTAAATCAGCATGCTGGGAAGCAGCAAGCTAAACGAAGGAAATTTCCTTAGCTTGCTTCTTAGCAAGCATCTTGCTTTTCCTGAAAGCACTCAGAAGGACACAATATTTGTCAATTAAAGAATTGACATCTTCCTCAGATTCAGAGTCTCCTTCATCTCTTGATGAATGTGCTTCGGAATCTGGGCTGGTCTCATAGCTTGACTCAGAAGAAGACTTTGTCTGAGAATGTACCGTGTGTTGACTAGGCTGTTCCTTGCTGGATTCTTCATCAGACATAGCCATCAGACCATAGCAGTAGCTGTCCTCTTCCTCTTCTTCATCCACCTCTAAATCACTATCTGATTGTAATAGAGGGGCCCTAATTTCTATCCTGCCAGCAGGATAGTCTTCATCTTCTACAATAGCAACTGACCCAAAGTAGTCTTTCTCTTCTTCCTCTTCTTTTGATTCTGATGAGGAAGAGTCAGAACAACTTTTCTTTTGCTTAGCAATGAAGGATTTCTCCTTCTTGCCCTTGTACTGGTGATGTTGCTTCTTCTCACCATCCTCTCTTCTCTTTACTGGGCAGTCAGCTACAACATGCCCTAACTTGCTGCAGCAATAACTGATATTGTTAGTGGAAATCTATTTACTAGGTTTAGAACCATACCTGTCCTCCTTGGAGGATTTCTTTCTGTGCTGAGAGGAGGAGGAAGGTCTGCTCTTTCAGTGCTTCTTCTTCATGAAATTCTTGAATTATCTTGAGAAGACAACAAAGTTCTCATCAAATATGTGGCAGTTTGAAGTGCTTGACTCTAAGTCATCTGATTCAGACTCAGCATCCTTCCTTGGTGGAGAAGGAGTTTTCCTTCTGCTCCTCCTTGAGGTTTCAGCTTTGAAGGCCAAAGACATTTCTTTGGACCGAGACTTGCTATTTTTCTCCTCCTTCTTCCTGGCAGTCAGCTGCATTTTATAGGACAGTAGCTTCACAAATAGAGTTGCTGGTGGAGTATGAGCAAGCCTTGCCACTTCTCTGATGGCACAGATTTTAGTATCCCAGTCTTTAGTTAAAGACCTGAGAAACTTGTCATTCAACTCATAAGTGTTGAAGATTTTGCCATATGTCCTCAGCTCATTGACAATCCTGAAGAATCTCTCATAACACTCTGCTATGTTGTCAGTCTTGCTCTGCCTGAAAGCCTCATACTCTTGGTTGAGCAAGGACTTCCTATCATCTCTTACTTCCTCTGTCCCCTCCATGTAGATCACAAGTGTTTCCCACATATCCTTTGCAGTTGTACAGTGGATCAGATTCTGAAGGGTAGAATCATCAATGACACTAACAATGATATTCTGAGCTCTTTTGTCCATGGTGGCAAGGATGACTTCATCCTTTATCATCTCAGCATTGGTCATGCGTGTTTGGACATTTGCATCTAGGACAGACACTTTCATGGGGATGAAATGTCCCTCCTTGATAGTGATAAATACCCTAGGGTCAACTGCCTCCATGAATAGTCTAACCCTCTCCTTCCAGATACCAAACCCTTCCTTCCTATAGATTGGAAGCTTCATGGAACCCAGCTCCTTATAGTTCACGCTTGAACCTATAAGGACAATATTTTTGCTGACCTTGGAGATCTACATAGACTGTTGAGTCCTTTTTGAGTAACCTTGCTTGGATAGTAGTTGAAAGACTTTGTTTTCAAGGTCAGTTAACGCTTAGAGGGGGGTGTGAATAGGTTTTAGGTCTCTTTTAAAATTATTTAGACCTCTACCTATTCTTGATATGCTTAGTGATTAGTTAGTTTGACTTTCAAGAACATCAACTAGAAGACACAATAATTTTATAGTGGTTCCCCAGTATATGGGTACGTCCACTGTCCCTCTGCGCCTTTCTAACAGTGTGTTGGCTAGTCTCTTCCCCCAAAACCTGGCTCCTTAAGAGCTTACAACTCGATCCCGCAGGACCACTCAGCCTCTTCCAAGACCTACTACTCATGCATAAGGCCCTACAACTCAGTGATAACCTACGTCCGGCTCAAAAAGCCCTATACCTCGGGCTGGGAGGACAACCCTACACTCAGATCCAAAATGGATCCTACATTCTGTCTTTATAAAACAGGCTTACAACTTAGATTCTACTCAGAATCCTACACTTAGATCCAAGACTGGATCCTACAGAAAATATAAAATTTATTACACAGTGAGACACTAGAGAGTTTTCTCTGTATCTGTCTTCCTTGCTGAGCAGATATTAGCCCTATCATTTTCACAATAATAAGTTGAAAAGTTCTTCAGCACTGTGCTGCTTGTGCTTGAAGTAACTCAGAATCAAGATTCTGATCTGTTGTTGAAGACAATGGATCTGAAGGTTTAGTTTCTTCTTCAAATAGCTATCTGGACTAGCAGACTCTGAAGGCTCTGCTTCTTTTTCAATCAAAAATCAATTCTGAACTTGGTGTCGCTGATTAGAATCGCAATAGCTATCTGTTTCTTCTTTCACGTCAACTGAATCAAAACTTGTGCTTCAGGCTCGATGTTGATGGAGAGGAAGAAGACAAAGTTTTGCCTCTATGCGTATTCAGAAAACCCTAATTGCTTCCTTGGACTCAGCAAATCTTTCTCTTTTATTGACCGTCGATCAACAGCTCTTTGCGCTGTGTGGGTGCCGCCTGAATTATAGATTTACCACCTTCCATTTTCATAATGAGACAACAGCTGGCCGCCGGCGCCATCAAAGGCATTCTACATCTTTCCCGAAAGGAATTTGAACTGCGTTGACTTTGTTGACTTTTGCAGAGTCATGCTGACATCAGCCAACTGTGGACTTAGCCAAAATCAAGCAACCTTAGTATAAGAATTGAGTGAGTAAGCTTCACTCAATGCCAAAACTCTTAGACAGATTTTCTTTCACTAGGCATTGAGTGAGCTACCTTCACTCAAAGCCAAAAAACTTAGAAAAATTTCTCTGCCATTAGTCATTGAGTGAGCAATCTTCATTCAACGCTACAAGACTTGGAAAATCTTTCTGTCATTATGCATTGAGTGAGTAAGCTTTACTCAATGCCAAATCACTTAGAAAAGTTTTCTGTCATTAGGCGGTTAGTGAGTAAGCTTCACTCAATTCCAAAACACTTAGAAATTTTTTTGCCATTAGACGTTGGGTGAGTAAGCTTCACTCAACACCAAAACACTTAGAAAATTTTTCTGTCTCTAGGCGTCGAGTGATAAAGCTTCACCCAATGCCAAACTGCTTAAGTGAAGTTCTGTCTCTTGACATTGAGTGAGTAAGCTACCCTCAATGCCATAAAACTTAGAATTTATTTTAGTCACTTGGCGTTGAGTTTGTAAGCTTTACTCAACGCATTTGGACTTAGCCAAATTTCTATGAAATCACAGACTCTGACTGAGTAAGGTTCAGTCAAAGATTATATCACATGACATTGAGTGAGCTTGCCACACTCAACGCCTATGGAATTATTCAAAATAACAACACAGATTTTCTGTGGCGTAGACTGACTGAGCAATACTCAACGATTATGGAGTATGACGTTGAGTGAGTAGACTTCACTCAACACATGTAGACTTGGCCACTTTTTGCTATTTCTTTTTAGGCGTTGACTGTCTTAGCCATACGAAGCTTTTTGTTGTATATCATTGAGTGAGTAGAGTTCACTCAACCCCTGCGGACATAGCCACATTTTCAGCTTGCCAATTGTTAGGCTGACTATTCTCAAAGTTTTTACTTACCTGGCGTTGAGTGAATAGACTTCACTCAATGCCTGTAGACTTAGGGGATTTCAAGCCTATCCAGCATCTTCCCTTACATTTGGTATTGAGTGAGCTTGCTCCACTCAATGTCTGTGGACTTAGTGTAATTTCTTCCTGATCACCAGCTTACTTAGTGTCCACCTATCCAATCAATGTAATAAGGACTGACCTGCATGCATACACTAAAACACACATCAAATATAACAAGTCTGTGTGTCATTGACTTATTTGACTTCTTACAAATCAAGGTCATTTGTATCAATGGACCCAACACAGTTGATCACTGAATTATAGTAGCAAATTTGCTCTGAGGTAGGGCTTTGTGCCTTAGTTATAAGTCTTGGAAGAGACTGAGAGATCCTGTAGGATATATGTTGTAAGCTCTAAGGAGTTGAGTTTTTGGAGAAGTTCCTTGTATAACAAGCAGTTAGAAACGTGGAAGGAATAGTGGACGTACCCATAATCTGGGGAACCACTTTAAATTCTGTGTGTGTTCTTTGTGGTGTGTCTCAAAAGCATTAAACTACTAACTCACAACACACTAAGTTAAAGATAATTATAAAAGACCAAAAACCTATTCACCCCCTCTAGGTTATTAGCTACCTTGAAATTAATGACTTTCACAATCCACTGCCTCCGTATGTCAAGAAGGAAGGTACCTGAGAGTTTAGTTAACTCCAAATGGGAGAACTAAAGGTCTGTATGCATATAGTCGGGTGGGTGAGTTACACTTGTGTGAGTCATATCATTGAGCATGTATAGCATTTCATGTCATACATAACTTGCATAAAACCTCTACCCCAAATGTATAAATTATTATGGGATCTTTTATATGTTAGGCCTTGCAAAACTATCCCATGATTTATAAGTTTGTATGGGCATTCTTATAAATTGAGGTTACATTCTCTGTGATGATAGTTAGCTTTTCTACCTTTACTTTATTCTGTTGCTTCTATCATATTGTTACTTTTACTTTCTGCTCTTTCATGTACCTTTTATTACTGTGATAGTTACATTTAGCATATGTTAGATATTGCCACTGTCACCAGCTCTTGCTTACTCTCCACTTTCAGTACCTCCCTTTTCTTCCTCCCTCGCACGGTTCCTAGGTGTTGTAGGGGAGGGGAGTGGGACCAACACTTAGTTAAACTAACGGCCTGATGGGCATAACACCAGGGACTCCATCTGGGAGACAGGGTACAGCACCAGGGGAACAAACACATCCAGGAGGAGCTGAACTAACCTAGTCCAAGTGTAGTAGCAACACCAATTGTCATGGGATTAGTGAATGACTAGTAGCTTTACTTTTCTGAGCGTTATGTAGTGAGGACTATATATACTGGGCAAGAGCCCCTTTATCTTCCCTTTTAGACTTATTATTTCATGTTGATCAACTATTGAATTTTTGTGGACTTTCTTATGTTGCATTGCGATTGTGGACTGGATTAATATTTATATATGTTTACTTCCTTTCTTTTGTGATATATGGTTGAGTATTTACCGACAGAATCGGCGATTTGTGGCGATGACCTCCTTGGGAGTTGGTGTCACCACAAAGCGGCAGTTTTGGGCATAAGACCCGGAAAAAAGGGGTCTTACACAATCTCCCCCTATTTTAAGAAGTCATAACCCTACAAACTAAGGTGAATTATACACAAGTTAATCCTAAAGAACGATAATGAAAGGACATAAAAATTATTTAGAATTAAGAGCAATTGCAATCAAAACATTATATATATATATATATATGCATGTTCTGTCAGGGCAAATAGTTTTCACAACCATCAAAAAAATAAAAGACATTAAACTTATTTCCCCTAGCTCTTTTGGAACTGTCTGTCAAAATAAGTCTTTTGCTTTGGAAAGTACTTTGTCGGCAGAGGAGGGGTATCTTGATCATCCCTTTTGAAATTTCTGAAGTGAATTCTTATCCTGGCATTGGCCACTTCATGTTTCTTACATTCCTCCCTGCTATAGTGTTTCTACCTATTTTAATTTCCTACATCGACTAATGTGATGGTGTCCAAGATAATACTTTTTCAGATCGGACGCCACACTTCATATAGTTCTCTGTTAGGATCAGACCTGATAGCAGAAGGACCTTCGCCATATCTTCTTCTCTTGGGAGCTGGTTAAAAGACATCCTCAACCACCAGAATCTCTAGTTCAGCAGCAGCAACAGAGTAGTCTTGAGATCCTGTCTAGTACTGGGTATAGTCCTGAGCAGGCTGAACATAGTCATGAACAGGATCTAGTATTACCTGTTCTTGCATCCTTACCTCAACAGATCCTGGAAACAGCTCTCCATGCAGCCAATTGAAGTTATCATAATTGTCAATATTTGCTGTCTTAAACTATTCTTTCAAGGAAGCTTCAAGTGTATTTACCTTAGTTTTCAATTCTTCCTCCCACCTTTTGACTTATTTAAGAACTTCTGATGAAATTGCATTACTATAATAAACCATATGATTATCAAAGTGATTCATCCCTGCATTTTGGGCATGTATAACCGTTTTAGCATTCTCATCAAAATTCCTGAGAACATCTAGATTACATTTCAGCCAAACCACCATATATATAATGGCTTGTACACCTTGCACAAACTAGCTGTCAATAGTGGACTCTAAAAGATAAATCTATTGGTAGTTAATCATCTAGAGGGGGGTGAATAGGTGGCTTTTAAATTTCTTTGTCACTTATACTAAAGGTTCAGCAGATACTTGAAAATAAACATTCATTAGAACACAACACAAGCAATCCACAGAACACAGAATATTTATAGTGGTTCCCCTATCTAGGGTACATCCACTTTCCCTTCCTTCCTTACTAGAAATGTGTTAGAAAAGGTTATATCTCCTCCTCTTCAACTCAGATTAACAGATCTTACGAGCTCAGTTTCTATTAAGAAACCTATAACTCATACCCACTGGTCCAACCTCAGAGATCCACACAATCTCCTACCTCAGGTCCCTCAAAAAGCCTACCTTAGACTATACAAGTCTTACACCTCAGTTATCCCACATAAATCACCTACCTCAGCCTTTATAAATCAAGCTTACAACCCAGAGAATATATCTCCTACGCACTCAGATCTCAAAGAGATCTTACAAAATTAAGTGTAAAATGAGAAAGAAATTAAGCTCAGGAAACAACAATTCTGTGATCTGACTTATCTTAGAATTCAGATTCTTTAATTCAACATCAAATGATTGATTCTTGATGAGCAGACTGGCTGAAATGATTCTTAACTGGATCAGCAATGTTCTTGATGATGATCAGCTTGATTTCCTTGAAGAACTTGTAGAACATATCCACTTTAATCTTCTGATCAACTTGTTGAAAGGACCATAAGACTTTCTGAAAGTCCTATGTCTTCCTTCTTCTTGGAGTTCTCTCCCTTCTCTAGCATGTGAAAGATCAGAATGAATGAATTGATTATTGAATGATTAGTTGTGTTTTACATAGATGACCCATCTGTTTATAACCTTCACTGGTTATTGGCTTCTAATTGATGACATCATCATATGCCATCATACTTTATGTTTTCCTTCAAACAGATTCTAATGAGATGTGAAGTCACTGTAGCTGATATGACACTCTTGACTTGACTTGACACTCAGCTGTGTTGACTCTACACAACTTCAAGATCATAAGTGTCGAGAGGTCCTAAGTGTCTCGATACAATAATACTTTGTGTACTTAGACTGTAAACTGCAAGGTGTCGAGACATCTTAGCAGTCTCGACATATCTATACTTGGTAGAATTTCTAGTTTGAACTTGATGGTGTCGAGACAGTTGACATGTCTCAACACAACTGTCTGCTGGGTATTGATATCTGCTTTAAATCTTCACAGTGTTGAGATAGTTGAATTGTCTCGACACTACAGTCTGCTGGGTGTCCACATCCGCTTTAAATCTTTACTGTGTCAAGAGAGTTGAATTGCCTCGACA
Organism: Platanthera zijinensis; assembly: GCA_039513925.1. Lineage (NCBI taxonomy): Eukaryota > Viridiplantae > Streptophyta > Magnoliopsida > Asparagales > Orchidaceae > Platanthera > Platanthera zijinensis. Next base: position 104,495,806 of record CM077080.1, read on the forward strand.
CTACAGTCTGCTGGGTGTCGACATCTTTTAGTCTATACTTCAGTAACTTATTGTGTCGAGATAGTTGTATTATCTCGACACTACTGTCCTGAGCTTTAAGGTGTTGAGATATCTAACTTGTCTCGACACAGCTGTCTGAACTGTCGAGTGAAGTGTTGTGTCTTAACACTACTGTCTTGTATATTTTTGATCTCAACACTTTTCCAATAAAGGTGTCGACATAGTTGTGAAGTGTGTCCACACTTTTGTACTTAGTCATTTCTCTGCACTGCAACTTGATGGGATTTGACTATCCTAACTTCACTCAACACTATTAGCTTTATGGCGTTGAGTCAACTGGCTTCAATCAACGCCTGTGGACTTAATCAATTTTCTTCAGCAACTGTTTTGATATTTGGCATTGAGTGAGCTTGCTTTACTCAATACCTGTGGACTTAGGAAATTTTCTAACATTCTAGTCAGCTTCTTTGATTCCATCTGTCAATATCACTTGGATCACATGTCCAATCAATATGGCATAGACTAACCTGCATGCATGAACTGAAACATACATCAAATACATACTTGTTTATATCATTGAGTTGAAAGGGCTTCTTTAAATCAAGTACATTATCTCCAATGTACCCAACAATCTCCCCCTATTTTGAGAAGTCATAACCCCAATTCAATGATATACACCACAATACTAAAATAAGATAATTATGATGTACATGAAAAGTACTATAACAAAATTATAAAGGAAACAACAATAATAAAACAGATAATACAAAGTGCAACTAAACGTTTTCATTCCAATTTGTTCAAAAGATTACACTGTTTAGTTTTTATAATGTCCTAAAACAAAATTACAAAGTTTCTAGAAATGTGAAATAATCTATGATTGTTCTGGCTCTTTAATGACAATGCCTTTTGCTGATTGTATTTTAGCTTTAACTTCAGGAACCTTGTCATCAGCCTTCTTCTTGCCTTTGTCATCCTTGGCCTTAGAGATCTCTTCTTCCTTGAGCCTTTACCTTTCAACATAATGATATGTCTTTGGGAAGTACTTGCTGGGCTCTATAGAATCAGTTGAGATCTTCCCAGCCTTCTGATATTTATTGAATTGATAAATGATCTCCTGCTGCTTTATATGCTTGACCCATTATTATTCTGAGTACCATTTTCCCCTGTCGGACTTATTATTGTTACTTACTTTCCATACAGTGAGTATAATAGATCTGGAAGTTGGACTCCACTGCTCAAAATCTGGCTTCACTTCGCCTGCTCCCTGAATATCTTCTTAGATAATTGAGCTTCTTTTTCTTTGAGAAAGGTAGGAGCAGCCATCTCCACCTTCTCATATACTACATTCTTAACCTGTGGTGGAGGACTATACATAGTCTTTACTGTAGTATGAATAGCCTCAAATTGAGCTGCTTGGCAACAAGACTCAGCAATTTGATCATCATAATCAAGAGGAGGAAAGCCTAGAGTGTCTCTGATGCTATTAGAGGTCCAAATAACATGCTAAGAGCTTGACTTTATTATCATTCTCTGCCCCTTTTTGACTTCTCTCTCCACATGATCCCTTAAGTCATTTTTATGAAATCTAATTTTGCCTTCTAGATGAGTAATGCATGAGGACAAATGATTCTTCACTTTGAGCAAGTGATCATCTAGTTATTTGCCAGAAGCCTTGACTGCTTGAACCACAGAGTCTACATGTATAGATAGTTGAGATTCAACATCTTTGGAGGTAGATCCTATCTTTCTCTCCAGAGCTATAGTTTGTTCAGCTAGCTATATTAGTGAAATATCATGCAATGCTATTATGTTATCATTCATTCTAGTCTGGTTTTCAATTACATAACCTTGTTTAGTAGCCATTGCATCTAGAGTTTCCTTTGAGTCCTTATTTTGTTGAGCAAGATAAACTACTCCTTGAGCACCTTTCTGAAAGAAATCAGTCATATCCTTTTTCAGCAGATTTACTTCAAATCTAATGGATTTGATGTCTTGTGCCAACTGGAGTTGCACCTCCTTTGTGTTATCATCTATATACTATTCTAGGGCTCTCCTTTGTTGTTCTAGCATGATTTGTATTTAAATAAGAAGGGAGCTGAAATCCATAGGAGGAGCTGATGTTGTTCCAGATTGAATGGTCTTCTTATAGCTCCTACTGCTCTTTTTGAGTTTTGCCAGTTTCCTTTTCTTAATCTGAGAGGATTCCTCCTAATCAGAATTTATAGAACTAACAACTTCAATTGAAGTAATCTGCTTCTCTCTTGTAATCCTTGGGGCTAGATCTTCCATCTGCCCCTCAATCCTTGCACCAACTTCATCAAGATTATTGCTTTCCATGATGACTTCATCCAATTGAGCTATGGAATCAGAAACAGGATCCTCTAGAAGAGCTGTCATCTTCCCCTAGATGTCATTATCTTCATTCAGAAAGACTTCTTTCTCAGTATCCTTAGAGACTACATCCTCATTCTTCCTATCAGGCATCTCTTGTTCAGGAACCTCTACATGTTCCAGGTCAGTTTCTAGTTCTTGTACCACTTCCATCACTATGGTGTTGACAGTATCTTGTTCTATTTCTGGCAGAATATTGAGTTTCTCCCCCTCACTAGGATCCCTAGCTGGGATTGTCTCCCCCCACATCTGATCACCAGTTCTAGGAGTTGACCTTGGAGATTTTCAGCAAATTTATCATCATGTTTCTCTATGCTAGAGCTTTCCTGATCTTCAGAGTCATTAGAAGATTCTTCTTCTATCACCACCACTTTCTTCTTTTTCTCCTTCTTCTTCTCTACTATAGGTGTTTCTTTTGATAGTGCTCTATCCCACCTTGCTAGGATTCTCATGTCTGTTTTCCTCATATGATTTATCTTTGATCCAATCTTGAGATTCAGACTTTCATGAATATCTTGTACCAAGTAGAGACTGATTATCCTGCCCATATTTGCCCTCTTAATGCTTTCACATATCTTGTCAAAGACTACCTTGCTCTATTTAGTCTTGACCTGGAAGATAATTCTAGTCATGAGTTCAAACATGTATGCAGAAATCCTTTCATGGGCTCCTGTTTTGCAAAGTAGCACCATCCCTATTATCTCAGACAAGAACTTCCCTTGATTGTTCATCCATTTTCTTTGTAGAGAACTTCCAATCCTTGTAGTTGGGTTCATCCCACACCACTGAAGAGCATTTGTGATCTTGGCAGAATCTAGGTCATCTTCTTGATCAATCCTTGGCAAGGGAAATATCTTGGCTAGTCTTTTGGTTGTGATTTTGACCTTTATTCCATTCACTTTGGACTTAATATTTTATGCATCTAAATCCAGTTGCGTATTGGAAAAGAATTCTGGAACTTCTCGTTTCCATACATTTGAAGGTTCTAAAATCAGATATTCCAATCCCGCTTTAGTGATTAGGGTTATTACATTCTTAATTTCTTCAGACGCCGAGTTGAATCCATTTCGGACAAGTTCATAACCTTCAACGATGTTATCGTCACTCTTGGGTACCATGAGAGTGGAGAGAAATGGTTGATGAGTGTCGACTGATCTTAGTTCCAGGGCTCGACACTCAGAAATTAATAGTTTACAATATCAAGAAAGCGTAGTCGGCTTATACTCTCACACACTATTTATAGTCTAATCTTTCCTAAAAATTAAAAGACGCGCTCCATTTAGACTGTTCCAAATTGTTTTAGGAAAAGACGTCGTGTCGACACTGGAAAAATTATCTGTCAAGATTTGTCGACACAAAGTTAATGTCTCTCGACATATACCTTAGGGTCTCGACACCCTTTGATGTCTCGACACTTTCTTTGGTGTCTCGACACTTTCTTTGGTGTCTCGACACATTTTATTTAGTGTCTCGACACATTTTCTTTGGTGTCTTGACACATTTTCTTGTGTCTTGACACAACTTTTGACTTAGCCAATATTTTATTTCCTTAACTATAGAAACTTGATACTTAGATGTTTTTACTTGATACTTAGATGTTTTTACTTGATATTTAATTAAGTAAACTTAATTACTGATTAATATTTTATTCTTATTTTCATCATTCTTTATGTATGCATTAATTATTCTAGATTTAACATGCAAGTTCAAACATAAAGAAATTAAATTTCTCTTCATCTAGGGGCTTAGTGAAAATATCAATAATCTGTTTATTTGTAGGAACAAATTCTAGATTAATGTCTTCCATTTCTATATGCTCCCTAATAAAGTGATATCTAATATCAATATGTTTAGTTCTACAATGTGACATATGATTATTTGCAATTGAAATGGCACTAGTAGAATCATAATATAATGGAGTTTTACTTAGCTGAATGTTATAGTCTTGTAATTGATGCTGAATCCAAAGCAGTTGCGTACAACAACTTCCAGCTGAAATGTACTCAGATTCAGCAGTGGATATTGCTACACTTGTTTGTTTTTTGCTTCTCCATGACACTAGCCTTCTTCCAAGGAACTGACATGAACCTAAAGTGTTTTTCTTGTCTTTTTTACAACCTGCATAATCTGTATCTGAAAAGCCTGTTAGTTCAAAATCACTATTTATGGGATACCATAGGCCAAGACTAGGTGTCCCCTTTAGATATCTCAATATTCTTTTGACTACTATATAGTGAGACTCCTTAGGGCAAGCTTGATACTTAGCACAGACACAAGTAGCATATATTAGGTCTGGTCTACTGGCAGTTAGATAGAGTAGTGATCGAACTATGCCCCTATACAAGGTGATATCAACTGACTTGTCAACACCATTCTTGTCTAAAGACATACTGGATCTCATAGGAGTTCTCATGGAAGTGGTTGTTTCCATTCCATACTATTTCATTAACTCCTTGGTGAACTTAGACTGATTAATGAAAAGTCCATCTATAGTTTTCTTAACTTGGAGACCCAAGAAAAACTTGATAAAAGATAAACATAATTAGGATGAGTAGAATCAATAAAACGTGAGGGTTGCATAAGTTTGGCAAATTTACCTTGCATTAGTTTGGCAAATTTGGTGACAAGTGACTCATCAATAGAACCTAAATATAATATCATCTACATATATTTGTACTAAGATAGTCTTGCCTTTGACTTCCCTTAGAAATAGTGTTTTATCTATTTTCCCTCTTGAGAATTTGTTCTCCAGAAAGAACTTAGATAGAGTCTCATACCAAACTCTTGGGGCTTGTTTTAACCCATAGAAAGCTCTTAATAAAATATAAACATAAATAGTATGAGTTGAATTAATAAAACTTGAGGGTTGCTCAAAATAGACCCTTTCTTTGAGATTACCATTAAGGAAGGCTGACTTCACATCCATTTGGTAAACCTTGAATCCTTTGTTGGATGCATATGCCAAAAAGAGTCTAATAGCATCCAATCTAGCCACTGGTGCAAAGGTTTGATCAAAATCTATACCCTCTTCTTATCTATAGCCCTTTGCAACTAATCTAGCCTTGTTTCTAACTATAACACCATTCTCATCCAGTTTGTTCCCATAGATCCACTTGGTTCCCATGATGTTACAGTCATCTGGTCTGGGAACCAACTTTTAGACATTACATCTCTTAAACTAGTCCAATTCTTCCTGCATAGCCCCTATCCAAAATGGATCTATATTGGCTTCTTCAAACTTCTTTGGTTTTGTTTGAGACAGAAGACTTGAGTACATTACAGTGTTGTGTTGTCTAGTTCTGGTGGTCACACCATGAGCTGCATCTCCAATGATCATTTCCCTTGGATTATCCTTTAGATGTTTGACAGCAACTTGTAATGTGACCTCTTCTTTTTGAACAGCTTCATCTTGTTGCTGATTCACTTCTTCTGGTTATTCCTGTGCAAGTTCTTCCTCAACAATATTGACTCCATCTTGTATACTTTGGCTTGCTAGAACTGAGTCTTCTATTGATAGCTCCTTTATCTTCAAGTCTTCTCTTGTTGTGCTTAATGTACCTATCTTATCATTATAATATATAGAACTTTCATCAAATACAACATGAATAGATTCCTCTACAACTTAATCCCTCACATTGTAGACCCTATATGCCTTACTGTGGTTACTATAACCAACAAATATGCCTTCATAGGACTTCTCAACAAACTTATTTAAGTATGTTTTACTATTATTAAGGACAAAACACCTACATCCAAAGATTATGAAGTAGTCCAAGTCTGATTTTCTGCCCTTCCTTAGCTCATGAGGAGTCTTATTCAGGATTTTGTTGATTGAAGCTCTATTAAGAACATGATATGTTGTGTTAATAGCTTCAACCCAGAAATATTATGGGAGAGAAGAATCACTCAGCATGGTTCTTCCAGCTTCAATAAGAGTCCTATTATTTCTTTCAGCAATCCCATTTTGCTGGGGTGTTCTTGGAGAGGAAAACTCTTGCTGAATCCCAAGTTCTTCACAAGACTTTGAAATGCATTCAGATTGAAACTTAGTTTCATGATCACTTCTGATTTTGTCCACAGAACAGTTCAATTCATTCTGTATTTGTTTGATAAATGATTTGAAGACATCAGGAGTTTCAGACTTTTTCCTTAAGAAGAAAACACAAGTAAATCTGGAATAGTCATCAACAACCACAAAGATTTAGACTTTCCTACGTAGAGTATGAACGAGTATAGGACCAAACAAGTCCATATGCAAGAGGTATAAACATCTCACAGAGTCTTTCGATTCAATGCTTTTGAAGGAAAATTTGGTCTTCTTGCCTTTTTGGCATGCAGAGTAAATGCTCTCCTTAGTGAATTTAATGTTATGACTATTCCTAAATAGCTCTTTTCTGAATAGCTTGCCTATGGTCTTATAGTTCAAATGAGCTACCCTCTTGTACCATTTGGCATAGTGTAAGGATTTCTCATTTGCAACTAGGCATATGGGAAGAGTCTGAATTTAGACAAAGAAAATTTAAACAACACACATTCCAACTCCTAGTGCCTGTCAAGATGACCTCTTTGTCACTTGACTTCTTTATGTGACACTCATCCTTTTGGAATGAAATGTCATAAACAAGATCACAAAGTTGGCTTATGCTTATAAGATTTTGTTACAAACCTTCCACATAAGCTACTTTAGTGAAGGTGACTAAGCCATTTGAAATCTTACCAAAACCTTTGGTAATCCCTTTGTCAGCTTCACCAAACATCAGTTTTAGTCTATTCTTCACTGGAATAAACTCCCTCAAATTGATCTTTGTTCCAGTCATGTATCTAGAACATCCACTATCCAAGTACCAGATGGGCCTATCTCTGGTGCTTGGACATACCTGCAAAATAAAGATTTATTTATCCTTAGGAACATAAATTATCTTGGCTCCTAGGTGCATGTTAGCTGGGGCTCCATTGAGACCACCTAAGAATTTCTTAGCTGCACATATTTTTTATCCATGAGACATTATGTGATTGAACCAATAGTTCAGGGCAAAGTGTCCAATCTTTCCACAATACTGGCACTCATAATTATTGTATCTCCTCTTTAGAAGCACAATATCAACTTTATGCTGACATTCCTTAGGACAGGAATCAGGAGCTTTTACAGTTGCATATTGACTGTAAGCAAGATGTTTGTTTTGCCTCACTGTCATAGCAGTCCTCCTTGGAGGAAACGCATTAGGAATAGCTTTCCTATTCACAGATGTACTAGGTGCTCCTGGTCCAAACTTCTGGATTTCTTTTCCTTTGGTCTGAGACATAGGCTGTGGAAATACTGGACCTTTTTGTCCTGTCATCTTTCTGCCTCTCCTTCTCCTAGGTTTATATAACCAAGACCACTTCCAGGAGTTTCTGAGAAGGTATCTATTATAGGGACCACAGTCTTAGGTTTAGAGAATTGCTGAACAAGTCTTTTCTCATTGTGGAGTTTGAGTTCTAACTCCTGAATGGTTGCATCTCTTTGTTTGAGCAACATGATTTTATCATCAATGATCTTAGTTAGCTTAGCTAAATTTGAACTTTGAAGACCAATCTGTTGAGTAGCCATCTCATGATGGTACTTAAGACCTCTTAGTGATGTAATCTTGATGGCTTGTTCTTTGATAAGCTTTTTGCTCTTTACAAGTGCCTCTAGAAGTTTTCCAAACTTAACTGTGAGTTGTTGTAGTTCGGTCTCAGAGTTGAACTCATGTGAATAAAAATTTGAGCTACATGAATCTGACTCATCCTTAGTCTCATGAGCAGAAGTTATAGAAAAAATAGATTTGTCAAAGATTACCTCAGTGTTCTGACATTCAACTATTTTTTTTCTTGATTATCAGTCAGTGCCATTAAGTTGACCTCTATATCATATTCAGAGTCTTCACAGAGTGAATTAGTAGTGGATTTCTTTCCCTTTAATGTGGTTTCTTTAATGAAATCATCTTCACAGGAGAACAATCCAATGTGAGCATGTTCTTCATCTGAGTTAATTGAATCTGAATCACTATCAGATAAAGTTTTTGGCTTCTTTACCATCATACATTTTTCTGACTTCTTATCTTTGTAGAACTTCTTTTCATTGGACTTCCTATTCTCCTTTCCCTTTACTAGGCAGTCAGCAATGGCATGCTAGGCCTGTTACAGTAATAACAAATAATATCAGTCTTAACTTGTTTGTTCTAGTTTGATTCATACCTGACCACAGAGTTATTTCTGTATTTGTCTTTATTTTTGCTAGAACTTAGTCCAGATGATGTCTTCTTGTTCTATTGCTTCATTCTTCTCATCATCTTCTTGAATTGCCTAGTGAACAATGCCAATTCACCATCTGAAAATTCTTCTGATGAAGAACTAGTCCCAAAACTGACTATATCTTTATCCCTTCTTGGTGATGGGGGACTTTCTCTTTTAGTCTTCTTTGATATGTCTGCTTTGAAAGCCATAGATCTTGACTGATATGAACTTTTGGAATATTCATCTTCCGCTTTTCTTTAGTTTAACTATAACTTATGAGATAATAGTTTCCCATACAAATCATGGGATAATATGTTCCTCAGATTGCTCATTTCTCTTACAACACAATTCTTTATGTCCCATTCTTTATTTAGGGATCTAAGAAACTTGTCATTAAGCTCATAGTTTGAGAATTGTCTGCCATAATTCTTTAATTCATTGACTATTCTAAAGAACTTTTCATAACAAAGTTCTATAGAATCTGTTTTCCCTTGCTTGAAAGCCTCATACTATTTATTGAGTAGAGACTTTCTATCATCTCTGACTTCCTTAGTGCCTTCTATATAGACTATTAAAGTATCCCACATCTCCTTGGATGTTTTACAGTGGACTAAGTTCTGAATGATAGAGTTGTCTATAACACTCACAATAAATTTCTGTGCTCTTTCATCCATGGTGGCTAGAACCACCTCATCCATGGTCATTTCAGATAGACTTTTTGGAGTTTGCTCATTAGCATCTAGGACAGATACTTTCATAGGAAAATATGGACCTTCTTGAACTGTGATAAAGATTCTTGGATTAGATGCCTCCATGAATAATGTTACCCTCTGCTTCTAAATAGCAAAATTATCCTTAGTACATATAGGAAGCTTCATAGAACTGAGTTCTCTTTGAGATTCTGAAGCCATGAGATCTGATATATATCAACCACCCTTAGGATCTTTTTCTGACTGTTAGGTCTTTCTTCGAACAACCTTGCTCTGATACCACTTGAAAGATAGATTTATGAGTAGTTAATCACCTATAAAGGGGTGAATATGTGTATTTTAAATTTCATTGTCACTTATACTAAAGGTTCAGTAGATACTTGAAAATAAACATTCACAAGAACACAGCGCAAGTAATCCACAGAACAAAGAGATTTTATAGTAGTTCTCCTATCTAGGGTATATCCACTTTCCCCTTCTGTCCTCACTAGCAATGTGCTAGATAAGGTTATATCTCCTCCTCTTCAAATCAAATCAGTAGATCTTACAGGCTCAGTTTCTGTTAAGAAACCTACAACTCAGACCCACTAGTACTACCTCAGAGATCCACCCAATCTCCTACCCCAGGTCCCTTAAGAACCCTATCTCAGACTATATAAGTCTTACACCTCAGTGGTCCCATACAAATCACCTACCACAGCCTTTATAAATCAGGCTTACAACTCAAAGAATATATCTCCTACCCACTCGAATCTCAAAGAGATCAAAAATTAAGAGGAAAATGAGAAAGAAATTAATCTTAGAAAACAGCAATTCTATGATCTGACTTATCTGAGAATTCAGATTCTTCAATTCAGCAGCACAGGATTGGTTCTTGATAAGCAGACTAGCTGAAATGATTCTTCATTGGATCGACAATGTTTTTGATGATGATTGACTTGATTTCCTTGAAGAATTTGTAGAATAGATCCACCTTAATCCTCTTATCAACTTGTTGAAAGGATCAGAAGACTTTCTTGAAGACCTATGTCTTCCTTCTTCTTGGAGTTGTCGCCCTTCTCTGACTTATGACTAATTAGAATGAATGAATTGATTATTGAATGATTAGTTGTTTTCTGTGTAGACAACCCCTCTATTTATAAACTTCACTGGTTGCTGGCTTTTGATTGATGATATCATCATATGCCAACATACTTCAAGTTTTCCTTCATACAGATTTTGATGATATGTTAAGTCAAAATAGCTGACATGACACTTCTGACTTGACTTGACACTCAGCTGTGTTGACTTTGTACAACTTCAGGATCATAAGTGTCGAGAAGCCCTAAGTGGCTTGACACAATAATACTTAGTGTTCTTAGGTTGTAAACTGCAAGGTGTCGAGACATCTTAACAGTCTCGACACATCTGTACTTGGAAGAATTTCTCGTCTAAACTTGAAGTTGTCAAGAAAGTTGACTTGTATCAACACAACTGTCTGCTGGGTGTCGACATCTGCTTTAAATCTTCACTATGTCGAGATAATTAAATTTTTTCGACATTACAGTCTGTTGGGTGTCGACATCTGCTTTAAATCTTCACCGTGTCGAGACAGTTGAATTGTCTTGACACTACAGTCTGCAGGGTGTAGACATATTCAATTCTATACTTTAGTTCCACATTTTGTCGAGAAAGTTGTATTGTCTCGACACTACTGTCCTGAGCTTTAAGGTGTTGAGATATAGGACTTGTCTCGACACAGCTGTCTGAACTGTCGAGTGAAGGTTTGTCTCTTGGCACTGCTATCTTGTATCTTTCTGATCTCGACACTTCTCCTACAAAGGTGTCGACATAGTTGTGAAGTTTGTCGACACTTTTGTACTTAGTAATTTCTCTGCGGTGATAATTGTTGTGCTTTGACTGTCCTAACTTCACTCAGCAATATTAGTTGTATGGCATTGAGTGAATTGGATTCACTCAATGCCTGTGGACATAGTTAATTTTATTCAGCAACTACCTTGATATTTGGCATTGAGTGTGCTTGCTTTACTCAACGCTTGTGGACTTAGGCAATTTTCTGCCTTTCCAGTCAGCTTCTTTGAGTCCATCTGTCAATGTCACTTAGATCACCCGTCCAATCAATATGACATAGACTAACCAGCATGCATGAACTGAAACACACATCAAATACATACTTGTGTATATCATTGAGTTGAAAGGGCTTCTTCAAATCAAGTACATTATCTCCAATGTGCCCAACCGACTCCAACTTATCGGAAAGGACCTTGACTTCATCAAGTACATTATCCCATTCAGTCTCTTTCACTTTCTTCAGAGAAAAATCAAATATTGCTTGTTGCCTGGCCATCATTTCTTCTATGGACTTCAATAGAGAAATATCTGAACTTGTACTTGGAATGTCTGCAGTCGAAATACTTGGAGGAGATGGAAGATCTACACTGGCCTTAGAGTCACTAGATTACTCTTTCACTGTCCTCATTAGAAATATCAACAATTCCTCTCCTTTAATCGGAGGTCCACCTGGCATCTTTACAATTCTTTTTTATAGGTTTCATATAAACCTGTCAACCTTGGTGTGGATAGAAATAGAAGAATGAACTTACCCTTCTCAAATACTGCTGGAAGAATCTCTGGGAGACAGAAGATCATGTTTTCTGTAGTACCGAACTCAGTAGAATCATTAACATTATCAGCTACTAATAATAGTCATCGGCAACATCATCAAAAACATTATCATCCAATGCTTCATCAGTAACTCTCTCATCGTTAGCCTCATCAGATACAACCTCAGCAGCAGCAGCACGACCTATATCAGCAATCACAGTGTTAAGATCAACTGTCTCTTCAACTGAACCTAATACCACTGTCTCTGGAATATCTGACTCTTGAGGAACTTAAACCTCAATATCCTGAACCACTACATCTAGAATATCTATCACTGAAGAAGAAGGAACGACCAAGGGAACTTGTAAATCAGCCACTTGAGTCGCAACAGACTCCACCTCAATTCCTGCACTCGAGCTCTCAGGAATTTCATGGGGGAAGGAGGAGGAATCCTATCCTCAGTTACATGCTCCTCCTCTTCCTCAGGCACTTCTGGGAGACCACCTTGCCTTAGGATCCTTCTTTCCCATCTCGAGAAGATTGAAGAATCGATCTTCTTCAGGTGATGAACTGGCACTCCTTTTGTCATGTCAAACGTATCTCTATACAACTGATTCAAATATAGGCTGGGTATTCTTCCAAAGTTTGGTGCATGGAGAAAGTCCTTTATTCGACCAAACAACACTGCTTCCCAGTCAATTCGTTTCTGACAGATGATATCGACTAGAATCTTGAACATCTCTAAGGACAGGTAATCATGTGAACCAACTTTACACTAAAGTACTTTTCCAATTATGTCAGAAAGTAGTTTTCCTTCATCATTCATCCTTTTTCGCTTGATGGTTGTTATTCCTCTTGGCAGCCTACAGAATAACAGAGCCCTTGTGAAATCATTGCCTTCTAATTGGTCATTTTCTTCATACTCTGAAAGCCATAGAAACCTTGTGAGGATAGAAGCCATCACCTTAACTGAAATACCTCTGATTTTAATTTTTATGAGGGAGTCTTCACGACGGAGCTTGGCATTATGGAAGAACTCAAGAACATCCTTGTCCAACACTTTACACGGTTGTTCGAGAATGAAGGTGAGACCGACCGATTCCAACATGAGAATAACATTTCAGAATTTGTTAATGGCGATACGAACCCTGTTCAGACTAGCTCTCCCCTACAAGCAAGCTACCTGTTCCACGGTTAGACATGAAGAAGAGCAAAAATCTACCGGCGAACTAATCATAGGAGAAGACGAACGCTGCTGTCGCAAAATTTGAAGCGGCGGAGATATTTTTGACGGGAATTGGGAGTTCTTTTTCAATGAAGTGAACTGATTTACCCCGATATCCCTATATATATACTTAAAGTTTCGAGGAGAAAGAAATAGGCACGTACCTTAAATCAAGTAACTCTTCGGATCCAATATAAAAAAATTACCAGAGTAAAATTTGTTGGAATCCCACTGGAGCTAAGTATGATTCGTCGAATATCGCCGAGTCTTGTCGAGAAAATACATGTGGTTTCGACAAATCGGTGAGTTACCACGAATTCTTCTAGACGAATTTGCCTTGGAAAATTTCGTCTTCTTTGAGATGTAATTTACTGAGAGATTTAGCCATCTTCATGATTCCTTATTGAGCATGCCTAGTTCCATTTGAAAGAGTGAGAACTTGGCCTCGTCCAGTAGCTTCGTGAATATATCTGCAACTTGCTTGTCCGTCGAGACATAGGTGAGAATTATGTCCCTATTCTCCATATGCTCCCGGATGAAATAATATCTGATTTCAATGTGCTTTGTATGGCTGTAAGAGATTGTATTATTTGCAATCGCAAATGCACTGGAGGAGTCGCAAAAACCTAGGAATCTCCTTGAAGTTCAAGTTGTAGTCTTCAAGTTGATTCCTGATCTAGAGAAGTTGTGCACAGCAACTACCAATAGAGATATACTCTGACTCAGTAGTGGAGGTTGCCACACAAATTTGCTTCTTGCTGCTCCATGAAATAAGCTTTCTTTCGAGGAATTGGTAAGTCTCGAAAGTGCTTTTTCTGTCATCCCTGCTATCTACAAAATCAGCATCTAAAAATCCAATTAGCTCAACATCATTACTTCTTAGGTACCATAGGCCAAATTTTGTTGTACCCTTAAGGTATCTCAAGATTCACATTACAGCAGCATAATGAGATTCCATAGAGTTAACCTGAAATCTACCACACACACATGCCAAAAACATTATGTCGGGTTTACTGGCAATAAGATAGAGCAAGGACCAAATTATGCTTCTATACTTGGTTTGATCAAAAGGTTTCCCTTTCTCGTCCTTTTCCAGAGACATAGTTGAACCCATTGGAGTCCTCATCGAGGTTGCGTTCTCCATTCCGAATTTGTTAAGTAACTCTTTGGTGAACTTTGTTTGAGAGATGAAAATTACATCGTCAGATTGTTTCACCTGAAGTCCTAAGAAATACTTCAAGTATCCCATACTGCTCATTTCAAACTTCCCTTGTATATGTTTAGAAAACTTCATGCAAAAGTGGTCCTCCATAAAGGCAAAAATAATGTCGTTTACATAGATTTGCACTAGCATGATCTTCTCTTTTACTTCCCTAAGAAATAATGTCTTGTATATCTTTCATCTTGCGAACTTGTTCTCAAGAAGAAAGCTAGACAAAGTCTCATACCAAGCTCGAGGTGCTTAGTTTAAATCTTATTGAGCTTTATTAAAAATACACATAATCTTGGAAAGTTTAGTCAACAAAACCTGGCGGTTGTGCTACGTATACTTCTTCTTTTAGATCGTTGTTGAGGAATGCTGACTTCACGTCCATTTCATAGACCTTGAAGCCTTTGTGAGCAGCATATACAAGGAACAATTTGGTCGCTTCGAGTCTGGCCACTGAAGCAAAGGTCTGATTGATGTTTATCCCTTCTTCTTGTCTGTAATCTTGAGCTACAAGCCTGGCTTTATTCTATATAATTACTTCATTCTCGTCCAACTTGTTTCTGAATATCCATTTGGTACCGACCACGTTCTATCCTTTCGTCCTGGACACCAACTACCAAACCTTGCACCTTTTAAACTGGTTGAGCTCCTCTTGTATCAACATTATCTAAGAGGCATTCTTTTTTGCTTCCTCAAATTTTTTTAGCTCAACCTGAGAAAGGAAGCTAAGATGTAAAACTTCATTAGTAGTACCTCTTCTGGTTCTTACACCATCACTTGGATCTCCAATGATCAGATCAACTAGGTGATCTCTTAGGTGTCTGAATACTAGATTTCTTCCTATCCCACCAGCATGTTCTGCCACTACTATTGCATCTCCTGTAGGTTGAGGGATTTCATTATCTTGTAGTACTTCTTCCACCATACTTGGATTGACGACTTTAACTAAGCTTGGATCATCTTCCTTGATCGCTTCTTCCAAGCTTAATTTCTGTAACCTGGCACATATATCTATACCAATAACACAATACAAACTGCTATGGAGCATGCTTGTCCCATCAAATACAACATCTATAGACTCTTCTACAACCAGGGTTTTCTTGTCAAAATTCTATATGCCATAATATGGCTACTATAACATACAAAAATATCTTCAAAACACTTTTTTACTGAACTTCATACGATAATACTTCCCATTGTTAGCACGAAGCATTTACTGCCAAAGATCCTAAAGAAGGACATAGTCGGTTTTCTACCCTTCAAATGTTCATAGGGAGTCTTACGATGGATTTTGTTGATTAATGTTCTGTTTTGCACATGCAAGCTTGTGCTAATTTCTTCGGCCAAAAAGTACTCTGGTAGTAAAGCATCATTCAACATAGTTGTATATGCCTCAATGAGGGTTCTGTTCCTTCTCTCTGTAACTCCATTTTATTGTAGAGTACATGGAGAGGAAAACTCATGAAAGATATCTTGACTTCCACAGAATTCGATTATGGCCCCAGTCTCAAATTTAGTTCCATGATAACTTCTGATTTTGACCATTGAGCAGTTTAATTCTTTTTGAATTTTCCAGACAAAATTAGTGAAAGCCTTGAGGGTGTCTAACTTGTGTTTTAGAAAGAACACCAAAGTAAAACGAGAGTAATCATCAACAATGACTAACGCATAGATTTTATCTCCTAAACTGTGAATTATAATGGGGCCAAACAAGTCCATATGAAGTAAGTATAAACTTCTAGAAGAATCTTTTTCAGTAATACTCTTAAAGGTAGCTCGTGTCTGCTTACCCATTTAGTATGCGTGACATGAACTTTTTTTAAGGAACTTAATGCTGGGGGCATCACACACTAAGTTTTGGGAAAATAGCATACTAATTGTTTTGAAATTTGTATGTGCTAATCTCTTGTGTCATTAGTCACAGAGAGACGCACTATCTTTTGCCAAAAAGCACACTGGTACGGAATTTTCTAAACATAGAAAATTTAAGCAGAAAATATTTCTACTCTGAGTGCCTATTAAGACTGTCTCCAAATTGGTAAATGATTTTATCAGACACTTGTCCTATATAACTCAACGATACAACCTTTATCATATAATAAACTTATTCTTATGAGATTATGTTGTAATCCTTTAACATAAGCCACTTCTGTGAAGGAGACAATGTCGTTGGTAATAAAACTTTAGCCTTTAGTGATTACCCGGTTAGACCCTCGAAAGATGTCTTTTGGACCCTCTTCGAATGGGGTATATTCTTGCAATAGACTTCTAATCCCGATCATGTGCCAAGAGTATCCACTATCCAAATACCAAATTGTAGTTTTGTAGGCCTTTGGACATACCTGCATTCATGAATCATTTTCCCTTAGGAACCCAAACAGATTAGGGTCCTTGGTTCCTTGTTATCTTAATACCACTAGCAACATTAACATTTTGAGTGGTCAGTCTCACAATGTTAACTCGTTGAGTTTCATATTTTATTGGATAAAACCAACAATCTACGACAAAGTGACCAATTTTGCCATAACACCAACAATGAAGCTTGTTGTACCGTCTTTGGTACTCCTGCTTTACCTTTTTGAATGGGAGGTCTAACGGGGCTACTGACTTGGAGGAAGAAGCCTCATCAGTACAGTATGCATACAGCTTCTTTGTCTCCTTTTCCTTGGGGACAATAGTTTTGGCTTTCAGAGCTTTTTTAAAATTTTGTCCATGAACAAAGGACCATACTCTTTAAGAATTATTTCATCATACGGTGCCTTGAAATCACTAGCACCAAAGTCTCGGAGATGAGTCCTCCCTGGGTAGTGCTTTTTAGGCTATACATAAGTTGGCCTAGCAAAGTAACTATAGGACGTCTCAAAGTCGTATTTATTTGTGGGAATGATTACCTTCTTAAAAGAGGGTTGACTTTGAGATGCCTTCTCTTTGCCTTTGGTAGCGACTCTCTAAGTAGCCTTACATTTTTTAGCTACGTTGCCAAGACAACTACCCTTCTTAAGAGTAGAGAATTTATCAATGAGAGGAAGAATGGTCTTTATTTTAGAGTAACTTTCAACAAGTTTCCTTTCCACCAAGAGCTTTTCTTCTAGCTTATCTAAGTATTTCTCCTTCTGACTTAATAGTTCAACAGAGCATTTTAATTTCTCTTTAAGGAGTGAACATCATCTTCGAGAGGTGTTAATTTAGCAATTTCCTCCTTCAGATGTGATTCCACTGCCTTGAGAGAAGCAATCTCTTTTGATTGTTTTTTGACTACCTTGCGGCATTTGTCAAAAGCACTCAAAAATTCTTGATGCTGAGCCATCAAGTAAGAATCATCCTCCTCAGAAGAATAGTCTTAATGACCATTAGTTGAAGTTTCAGATTCAGAGAGCATAGTATGAGTGTTTACCTTCTCGTTGAATTGGGAGTCGCCTACTTCTTCATCTGATTGAGCTATGAGCCCGAAGTAGGCTTCTTCATTTTCAAAGCTTGACTCACTTAAGTCACTGTCGCTAAGAGTCTTTGACTTCTTTGCAATGAAACTCTTCTCTTCCTTCCTCTTACCTTTGAAGGATCTCTTCTCTTCGTTCTTGGATCCTTCCTTCTTTTTATACAGACACTCCGCAATTACGTGTCCTAGCTTATTGCAACAATAACAAACTATGTCAGAAAAAGAATGTTTGTTCGGTTTATACTTGTACCCGTCATCTCTGTTATAGCTTTTCTTGGACCGATCACCATCACGATGTGATCTTCTGAAGTCATAGAAGGAGGACTGATTTTTCATTTACCTCCACTTACTGAGCAGTCTTTTGAATTTATTCAAGATTAGGGAGAACTCTCCATCAGACAATTCAGAGCCTGACGTGCTTGGCTTAGAATCTTCTTGGGCATCAGAAGCTTATGTCTTACTGGTGACACAACTTTATATTTTCTTGACCCTTTAGCCTTCAGAGCTACCGAATTCTCTTTTCTTGAAATCTTGCTGCTTTGCTCCTCCTTCTTCTTTGTGTTCATTTATAATTCATAGGAGAGGAGCTTTCCAAAAAAGTTTTGGGGATAAATCTCAGGCAGCTTTCAAAATTCCCTAATGGCCACCACCTTAGTGTCCCAGTCTTTTGTTAGTGATCTTAGAAATTTGTCATTGAGCTCACCATTAGTAAATGTATGACCATTGTTTCTGAGGGCATTGACGATCTTATATTTTTTGTTAAAGCTTCCAGCGATGGTATCGTTAGATCCTTGCTTGAATGCCTCGTATTCTTGATTTAGCAAAGATCTATGATCATCTCTAACCTCCTCGGTTCCTTCCATGAGAACCATGAGACAGTCCCACTTCTCCTTGACAGATTTGCAGTGGAATAGATTTTGCATCATTGAGTCGTCCATTGCACTGGCTATGATATTCTTTGCCTTTTTTATCCAAGGAGATTAGAGCTATTTCATCCTTATTCAAATACATCATTTTCTTGGGAACTTGGATGTTGGGATTTAGGGTAGAAGCGTGAGTAGGAACATGAGGGCCTTCTTCAACGATATAAAATATGCGAGGATCAGCATCTTCCATGTATAATCTGATTCTGTCCTTCCACATGGGGAAGTTCTCCTTGGTGCACACTAACAACTTCATCGAAGACGTATCCTTGTTTTTGTCCATTGTAGCTAGTGGAATATCTTGACAACTAGATTAGAGATCTTGTTTAAGGTGTTAACCTTATATCGAACAACTTCGCTCCAATACCAATTGAAAGTGTCTAGTAGTCAACCTAAGTCACCTAGAGGGGGTGAATAGGTGAGTTCTGCGTCTTTTAGCACAATAAAATTTAGTACTAAATAAGCATATAGAAACAAAGAGAATTTATAGTGGTTCCCCAAGTTGGGCACATCCATTGTCCTGCCTCGCCTATCTACTACGAAGGGCTAGATTTGGCTACTTCACCTTTATCTCAGATTGAAAACAATCTTATAACTCAGAGCCTCAACTCCTACAAAATCGGAGACAACTCTCGTACCACTCAGAGAACAATCTCTCCTACAAACTAAACCCTATAAACAAGGATCTACAACTATGAGGCAAGACCTCCTACAATAGTATAGAGAGAATTATACAATAATAGAAAAAGAGAAATCTTCTTCAGATCTAAAGTCTTCAATCTTTCTTTCCTATGAAAATTTGATCTTGAAAGCCTTGAGGAAATAGAGAACTTGAATCTTTAAAGTCTTGATCTGAACACTAGGAGTCAATTATATGAAAAGAACATAGACTTTCAGAGATCAAAGATCTAATCGACTCTCTTGAAGAAGAAAGAATCGTGAAGAATCATCGTCGTTAGTCGAGAGACAGTCATGAAGATTGGGATCTTGTATGCCGATGAAAATTTCAGAAATTTCTCGATTTCAAATGATTTGCATGCTTAGGGTTGAACGAAATTCACCCTATGCATTTATAGGAATTACTCTTCTTCTAACAGCTAGAAATCCTTTCCATACGGAGACATCTGCAGGTTACTATACATGGTGGTTAGGATGAGCCATGATGAAAATTTGAAAACAGAAAAATTCAAAACATAAGTATTATTTGTCGCGTATCGTCAAGTATATGAGGGTATATTCGTCGAACTGCTTCGAATCTTGACGAAAATGACTTAGATGATTATAGACAAATCAATCTGTGAACTCAGCGCATTCCTTGAGAGACTCGACGAATTCGACGAATATCGACTAGCATACTCGATGAATTCAACAAGTACCAAAAGATACTTTCAACGAATTCGACAAGTATCGACAAGCACACTCGATGCTTTTTACTTGGCCGATTCTCAAGGATGCATGAAAATTTTGAAGAGTAAATTCTTACAAATTTGACGAGTATCAGTAAGTATACCCGACGAATTCGATGAGTATCAACAGATAAACTCAATGATTTTGACGAGTCTACTCTACGATACTCTACAAATTTTCCTTAGAGAAAATTTTTATCCTTTTGAATTTAGCAACCTATCCTTCCTCAATTCTTCTAATGTACTTGAAATAGAAGTACACTCCAATAGAGAGATTACATGTGGGTCAACACATTGCCCTAAACAATGAGGGATTACATTTTATAGTCCTTTGTTTTATGACCCACTTTAACCTAACATTGGGTTATACTTAGCAATAGAGTCCTGCAAGTACATAACTAAAAACACGCAGTCAAATACAATCTAAATTCATCTTAGTTCAAGGGTGTAACACCCCCATCCATCATTTGGAATATAACAGAAGGTCCGGCTGGGGCCCCATGCCATATTCCAAAGACAGTCAGTGGAGTTACATACTAATACCAAATTACTATAATAAAAATTCAAAATATAACACAGAGCATTCTAGCGGAAGCTTTTAAAATAAGTTGAATGAACCCATCAATAAACACAAATGTCCACTATAGTCCAAGACAGGAATAAAAGTAAAAAAATACACAAAGAGTCTCAGCCTTATGACCTTACAACTGTTTACTTAAAGAAAAGGTGTTTTACAGACTTCGGCACGCAGGCTGGCCACACATGAAAGTAGTAAAGGAAAACACTTCGCTTTGTCCTCTAAGGGCCAGCACAGTAACAAGGGCTTCAGCCCGCTACTTGCCACTTGGCTCACTCGTTCCTGCATAAGAACAATCCACCGAATAGTGGCAAATAAGGCAACATTCAGCTAAAGCTAACCAAATTATAACGACCCCACCCTTTACTCGGGGCGGCGGTGTCCCTTCCCTTCAATATATTAGCAAAACCAAATATAGCAATGAAAGTGCTTTTTAAGCACACTTAACCACAGGCATAGGCACGAACGGCTACACACCCCGTTCTCTCAAGGCACATCCTCGGTGTCCGGAAAAAAGCCAGGGACTCTCTACCGTTCACAAGAAAACAACAAACATGAGCATTTTGGTAGTCCTTACGGCTTGCGCAAGGCCTAAGACCCGTAACTATGGCAACAATAGGTAACACTACACACGGATGTTTGGCATAGCTACTAGGTAGGTTCAACCCTTTACCATTCCTCATATTGCCGGGCGCAAAAAGCAATAATGCGGGTCCGCCTCCCACTTCCCATTTCTCCAGACAATACATAATTACATTATATTAAACAGATGCCTCTCAAGGCACCAAGCTGGGCTCTTAAAGCTCTAAGCCCCACAACACTAGCCCCAGGTCTCCACGACATGGGCCTCAAATAAAGCTCTCAAGGAGCTACCGTCGGCGGTAGCACTACCGGCGCGTGGTACCTGGTATAAATATGATTCTACCCAGCTTTTTGGGCGCTCCTTGGAGTTAGTCCCCAAGGTTCCCTGCTGCAATCTATCGCATAGAAACCTGAAAATAAACATTATGGAGTCTTCTCTGGTAATAACAAGCATAATGAAAAACATTACCAATCCAGACCAATCTGTCTGAATGGGCTTCACACACCATGCCTATGTTCGTACTTTGATTCTGAACTTTATATGCAAAACTATAGGTATACTCCGTATCTACCCAAAAGAAGACCTCGCGCTTACCGCACACTCGCGAGAGAGTGTTTTCTATGCAAAAGGAAGAGGACTTCACATGTCCAAGTAGAGAATCGTTACCCTTTGCGGCCTATTCGGTGCCATGCCAAAAATCTAAATGGATGAACGCAACCGCAATGATCTTGCCTCCACAGATCCGGACACATCTTACGATTTGGAGCTTCGGAACCCAAATGCCGGCGAGATCTCCCTTCCGGCGCTGCTCCTCTTCCTCTTAGAAACCCAGGCCAGGTCCTCACTCCAAAAGAAATGAAGTGAAAATGGCCAAACCAGGCTTATATATAAAGCTACCGCCACGCAGTAACTAGCTACCACCGTGCGATATCTTAATACAACGCCTCGTTTTGAGCACAATCGTCCAAACCTACCAATCATAGGCCGACACGTGGACGCACTGATATAGTATCACTATTGTCGTGCATTAGGATGCTAATGTTGCGCGGTAGCCGTCGTCGGTTACGACACGCCACCCGCTGCTAACACCATGCGCTACCGACTATCGCCGCGCAGTAGGATCCCTAGAGCCTCGTCAATTAAACTGACCTTACTATCGCCTACAGTATCACTATCACCGGGCGGTAGATTCCTGAGAGCTCTGCAAGATTAAGTCCCCAGCTACCACAGCGCGACAACTATCTACCTCCAGGCGATAACCTCTTTCCTGAGAACTCAGCGCTCTCGACAAAATTGATGCTAACCTTGGATCTATCGCTGCACGGTAACTAGCTACCGTCGAGCGATAACCCCCAGAAAAGAATTTCGCTCCTTAAGATATTTGGGGAGTTAGAAATCTCCCCCACTTAGAGAAATTTCGTCCTGAAATTTAACGTTATAGGAAAATATAAAAAGAAAACAGTACTACTGATTACCTCAGCGAAAAATCTCAGCGAACTCCTCCCTCATAGTTTGCTCGCGGTCCCAAGACAACTCCTCTTGACCACAGTTGTCCCAAAGGATCTTGAACATTTTAATGGATTTGTTCAGCCGCTGCTTGACCTCTACATCCTCGCTCTGAATGGGCTTGAACTTTGTCATCAACCCACTGTCGACCAACACCTGATTCATAGTAATCACTTGAGTAGGCTCTTGAATAACCTTCCACAACATTGAGATGTGAAATACATCATGCAAACCGCTCAACTCCACCGAAAGAGCCAAACAATAGGCGGCTTCACCAACACGCTCCAAGATTTCAAAAGGAATAACATACCTTGGACTAAGCTTCATTAAGCATTGAATCCTTGATACGCCTTTAAATGGTTTTATCTTGAGGTATACCCAATCGCCCACTGCAAACTCAACGTTTTGATGCTTGGCATTGTAGTACTTGGCCTGCCTATCTTGAGCAATCAGTAGCCGTTCTCGAATCAATCGTATCATTGAAGTAGCATATTCAATGTCCCTTCGCTTGTATATCTTTGAATCTCCCATTTCTATGTAAGACAACGGAGTACGACACCACCTACTGTACAAAGCCTCAAAAGGCGTCATCTTAATACTGGCTTTGTAGCTGTTATTGTACGCAAACTAAATCATAAAATGATGGTCCTCCTACCTTTTCCCAAAATCCAAAGCACACATATGAAGCATATCTTCCATTATCCTGTTCACCCTTTCAGTCTGACCCTCTTTCTGTGGGTGAAAGGTCGTGCTGAAATTCAACTTGGTACCCAACAACTGATGAATGAGCCTCCAATCGTTGGATGTGAACCGACAATCATGGTCACTAACGATGCTCCGGGGTACGCCGTGAAACAGACTATGTTGTCCACATAAAGCTTCGTCAGCTTCTCCACTGAATCATCTTTCCTATTGGGTATGAAGTGTGACACCTTCGTTAAACGATCAACGACTACCCAAATGACGTTGTTCCCCTTATGCGATCTTGGTAAGCCGTGCATGAAATCCATGGAGAAGTCATCAAATTTCCACTCCAGTATAGGTAAGGACTTAAGGAATCCGCTAGGCTTCTGGCACTCAGACTTTACCAAGGCACACGTCTGACATTTCGCCACAAATAACGCTATGTCTTCCTTCAGACCTGGCCAGCAGAATAGTTTCTTTATATCCTTGAACATCTTGGTGCTCCCTGGGTGAATCAAATACTTTGAGAAATGCGTCTCGTAAAACAATTCTTCTCGCAACTTCCCCACATTATGGATGCATAATCGGCTGCCTTTCCACAAAAGGCCATCGTCGATAGAGAACTGGTTGTTAGACCCATCAACGGTTTCCTCCCAGTGATGTTTCAAGCTCACGTCCAACTCTAAGGCCTACTGAATTCTATCCGCGAGGTCGTATTGAACCTCTGTCCAACTCAAACATGTGTTTGCGTTAGATCCCTTGTCAACACAAGAGATTTCCAAGGCCTCAAAATTCCAAATAAGCCGCTCGTTGTGTATCTGTAACCAATTGGCTCGTGCAAGAGTGCTATGGCTTGAAGCATCTGCCACGACGTTCCCCTTCCCGGGAATATAATGAATCTTGTAAGTGTAGTACCCAAGGAACTCCATCCATCTATGTTGATGCATGTTCAGGTCCTTCTGATCTATCGAATACTTCAAGATTTTATGATCTGAATAAATATCGACCTTAAACCCATACAGATAATGCCTCCAAAGCTTGAGAGTGAATACGACGGCCGCCAACTACAAATCATGGACCGGGTAATTCCTTTCATGAACCTTCAATTGGCGTGATCCATAGGCTATCACCTTCCCGTGCTGAAACAGAACACAGCCTAATCCACTCCCAGAGGCATCACTCTAAATCTTATAGCCCTCTGATCTACATGGAGAACATAAGACAGGAGCTGTGGTTAGACGACACTTTAGTTCTTCGATGGCTTGTGCACACTCCGGCGACCAAACAAACTTACGATCGTTCCTTGTTAGAGTAGTGAGGGGCAATGCTATCCGCAAGAAGTTCTCCACGAAGCGCTTGTAATAGCCGGCAAGCCCCAGAAAACTGCGTACTTCCGCCATAGTAGACAATACAATCCACTCCCGTATTGCAACTATCTTCGCCAAATCTACCACGACTCCCACTCCACTAACTACGTGACCAATAAATGCTTTCGAGGATAGCCAAAACTCACATTTGGAGAACTTGGCATATAATTGGTTCCTACTTAGTGTCTCCAATACCATATGTAGATGCTTGAAATGATCATCCTCGCACTGTGAGTACACCAGTACATCATCGATGAAGACTATCACGAACTGGTCCAAGTACTCTCTGAACGTCCTGCTCATCAAATCCATAAACACGGATGGCGTATTCGTCAGCCCAAGCGACATGACGGTGAACTCATAATGCCAATAACGTGTGATGAAATCCGTCTTGGGAATGCAACTTTCCCTTATTCTCAGTTGATAGCATCTGGATTTCAAATCTAGTTTCGAGTACACAGTCGACCCGACCAGCTGATCAAATAGATCATCAATCCTCGGGAACGGATATCAATTCTTCTCTATCAGCTTATTCAACTCTCGATAATTGATACAAAGTCGTTAACTCCTGTCCTTCTTCTTAATGAAAAGGACTAGCGTGCTCTAAGGCGACGAACTTGGATGCACATACCCTTGATCTAACAGCTCTTGAAGCTGTACCTTCAATTCCGCCATCTCCTTAGGCACTAAGTGGTATAGGAAGTGTGACATAGGGTTGGAACCTACCACTAGCTTGATAGTGAGGTCAATCTCTCACTAAGGTTGAGCTCCAGGGAGATTTTCTGGAAAAA
Source organism: Platanthera zijinensis (assembly GCA_039513925.1). Lineage (NCBI taxonomy): Eukaryota > Viridiplantae > Streptophyta > Magnoliopsida > Asparagales > Orchidaceae > Platanthera > Platanthera zijinensis. The sequence continues at coordinate 104,521,480 of CM077080.1, forward strand.
CTTTAGGAAACTCTGAGACGACTAGGATGCTATCCAGACCTAGCTTGGGCTTCGAAGCCTCCAATAGCATGAAAAATTCCTCTGCACCGCTACGAACTGCCTTAACCATCTAGAGACAAGACATCAAAGTCTTGCTCGATCCCTTCATGCCAAAGAATGTCGTCTCACGCTCCGTATCCACTCCTAGTCTGACCACCTTGCGATTGCAATTAATGTACACACATTGCTTCGAGAGCTAGTCCATGCCAAAGATCACATCAAACTCCACTTTCGGTAGTTGTGACACTTGCAAGTCAAACTCTTGACTCCCAATCTGTACCTTCACGCAAGAAACTCTATACGCGTGCATAAAAGACTCGTTATGCAGCAGTGCATCTAATTTATCCCTTGCCATTGAAGAAGGCACTCTGATGCGCGATACAAATTCCTAGTACAAAAAGGAGTGCGAAGCTCCCGTATCGAATAGTGCTCTCACCGGGCAATTAATGATCAAAATAAAGCCTAGCACAACAAGTCAAAAGCTAACACGCAAAAGGCAACAAGTACATAGAGCTAAAAGTGTTATTAATTAACTCATACCTGTCACCACATTAGCCTCCTTTATGTCTTCCTATTGGCCAATGTTGTAAACTCTAGGCTGGGCTAGAGCGTAGTGGGATGTGGTTGACTCCACCGCCTTTCCCATCTACACATAAGATGCTCCAGGCTTCTTTTCTGTCTTCGGGCGCCCACTCCAATAGTCTCTGGTGATGTGTCCTTACTTGCCACAATTATAGCAAGTAACAAGGCCTCACACTGTAGTAACTCCAAACACACTTGAAGGTGGGGATGGGCCCGATGTCCTCGCCTTCTTATTCCACTTACGGAACCCAGACTTCGATGAGCTTTGCACCTTGAACTCTGACTTCTTCAAGCTTGAATCCTTCTTCTCTTGAACTCTCTTCACATCTTTCCCAAGAGATCGGGCGGTATTGACCAGAGTTAGGAAACCCCGCATCTTGGGCATATAGAGCAGTAGCCTTAGGTCATCACATAAACCCTCATTGAACCGGTTGGTCTTACGCACCTCATCGACAAAAGTAACGCCGACATAACGTCCCAACCTCATGAATTGGTGAAGATACTCATCCACGCTACTTTCTCCCTTTGTTAGTATCTGGAACTGATTTTCTATGTCGATCCTCTGTATCGAGGGGAGATATCTAGCCAGGAATAACTGAAAGTCTTTAATTACAAGGGTAGCTAATCACCTAGAGCGGGGGTGAATAGGTTATTGCAATCTTTTCTTGAGTCTTTAAAATCTTTTATGACTTATGTCCTATTGTGAATACTTATTTTAGCTTTCAAGAAAACTACAATCAGCACAGCACAACACAGAACACAGCACACAAGATTTTATAGTGGTTCCCCAGTGTATCGGTACATCCACTGTCCCTCTCCATCTTTCTAACAGTATGTTAGACAAGGCTCTCCTCAAAATACTATGGCTCCTTAGAGATTACAGCATGATCCCACTAGATCAGTCAATCTCCACTGAGACTTACAACACACGCTCACAGCCCTCCACACAGTAATCACCTAATAACCACACTAGCACAAATGCCCTTAACACAGGCTGGGAGAAACCGCCCCACACAGATTCTCACAGGAATCCAATCACATAACCTTTATAATTTAGGCTTTAAAAATATCTCACAGTTCTCACACACAGCCTAAAAAACCTAGGCCTTAACACAGATCCACTGGTTTAGAAAGTGTTTGTTGATTTGACTCAAGAGAAATTGTTCTCTGAGTCAATTTATTCTTGGGCTAAGAAATTCTCAGCCCTATCCGCTTCTCAGTAACAAGGATGACAATCTTTGACTATCTGCTACTTGTGCTAGAAGTTCTTCAAGACCTTGATCATGTTCTTGCTGATGAAAGGGGAAGATTCAGAATGAAAAACTTTAATTAGAAAACCTTTATTGACATAGAAATGTATTCCTCTGCCTCTCCTTCTGTCCAGAGAAAACACTGTATAGATCTCAACTTCTTTTTCAGCGATCCAGAGATTTATATTCAGATTTGCCTCAGCTTGGATCGAGAATCAACTTCAGCTAGGGTTTTCCTAGACTAATTCATCTTACTTAGAGAATTCCTCTGATCTTGCTATAGCAGATGTTGATTGCACCAGCAAACTCAGAAACCCTTCAGATTTTTCCATTAAAGTTCTTGGTTCTACAACAATGGAAGATGAAGACGACAAACTCCCGCTTCTCGTTTTTCAGAATGTTAATCATAATTCTTAATTTGATCTTAATCTCAACTGTTATTTATAACCCCGTCGATTTGTTGGATGTTTAACACGTGTCCCAGTTTTAACGGTGGTTAAAACCTCAGCTTAATCACAATGAGATCAACTGTAGACTGACAGCGACGTTGATGTCGATTTGTAGTAATTAAGTAACGAAATAGAAAATCGTTGACTTGTTGACTTTGCTGACGTCAGCATCATTCTATACTTAGCCAAAATCAAGCAATACCTCGGAAAACTTCAATTCGATGAACTCTGAACTTAGCTCAACGAATTCAGAGCTAAGCTCGACGAAATCAAGTATCATTCCAGAAATCATCAGGTCGACTAATAGGTGAAAGCTGAGTTCGATGAAATCTGATCTTAGCTCGACGAAATCATAGCTTAGCTCGACGAAAATAAGTATCATTCCAGAAATCCTCGGGTCGACTAACAGGTGAAAGATGAGTTCGATGAAATCTTAACTTAGCTCGACGAAATCACAACTCAGCTCGACGAAAACTGCATAAGCTATACTTCGATGATTCTGGACTTAGAATTTTCTTTATCTCTACTAGGCATTGAGTGGCGTTGAGTGTATAGGTCATTCTCAATGAATTTGGACTTAGAATTATTTCTGCTATGCTAGGCGCTGAGAGCGTTGAGTGTATATCCCTCACTCAACGCTTTTTCCCATAGCCTATATTATTAAGCTTTCTGCATGATGGCGTTGAGAGCATTGAGTGTATAAGCTTCACTCAACGCATCTAGACTTTGTCGATTTTTTGCAATCTTGCCTTCTTGCTGAAGTTTGGCATTGACAGACTCAGCAAGGCATTGAGTGATGAAGCTTCACTCAACGCTTCTAGACTTTGTTGATTTTCTGTAATCTTGCCTGCTTGGTAAAGTTTGGCAATGGAAGACTCAGCATGGCATTGAGTGATGAATCTTCACTCAACGCTTCTGGACTTAGTCGATTTTCTGGCTTCCACTGCTTAGGCTTTGACCTAATATCCTTGTCTCAACGATTCTATCCATATGGCGTTGAAAGCGTTGACTGTATATGCCTCACTCAATGCTTCTGGACTTAGCCAAATTTCATCCTTATTAATATAGTAAGCTTTGACTGCCAGCCCTCTCTCAGCGCTATTAACTGTATGGCATTGAGAGAATTGAGTGAGCTTGCCTCACTTAACACCTGTAGACTTAGCCAAATTTTTGACTTTCTAGCCTATCACTTGGAGTACACCTATCATTGTCTCTTGAACTATACGTCCAATCATTCTAACAAAGACTAACCTATACGTATGAACTTAAACATACATCAAATACAACTATGTATATACCATTGACCTATTTGGCTTCTTACAAATCTAGGACAATGGGATTAATGGAACCTACAATCTTCGCCTATTTGAAGAAGTCAAAACACCACTTAAGCTTGAGAATTCTTTTTTAATGATATACACTAACATACGAAGCACAAATATTAATTAAAGCAAGAGTTACCACTTATCAAATTATTAAAGCAACAAGAGTTACCACTTATCAATAAGTTTACCACACTTGCCCTTGAGCTCCTCCTTTGCTGCATCCTTCTACAACAAATTGCTTCTTTGTTACTATAATGTTACTACTACTCCACCCTTGCTACTTTGTTCATACTACTCTGTTTTTATATCACTTCTCCCACCTTTTTGACTTCCTTAAAATAACACTTGAAAGTCTGGGAAATAGCTTAGGAGCAGCATGCTATCTACTCCCCCTATTTGAGAGCAGAGAAGCATCTAGAGTAGAACTTGCTCCCCCTCAATATAAACAACTGAAGATATAACAAATTCAACATACCCAATTCAAATTTGAATTTGTTGAACTTTGCTTCATTTAGTGGTTTAATGAAAATATCAGCCACTTGATTGTCTGTTCGGACAAACTCAAGACTAATATTCTCACATTCTACATGCTCTCTTAAAAAATGATATCTAATCTCTATATGCTTAGTCCTGCTATGTGATATAGGATTCCTAACTATAGAGATTGCACTTATAGAGCCACAAAAAAGGGGCTTTTACTTATCTAGAGGTTATAATCCTGAAGTTGACATATATAATAAAATGATAACAGAAGGTTTGGTCGGGGCCCCATGCTATATTCCACGAATAGTCAATGGAGTTACATACTAATACCAAATTACTATAATAAAATTTTGAAACCTAATACAGAGCATTCTAGCGGAAGCTTTTAAAATAAGTTGAATGAACCCATCAATAAACACGAATGTCCACTATAGTTCAAGACAGGAATAAAAGTAAAAATACACAAAGAGTCTCGACCTTATGGCTTCACAACTATTTACTTGAATAATAGGTATTTTACAGACTTCAACACGCAGGCTGGACACACATGAAAGTAGTAGAGGAAAACACTTTGTTTGGCCTTCAAGGTCCAGCACAACAATAAGGGCTTCAACCCGCTACTTGCCACTTGGCTCACATGTTCCTACATAAGAACATGTTGGGTATTGTATCCACAATGTACCTGATTTGAAGAAGCCCTTGAACAAGCTAAGTTGAATTCACAATGTATTTGATGACTTTCTATCAAGTTGTGCTTGCATCTATTCCATGCTAAGTACACACCAATGTTAGGGTGCAGTGGGTTAATATACACAGGTCTGCGCAACGTAATCCCTCGTTGAGCAGATCAGTGTGTTGACTCATGTGTGCTCTCTCTATTTGAGTGTACTTATTTTCAAGTACAGGGTCGAGATAGATCAAGAGCAGAAGAGGAGCAAAGATGGGTCAAAGACCAAGTTCAGTGGAAGGAAGAAGAAATCTTCTAAGTCAAAATCGACGGGAATCACTAAGTGATTCTCGCCGATTCGACGGGAATCACTAGTGATTCTCGCCGAATCGTCGAGAATCACTCACCGATTCCCGCCGACTTTATCTGGCTGACTGTCCTCCTTCAAGACTTATGCTAAGGCAGAATCGACGACTGATTCTCGCCGATTCGTCGAGAATGATCTAGATTCCCGTCGATTCGTCGAGAATGATCTTATTCTCGCCGATTTCCTCCGGATGACAAGTATTTCAATTGGAATTCTGCCAAGGCAAATTCGACGGGTATCATGAGTGATTCCCGCCGACTTCGTCGAGAATCACCAATGATTCTCGCCGAATTTGCCTTAGACAAAATTACTCTGCTCGCTGGACCGAACAATGACGGGTTTTGCAGTTTCAATTGGGGCTAGGGTTTTTCTTTGTGGGTCCCACAAAGGACTTTAGGGTTGGCCTCAGGGTATATATACAAGCTTATTTTGAGCTTGAACAGTAACTTTTCACGAGAAATCAAAGCCGCCGAGCGTGACCTAGCCGATCGCGAAACTCCTTCTGTCGCTGTCGCCGCTCGCAAGATAGTTGCCGCCGCTGATCTTAGAGGTCCTCTTTGATCTTCCGATGACAGGACCGAGGCAAGCCTAGCGTCTCACGCATCTCTTTCGAGATCTATTGTCTCTCGATTTGTTGAACGAGGATCGCTCTTCATTCCGAATCGATTGAGACGACTGATCCGATTGAGATCGTTGATAGACCTTGCTTGCTTTGTAAAGAAGTTTTGATCTACAGAGCATCGCCGCCGCATTCACTTGTCGCCGCCAATCTTGTCAAGATCCTCTCCAAGAGAGTGCTCTGGTCGTGGACTCTTCGTCTTCATCAAGAACGCTTCAACGAACGAAGAGGGACATTGGGTTCTCCACAAGTTTGTTTGTATTTCTTGTACATTCAATTTTTGTTTTATTGTAAAGGAATTTTATTCCTAGTTGTAAGGGTTGGGTGCAACCCGTGGTGGAGGAGTAGTGACTCCTTCATTTGGATGGGTGCCTTCCTTAGTGTGAGGATTGGATTTCAATCCGTTTGGTGAAGTGACCGAGTCGTCCCTTGGTGTAAGATAGGTCAAAGGGGGAGAGTGGACGTACCCAAATCAGGGAACCACAATAATGGCTTATGTGCTTTTCTGTGCGTTGTTTGTTATTTGTGCAGGTTATTTAAATTCCGCAAAAGACTGCACGAGACCTATTCCCCCCCCCATAGGTGGACTTAGTTGACACTAAAGACTTTCAAGTGGTATAAGAGGGAGGTTGCTCAGCAATAAGGTTAACACCTTGAGTAAGATCTCGCATCTAGTGTCAAGAAGAAAGAAGATCTCTTAAATGGAAGGACTCAAGTATTCAGGGAAGATCCCAGTGTGCACCAAGCTGAACTTTCCTATCTGGAAGGAAAGGATCAGGTACTACATAGAAGCAGTCGACCCCCGACTCTTCATTATAGTGGAGGAGGGACCTTATATCCCCACTAAGGCCTCCACCATTGATCCAACCAAGAAAGTGCCCAAGAAACTTTCCGAAATGGATAAGGATGAGATGGTGCTTGCCGGACTTGACAAGAAAGCTCAGAACATTCTGGTAAGCGCCGTCGATGATTCCATGATGCAGGTTTTCTGCAACTGCAGGACTGCCAAGGACATATGGCACTGCCTGATCATCCTGATGGAAGGCACTGATGAAGTAAGGGATGATCGAAGATCCCTTCTGAACCAGAAGTACGAGGCCTTCAGGCAAGGTCCCAAGGAAGAAATCGGAGTAACTTTCGATAACTTCCTGAAGATCGTCAATGCCCTAACGGGCTATGGCAGAGTGTTCACCGATGGTGAACTTAATGACAAATTCCTTAGATCCCTTACTAAGGAATGGGACACCAAGATCTGTGCCATCAGAGAATTTGGCAGGCTGGCAGAAACTGATCCCCAGATTCTGTTTGGGAAACTTTTGTCCTATGAGCTTCATCTGAACACTAGAAAAGCTGAAGAGGAAGCCGATAAAGCCGCTGCTAGAGAGAATACTGTGGCCCTAAAAGCAACTCACTCAAGGAAAGGCAAGGGTGCAGCCTCATCCCGCTCTCAGAAAAAGGATGAGGAAGAAGACTCTGAGCCATGCTCTTCTGGCTCAGAGCTATCTGAAGAAGACTTCTCCCTCATCACTAGAGAGTTCAAGAAGTTCCTCAAGTTGAGGAATCAAAGAAAGAGAGACAGCTCCTCCTCCAGACATCAGAGGAAGAATTATTCTTCTGACAGGTATGAATCCAAACCGAACAAACATCGCTCTGATGAAATTTTTTGCTTTAGATGCAATAAGCCAGGCCACGTCATCGCTGACTGCCACCAAAGCAAAAGAGATAAGGGGAAGGGAGAGGAGAACAGGTCCTCTAGAGATAAGAAGAAGGAGAGGAGCTATATAGCCAAAAAGCCAAAGACACTGAGTGAGTCTTATTCCTCAGACTCCAGTGATGATGAGGAAGCCTACTTCGGGCTAGTGGGTCGCTCTGACTCAGAAGGAGACTGCCCCCCATTTACTGGGAAGGTAAAAGATCGTACCCCATGTCTGACTCTGACTCTGAGTCTTTTGATGATGATCTCGAGGACAGCCCATCTGCCCGTGATGCTGAGCTCCTCAAAAAGTATAAGCTTCTGCTCAATACCTTTGAGGAATACTGCAAGAGGTTGAGGGCTCAGAAAAAGGAAGTCAAATTCCTTAAGGCTGAGGGTGTATCCCTAAGAGAAGATATCACTAGCTTGATCTCCCTCCAATAGAAACACCTGGGCCTGACTTCTGAGCACTCAGAGTCTCTAAGGCTCCTTGACCTAAAACAGGAAGAAATCAACAAGTTGGAAGAACAGCTTGCGGCTGAAAGGAAGATTGTCAAAAGCTTATCCATGCCCAAGACCGTTCTTCCTCTGGGTGATGAATTCTCTGCTCAGGCTAAGGGGGCTAGGGCATATGGGTGTGCCTGGCAAATCATCCAGGAGAAACAAGAAGCAGAGGAAAAAAAGGCTGATAAGAAGGCCTCTGCTGCGGAAAAGGGAAAGGCTCCAATCGATCCTATTATATTCAGAAAGCCTAGCTTTCCTTGTAATGAGCAGGACTTTGAGTCAACCTATGGCCACTTCTTCCGACCCTCGGTTGAAAAGCCCAAGAGCCGGTATGATGGTTGGACCTTCCCTCGAAACTACGGTGAGAGTGTCTTCAAGGCACCTTATGAGGAAATCCAAGTGGAGAATTATGGCCACTTCTCTAGCGGCCATAATAGCAAGTAGGCACCAAAAGCCAAGCTTGTTATACTGAAGGAACAGGAGGTGAAGAAATCATGTGACTGCTGTCATCATGACGCCTCTACCTCCAGATCCAAGGCCCCGGCTGGACCCACCGTTCCAAGGGTGAAGCAGGAGCCTAGGAAAAGGTACAACATATTTGACTGTTGGTGCTGTGGCAAAGTTGGTCACTTCGCCGTGGATTGCTGGTTTAATCCAAGATTCAACGAGACTCCTCATGTTAGCAATGGGAGGCCGACCACTCGTAGGGTTAACCACCCGAGGGGGAGTGTGCTAACCAGGAATCTAGGACCCAAGATCGATTGGGTTCCTAAGGGAAACTGATTCTGTTTTGCAGGTATGTCCAAAGGCCACCAAAACGCCAATCTGGTACTTGGACAGTGGATGTTCCCGGCATATGACCGGGAAAAGAAGCCTGTTGCGTGATTACTCCCCAGTCGAAAATGGACCCAAAGTCATCTTTGGAGGATCTGATCGAGGAGTAACTAGAGGTTATGGTATGATTTCTAACGGTGTATTCTCTATGACTTATGTGGCCTATGTTGAAGGGTTAAACCATAACCTGATCAGTGTAATCTAGTTGTGTGATAAAGGATACAACGTTAAGTTCTGCAAGGATAAGTGCTTGATAATATCGTGTGCCTCTTCGGAGATGGTATTAACTGGAATTAGGAGAAGAAATATCTTTTGTTTAGATTTTCTTAGCTTAGATTCTTCTACCCCCGTGTGCCTAGTGGCTAAAGGCAGTGCATCTCTTTGTGAATAATGGCACAAGAGATTAGCACATATTAATTTCAAGACAATTAATATGTTGTTTTCTAAGAACTTAGTAAGGGATGCCCCTACTATTAAGTGCATCAAAGATAGCCCTTGTCCTGCATGCCAGAAGGGCAAACAGACTCGGGCTACCTTTAAGGGCATTGTAGACAAAGACTCCTCCGGATTTCTCTATCTTCATCATATGGACTTGTTCGGTCCAGTGCAAGTTCATAGCTAAGGAGGCAAATCGTATACGCTAGTGATTATTGATGATCACTCTCGGTTTACGTGGGTGTTCTTTTTGAAACGAAAGTCAGATACGTTTGACATCTTCACTAATTTTGTCAAGCAGATTCAGAACGAACTTAACTGCTCCGTTGTCAAAATCATAAGTGACCATGGAACAGAATTCGAGTCTGGTGCTATGATAGAATTCTGTGAAGAACATGGTATATTTCAGGAGTTTTCCTCCCCGCGTAATCCTAAGCAAAACGGAGTTGCGGAGAGGAGAAATAGAACGCTCATTGAAGCATGTATGACAATGTTGAATGACGCCTCTCTTCCAGAGTACTTCTTGGCAGAGGCTGTCAACACAGCTTGTCATATGCAGAACCGAGCATTGAGCAACAAGAATCATCATAAGATGCCTTATGAGCTATTGAAAGGCAGGAAACTGACCATGTACTATTCATTGTTTTTTGGCTGTAGATGCTATGTACTTAATAATGGGAAGTACCCACGTACTAAATTCGGAGAAAAATGCTTCGAAGGCATCTTCATGGGCTATAGTAGCCATAGTCGGGCATATAGGGTCTTCAATAAGAAAACCCTAGTGGTAGAGGAGTCCATTAATGTTGTTTTTGATGAAGGAAGCTTGCTACATAGCAACTCTTCAAGTGGCATTCTTGAAGATACAGGTGCAAGGCTTGAACAGCTAAGTCTTGATGAGACTGCAAAAGGTGCAACTCCTAGGTACGTCAAGGTTTCCACCTCGACGCCAGCTGGAGAAGTTGACGATCAGGATGGAGAGAATCTCCAAGAAGAAGGAGAAGCCCGAGAAGCTGTCAGAGCTCCAGAAGCCAGACTGCTAGAGCTCCGACACGTGAGGGATCATCCCAGATATCAGATCATAGGAGATCCTCGTGACAGTGTCAGAACTCGGAGAGGTACAATTAACGAGATTTTACACCTTAGTTTTCTGTCACAGGTTGAGCAAAATAAGTTCGACGAAGCGAACAAAGATGCGTCATGGATATTGGCCATGCAAGATGAACTGCATCAATTCGAACGATGCAAAGTCTGGACGCTTGTTCCCAGACCAAAGAACCAGAATGTGATCGACACCAAGTTGATCTTCAGAAACAAATTGATTAACACGGTGTCATCATAAAGAACAAGGCCAGGCTGGTGGCTCAAGGTTACAGACAGGAGGAGGGGATTGACTTCGACCAAACCTTTGCACCAGTTACAAGGCTCGAGGCGATCAGATTGTTCCTGGCATATGCTTCTCACAAAGGATTCACTGTCTATCAGATAGACGTGAAATCTGTGTTCCTAAATGGAAATTTGAAAGAGGAAGTATATGTCGCGCAACCCCAAGGTTTTGTTAATCCTACATTTCCTAATCATATTTATTTTCTCAATAAAGCATTATATGGCTTAAAACAAGCTCCTCGGGCTTGGTATGAGACTCTGTCTAGTTTTCTTCTTGAGAACAAGTTCTCGAGAGGAAAATAGATAAGAGATTGTTTCTTAGGGAAGTCAAAGGTAAGATCTTGCTGGTGCAAATCTACGTCGATGACATAATATTCGGCTCAACGGACAACAATCTTTGCAAAAAGTTTTCTAAACTTATGCAAGGAAAGTTTGAAATGAGCAGTCTGGGAGAGCTAAAGTATTTCTTGGGACTTCAAGTGAAACAGTCTGAGGATGGAATTTTCATCTCTCAGACGAAGTTCACAAATGAACTCCTCAAGAAATTCATAATGGAGAATGCAACCTCTATGAGGACTCCAATGAGATCCACTGTGTCTCTGGACAAGGATGAGAAAGGGAAACTTTTTGATGAAACCAAATACAGAAGCATAATTGGATCCCTGCTCTACCTTACTGCTAGTAGACCGGATATTATGTTTTCCACATGCGTTTGTGCCAGATATCAGGTGAACACTAAGGAATCTCATTATGTCGCTGCAAAGCGAATTCTTAGATACCTTAAAGGTACACCAAATATTGGCTTGTGGTACCCAAGAAACAATGATGTCGAGCTGATAGGCTTTTCAGATGCTGACTTTGCAATAAGCAGGGATGATAGGAAAAGCACTTCCGGGACGTGCCAATTCCTCGGAAGAAGGCTTATTTCATGGAACAGTAAAAAGCAGAATTGTGTCGCAACCTTTACGGCTGAATCTGAGTAAATCTCAGCAGGCAGCTGTTGCACACAACTTCTATGGATCAGAAATCAGCTCAAAGATTATGACTTGCAGTTCATCGCAGTTCCGATGTATTGCGACTCCTCGAGCGTAATAGCAATTGCGAACAATCCTGTGTCGCACAGCAGAACAAAGCATATTGAAGTGCGCTATCACTTCATTCGGGAGCATGTGGAGAACAAAGATATATATCTCTACTATGTCCCCACTGATAAGCAGGTTGCAGATATCTTCACGAAGCCCCTAAACGAGGCCAAGTTCAATCTCTTCAAAACTAAACTCGGCATGCTGAACTATGAAGAGTGAAGACTGTAAGGCTCAAGACTCTTGGATCAAGGGGGAGCATCAGCAAGTAACTCAAGCTCAAGCACGGATGCGAGAGCTGAGGGGGAGCATGTGGCTCCAGGTGAAGTCCAAAATTTGTAGAAGCCAAAAAGGGGGAGATTACCCTCTCGGCTAAGGCTAAGGTGGCTGCCAACGTTAAGTATGCTCTCAGGAGAAAATCATAACGATTTTCACCCTCAACTGAATTCTTAGTTTATGATTTTCATTCCCATATGTTCTATTCACCTTAGCTATTAGGGTTTAGGCTTCTTCAAATAGGGGGAGATTGTTGGGTATTGTATCCACAATGTACCTGATTTGAAGAAGCCCCTGAACAAGCTAAGTTGAATTGACAATGTATTTGATGACTTTCTATCAAGTTGTGCTTGCAGCTATTCCATGCTAAGTAGAAACCAATGTCAGGGTGAAGTGGGTCAATATACACGGGTCTGCGCAACGTAATCCCTCGTTGAGCAGATCAGTGTGTTTACTCATGTGTGCTCTCTCTATTAGAGTGTACTTATTTTCAAATACAGGGTCGAGATAGATCAAGAGCAGAAGAGGAGCAAAGATGGGTCAAAGACCAAGTTCAGAGGAAGGAAGAAGAAATCTTCTAAGTCAAAATCGACGGGAATCACTAAGTGATTCTCACCGATTCGAAGGGAATCACTAGTGATTCTCTCCGAATTGTCGAGAATCACTCGCCGATTCCCGCCGACTTCATCTGGCTGACTGTCCTCCTTCAAGACTTATGCTAAGGCAGAATCGACGACTGATCCTCGTCGATTCGTCGAGAATGATCTGTATTCTCGTCGATTCGTCGAGAATGATCTTGATTCTCGCCGATTTCCTACGGATGACAAGTATTTCAACTGGAATTCTTCCAAGGCAAATTCGACTGGAATCATGAGTGATTCCCGCCGACTTCGTCGTGAATCACCAATGATTCTCGCCGAATTTGCCTTAGACAAATTTGCTCTGCTCGCTGGACCGAACTATGACGGGTTTCGCTGTTTCGGCCGGGGCAAGGGTTTTTCTTTGTGGGTCCCACAAAGGACTTTAGGGTTGGCCTCAGGGTATATATACAAGCTTATTTCGAACTTGAACAGTAACTTTTCATGAGAAATCAAAGCCGCAGAGCGTGACATAGCCGATCGCAAAACTCCTTCTGTCGCCATCGCAGCTCGCAAGATAGTCGCCGCTGTTGATCTTAGAGGTGCTCTTTGATCTTCCGAAGACAGGACCGAGGCAAGCCTAGCGTCTCACGCATCTCTTTCGAAATCTATTGTCTCTCGATTTGTTGAACGAGGATCGCTCTTCATTCCGAATCGATTGAGACGACTGATCTGATTGAGATCGTTGGTAGACCTTGCTTGCTTTGTCAAGAAGTTTGGATCTACAGAGCATCGCCGCCGCATTCACTTGCCGCCGCTGATCTTGTCAAGATCCTCTCCAAGAGAGTGCTCCGGTCATGGACTCTTCGTCTTCATCAAGAACGCTTCAACGAACGAAGAGGGACATCGGGTTCTCCACAAGTTTTTTTGTATTTCTTGTACATTCAATTTTTGTTTTCTTGTAAAGGAATTTTATTCCTAGTTGTAAGGGTTGGGTGTAACCCATGGTGGAGGAGAAGTTACTCCTTCGTTTGGAAGGGTGCCTTTCGTTGTGTGAGGATTGGATTTCAATCCGTTTGGTGAAGTGACCGAGTCGTCCCTTGGTGGGAGATAGGTCGAAGGGGGAGAGTGGACGTACCCAAATCGGGGAACCACTATAATTGCTTGTGTGCTTTTCTGTGTCGTGTTTGTTATTTGTGTAGGTTATTTAAATTCTGCAAAAGACTGCACGAGACCTATTCCCCCCCCCCATAGGTGGACTTAGTTGACACTAAAGAATTTCAGAACAATCCACTGAACGGTGGCAAAACAATGGAATGGTTAGCTAAAGCTGACCAAATTATAATGAACCCACCCTTTACTCGGGGCGACGGTGTCCCTTTCCTGCAATATATTAGTAAAACCAAATATTGCAATGAAAGTGCAATTTAAGCACACTTCACCACAGGCATAGGCAAGAACGGGCACATACCTCATGCTCTCAGGGCACATCCTTAGTGTCCGGAAAAAAGCCAGGGACTCACAACCTTTTATAAGACGACAACAAACATGAGCATTTTTATAGTCTTTACATTCTACGCAAGGCCTAAGACCCATAACTATGACAGCGACAAGTAACACTACCCATAGACGCTCGGTATAGCTACTGGGTAGGTTCAGCACTTTCCCGTTGCTCACATCACAAGGCGCAAAAAGCCATGATACAGGTTGGCCTCCCCATTCCCATTTCTCCAAACAATACATAATTACATTATGTTAAACGGATGGCTCTCAAGCCACCAAGTTGGGCTCTCAAAGCTCTCAGCCCCACAATACTGGCCCCAGGTATCCACGACACAGGCCTCAAACAAAGCTCTTAAGGAGCTACTGCCGGCGGTAGCACTACCGCCGTGCGGTACCTGGTAGAAATATAATTCTATCCAGTTTTTTGGGTGCTCCTTGGAGTTAGTCCCCAATGTTCCCTACTACAATCTACCACGTAGAAACCCGAAAACGAACATTACTGAGTCTTCTCTGGCAATAACAAGCATAATGAAAAACATCACCAATCCAGACCAACCTGTCCGGATGGGCTTCACACACCATGCCTATGTTCGTACTTAGATTCCAAACTTTATATGCAAAACTATGGGGATACTCCATATCTAGCCGAAGGAATACCTTGCTCTCACCGCACACTTGCGGGAGAGTGTTTCCTATGTAAAAGGAAGAGGACTTCACATGTCCAAGTAGAGAATCATTACCCTTTACGGCCTCTTCGGTGCCATGCCAAAGATCTAGATGGCTGAACGCGACCGCAATGATCTTGCCTCCACAAATCCGGACTCATCTTGCAAATCGGAGCTTCGGAACCCAAACGGCGGTGGGATCTCCCTTTCGGTACTGCAACTCCTCCTCCAAGAAACCCAAGCCAGGTCCTCACTCAAAAAGAAATAAAGTGGAAACAGCCAAACCAGTCCTATATATAAATCTACCACCGCACGGTAACTAACTACCATCGTGCGGTATCTTAATACAACACCTCATTTCTAGCGCAACTGCCCAAACCAACCAATCACAGGCCGATACGTGGAAATGCCAATACAATGTCACTATCGTCGCGTGATAGGATGCTAACGCCGCGCGGTAGCCATCGTTGGTTACGACACGCCACCCGCTGCTAACGCCACACGCTACCGACTACCACCGTGCAGTAGGATCCCGAGAGCCTCGTTAATTAAATTAAACTTGCTATCGTCGGCAGTATCACTATCGCCAGGCGGTTACATCCCGAGATCTCTGCCAGATTAATTCCCCAACTACCGCCATGCGAAAATTATCAATCACCGGGCGATAAACTCTTTCCCGAGAACTCAACGCTCTCAACTAAATTGATGCTAACCCTGGAGCTACCGCCGCGCGGTAACTAGCTACCGCCGAGCAATAACCCCCAGAGAAGAATTTCCCTCCTTAAGATATTTGGGGCATTACAAAGGGACACTTCTTCAAATCAAGTTTATTGTGGAAACAATACCCAACATTAGCATTGATACCACTTTAAAGTCTTCTAGGGGAAGCTAAACACATAAAGGTTCTGGGAGGGGCTAAATAGTTTTCTTTTAAGTATTTTGATCCTTTTTAAAAGATATACTTGATGTGTTATTATTAGGTTATTAGAATTCAAGAACACATAGAATACACAAGAAGTTTATAGTAGTTGCCTTATCTAGGGTACATCCACTTGCCCCCTTCACTTATCTAGTAGTGAGTTAGATTCATCCTTATCCTCCAAAACTTAGATCAAAAGAACTTATAGCTCAGATCCTTCCTAGGATCCTATAGCTTAGAGTGACTTTCCACTCCTACAACTCAAACTGCTCACAGTCCTACCCTAGAGACAACAAGTCTCCTACATCAGGCTCAAAAGCAAGCCCTACCTCAGCCTTTATAACACATGCAAATCTTTGATTCTCTACAAGAATCCAACCTCAGAGTATTGAAAAAAGTATTACACTCAGCCTTTATAATTAGGACTACACCCAGATCTCAGTGAGATATAACAATAGAGATTTAATGAGAGTTACAATGACTCAGCAACAAAAGTTTTGGAGTCTTCTTCTTTAATTATTTCACCAAACAACTTCTCTTCATCACAGCAATAGGAAAGATCTTCAGATTATGAACAGGCTGTGTTGTGTGAATTCTTGCAGAGATCTTCTTCTTCCTCGAGCTTTTTGAAAGATTGTTCTGTAGATTATTAAGCTTGAAGATAATGAAAATTATTTCTCTCTATGCTAGCGGCGACTTTTTGAGACTTAGGGTTTCAAAGAAAATTCCTCCAAAAGTTCTTCAATAAATTCTCCAAAAAGTCCTTGCAAAAAAGCTCTCGCAAAAGTCCCACACATTTAGCTTGTATATCTTAGCATCAGCAACAGCTATATCTTGTTTAGGTAAGTGGCATGGTAACCTTTAATGGTTGAATCTTCCCAAGATTGCATGTTAGAGAAATACCGTGGTTTCTATCTTTTAGCGCGTAATCTCTGTCGATTTGAATTTTGAATGACGTCAACTAAATAGATAAGATGCCACATAACTTAGAATAATTTTTTATTTTCTGTATAGGTGTTGAGTGCTACAAGCAACTTGACTTAGTCAAATTCTTGATCTTTGATGAAAAATTGAGAGACGGTATATAACTCAGCGTATACTACTAAGGTGTTGAGTGATATCTTGTATCTCGACGCATTTATACTTAGACAAATTTTCCCTTTCTACTGAAGCATTTAGTGAAGTCTTTTTGAAGAGGACTGAAGATGTGTTGGCTATGTTCTTCTTTCAGTTTTTGTATATCACTTATTCTTCTATTGAATATTTTCTCTCTTGTTTTGAATCTGTATTGTCTATGTATATTCTTCTAAAAGAAAGACTTTTATATTCCTTGAAGAAAATTGGGTTTTGAATTTTGAATCCATTCCTTGATTGACTACAGAAAATCTGGAAGACTGAACAGCTAGAATAGTCTTTAATTTATTTCCCCAACTGTCCCAGTAAATAAGCCAAATAATTACTCTATGAATACCATAATTAATGCTGCCTAGAAACGGCTATATTCTTGAGAATATAAGCATTAATTATCAGAGTATTACTACTTAAATATAATCAAATAAATTGGCAGTCGAACTGAGAAACTTAAGGGGAAAAACGACGAACAGAACCTGATAGAAAAAATAGTAGACCTCAGGAAGAATTTCGTCGACCTGAACTCTAAGTTCATTGAGCTGAGGAATCTCCTTCGTCGAGCTGAGCTCAGCGATCATGATCTGAAAAGCACTTCCAATCTGAGCTCCAAGTTCGTTGACCAGAGAAAAACTTTACGTCGAGTTGAACTTCTGATATGAGATCAGAAATCATCGGCCTCATCTGGACTTTCGTCGAGCTGAGTTCAGCTATCATTGAGCAGAAAATTTGAAGTCTTTAAAACTGCTTGTCTCTAAGTTCTTGAGTCTCTGAAGTCATCTGAAGGCAGGTTCAAAGGCTAACCTAATAAGACTAACATTAACCATAGAAAAACCAATGACCTTAGACTATACATGATGGGTTAACAAACCTAATAGTTAACCTAACCTAAATCAACCCTAAAAAAGGTGGGGTTCCAACAATCTCCCCCTATTTGGGTGAGGTCACTATGAACAATAAAAAGAAAAATCACAAAGCATAAAATAATATCTGACAGAATCATAAAGTTTCAACAGATATAAAAAACTATGCCTTGTGACAAATATTACAACAAAATAACAGTTAAGATTAAAAGTAGAAAAAAGGAACTGTCAAACATCCTTTGAAGAATCCTGAGAAGTTGTCGCAAAAGATTTGGTGAAGATAATTTCTCTGTTAGGATCAACTTCTTGCTGCTTAGACATATTAAAATCTTCAGCTCCAAGAATTGTGATAGTGGCAGCTCTTAGAACAACTGCTTCAGGATGTAGAGACATATAAGTATCAACATTAAAAAGATCTTGTACCTGATACTTTTCATGTTCTTTCTTCCTGTAAGAGGACATTGTTGTAAATTGAGAAGTCTCTTGTCATTCTTCATTGGCTTTCCTGATCTGTGATAGTCCTATGATTTTTGATTCAGATGATTTAGGTTAGGGTAAGGGCCTTTCATGACTTGATTTGTCTTGCTGATTAGATTCAGATTATTTCTGCTATTTGCTTTGCTTTATGTACTATTGCTGTTGTCTGCTACTGGAACTGTGTTGCTGTCTACTGTAAGAGGATTTGAACTGTTGAGAGGAAGTAGACATTGGAGCTCAAAAAATATTTCCTGAGGCACCTACAGCGGGAGGAGGAGGAGGAGGAGGTCCTCTCCAAGACTGCTTAGGTGGAACATCATATATTTTTCTCTTCTTCCTTTCCTTTAGCTCATTTTTAGAATACCTCATCCAGTGAGGAGATTTTGGAGTGAGCTTTGTATTATGGAGAACATAGTAGGGAGTATCTGCTGTAGGTATTTGCTTAGGGGTAGCTTTTGCTGGAGCCTTCTTCTTGGCTTTCCTTTTCTTAGAACTGGTATCTTGAGAATCATTAGATTCTTCTTCATTATCATCATCAGAATCAGAAGAATTAGCTGGATGGTCATATAAAGCATGAATTTGTTTAAGCATATCTTCTGAGAGAAAAGGATGAGGCTGAGACCAAATAGATTCAGCCTTAGGCTATTCTGAAATGGCTGGCTTTCTTGAACATCTGAAATAGCTTGATCCTGAAAAGACTCATTCTCTTCTTCCATATCAACAAACATAATCTCATCCATGTTTGGCATGGGAGATTCAGCCCATTTAAAAGGTGGAGGGGAAGAGCCTTTGGTTCTGAAACAACTATATGCTCTATAATATTATTAGAAACTGATAAGCTTATCCTGAGGTGATCCAAAATTTCAAGATTTATTGGGGATGAATAACACACAATAGCTTTGGACATATCTGAAACTGAAATAGCTAGAACTAGAAGATTATTGCTATTTACAGAATCAAAAGATTGTAATAAAAAAACCAAATCAACTGTGGGATTTATTATTAAATCACCAACAGTGCTTATTTCATTATCTGTATCAGAAATCATATCAGCATCTAAATCATCATCAACAATATCAATAATTTCTGCTGGAATCGCTGTCTCTGGAGAAACTACTACTGCTACTGGAGGAACTGGGGCTTCTTCATGGAAAATCTCCTCCTACCTGGTTTTAGAAGTCCCTAAAACTAGGCCCCAAGAATAAGGGACAGAGGAGAGAGTAGTAAGTTGTACGAAAGAAAGGAGATGGAGGCAGAAAGAGGAGCAATAGCCTTATCTATTTGCTGCTCTAGAGTTGGACAGATGAAGTAAAGGAGGTCTTTAGCTATATCAGAGAAATTTAGGTAAAGGGGTTAAGGAGTAGAAGAGGTATAGGTGGTATGATGACCACAGTTAGAACACACAGTGAAAGAATTAGGAAAGTATGTATGGAGGTATTCTGGAAAAGTTTAAGTAGTGTTTGATGATGGAATGTTAGATGGAATGGTGGATGGAATTATGGTAGGAATGGTGGTAGTGATGTTTTCCTGGATGGGGGATTGAATTGGAGAATGATGTGGAGATGGAGAGTGATGTGGAGATGGTTGAGGAGTTGACAGTAAGTTGAAATTTAGTTGTGAAGAGGTGGATGGAATTTCATCAAGGTGTTGAGGAATTGGAGATTGAGGAGGTGGAGATGGTATATCCTCATTGATGTGAATAGGTGATGATGGTTGAGATGGAGATACTGGATGAATGGAAGTTTGTTGGAGGGGAGTTGATGAAGGAAAAGTTGAAAGAGTGGAGATGGAGGATTTACAGGAGAGCGAGCAGGAACTTCTTCATGAGGTGGAGGAGTGGCTGAACCAGCTCTTGTGTTCTCAAAAGCTATTCTGGAAGAGGAGGCCCTATAGAGCTTGGGAATAGTCCTCTCCTATCTGCTAAGATAGAAGTTAGCCTCTTTGAGGCATTGATAAAAGTGGTCTGAGAGACCAACAGAGTTAGATACTTTGCCTGCAGAAATATTACTATCATCCTTCCAAAACATGCATTCTTCTTACTAATTTTCTTCTTTATCAAATCAAACAAAAAACTTCCCCAGTTTACTGATTTCTGATTGACTAGGGCACACATCAAGTTGAACTGGTGCCTAGTTATCTAATCATGCACTGAGTGCTTTCCTAACAGCACTTTGCCTACGATATCAGCCAAAAATCTATATTCGATAGATAAATTCTTCTTCAGAAGATGGTTAGTGTTTCATGCAGTGTGCCCTAACCAATCTAACATTTCATCAAACTCTCTGCAAGATATTTCTATTTAATCTTCTCCATTCACAAAACAAAAAATTTCAGTCAGAATCTCCGAAGAAAGAGGAATCGGATTACCAGAGATCGAGCCGATAACAACTTGTGATACCTGAATCTGTGCCGAAAAAACCCATTCCTTAATCTCTTGAACTGGTAACTTGATTCTGGTAGTCATGAGAAACTGCAGATTTGAACTTTCAAAAAGTTTCAGAATATCTTGGAAAATCTGATCAGTATGGGAAAAAGATTCCAAGTCTATATAGAATCCGGCATTGAACTTTATGTTTACAAGGAGTGCTGGAGAAATTGCCATTGCTCTGCAAAAATAAACAACAAAAGATCAAATGTAGAAGGGAATTAGAAAGCGCGGGATGGAGTTCAATGAAAACCTTGATATAAGGTTTTAGAAGGTGATGTAACGAACTCTGTAAAACGAAAAGAAAAACTTCGAGCTCAGGTCGACGAAAATACCATAAAGAGATAAAAGTCATCGACCTAAGTTAGAAGAGCGGGAAAATAGATCCTCGATCTCCGTTCGACGAAATATCTTTAGAAATAAATTCGTCGATCTCCGTTCAGTGAAAAAAATTTCATAATAGATTTCATCAATCTCAGTTCGACGAAAAACTTTAGAAGAGTTCACAGATCGTCGATCTCCGTTCGATGAAAAGTGATCAATTCTTGGAAACTCAGATAGAAATCAAATTAGACCTTATCCATTAATTATGCCTAGCTGATTTAAAAAGAACAGATGTTTCTTTTTATCTAATGGTTTAGTGAAGATGTCTGCTATTTGCAAATGAATAGAGATAAAGACAAGGTTAATTTTCTTTTTGTCTACAAAATCTCTAATGAAATGATGTCTAATTTCTATATGCTTGGTCCTACTATGATGCACTGGATTTTGTGTAATGGAAATTTTACTAGTACTATCACAAAATATAGTTGAATTATTTAGATTGTAACCATAATCCAGGAGTTAGTTTTGAATCCACAATATTTGTGAACAATAAATACCAGATGCTATATATTCAGCTTCTACAGTTGAAGTTGACACAGATGTTTGTTTCTTACAAAACCAAGACACAAGCCTATCACCAAGGAACTAGCATGTTCTTGATGTGCTTTTCTTGTAAACTCTACATCCAGCAAAGTCAACATCTTAGAATCCAGTTAATTCAAATTCTGACTCAGTCGGATACCAGAGTCCTAGATTTGGGCAACCCTTTACATATCTCAAAATTGTTTTAGGAAAATAAGGTGAGATTCTTTTGGGTTCACTTGGAACCTAGACCAAAGACATGTATCAAACATTATATCTGGCCAACTAGTTGTAAGATTAAACAAGAACCTAACAATAGCCCTATAAGTTTTCTGATCAACTATCTTGCCATGTTCATCAGAATCAATCACAGCATTGGAAGCCAAGGGTGTTTTCATAGCTGAGGCATCAAACATCCCAAACCTTTTAATTACCTCCTTAGCATATTTAGATTGGGAGATGAAGATGCCATCAGAGGATTTCTTCATCTGAAGACAAAGGATGTATGAAAGCTCACCCATGCTACTCATTTCAAACTTGGAATGCATCAGATCAGAAAACCTCTTCAATAATTTGGAATCAGTAAAGCCAAAAATGATGTCATCTACATATATTTGTACTAATAAAATTTTATTTTTATGATGTCTAATAAATAAAGTACTATCGACAATGTCCCTAGTGAACTTATGCTCTAAAATAAAGCTAGCTAAGGTCTCATACCAAGCTCTTGGAGCTTGCTTTAAACCATAAAGAGCTTTATGCAATTTGAAAACAAAAGAGCGATGAGTTGGAGAGATAAAACCTGGTGGTTGCTCCACATATACTTTCTCTTTAAGTTCACCATTCAAGAAGGCACTCTTGACATCAATCTGGTAGACTTTGAACATTTTATAGGATGTATAAGCAAGGAATATTCTAATATCCTCCAGCATTGCAACAGGGGCAAAGTTTTGATCATATTCAATTCCTTCCTCCTGAGAATAGCCTTGAGCTACCAATCTTGCTTTGTTCCTTATTATGGATCCTTGTTCATCCAATTTATTTCTGAATACATATTCAGTTCCAATAACTTGGTAGTCTTTGGGTCTTGGAACCAAATCTCAAACTCTGCATCTCTCAAACTGATTGAGCTCCTCTTACATTACAATAATCCAGTGGGGATCTTGCTCTGCATATTTTATGGATTGGGGCTCAAGCTGAGATATGAGGCAAGCATACATCAAATCTTGGTTGAGTTGATGCCTTGTTTGCACACCAACTGATATGTCTCCAATCACTTGAGATATGGGATGATATCTAAGTATGACAAGATCAGTAGGAGGATTTTTGATAAATAAAGCATTAGGAATTAATTCCTCTTGTGGAATTATGTTGGTTGTTGTAGGGTCAACATTCATTTAAATGAAATCTTCTTCACTATCTTCAGCAATAATTTGTTGATAAGGATGTGATATATCCTCTTGTTTTAGGATTAAGTCATCCATTTTCTCACACAAATTTTGTGCCTGCAAATTTTCTATGGTAGAAGAATTATTCTCCTTGTAAAACATATTAGCTTCATCAAATGAAACATGTACAGATTCTTCAATTTTTAATGTAGATTTAATAAATACCATATAGGCCTTGCTGACTTGGGAATATCCTAGAAAAATTCCCTCTGTAGCTTTGGCTTCAAACTTTCTAACATGTTTCTTGTTATTATTGTGAATAAAACATCTACAACCAAATACTTTAAAATAGTTAACTTTAGGTTGCTTCCCTTTGAGCAATTCATTAGGAGTCTTGCCCTTAAGTTTATGCATTAAATTCCGGTTCAAGACATAGTTTCTTGTGTTTACAACCTCTGCCCAAAAGGATAGGAGCAAGTAAGCATTGGCAAGTAATGTCCCTGCAGATTTAATAAGGGTTCTATTTTTCCTCTCTACTACCCCATTTGTTGTGGAGTTCTAGGAGTATAGAAGCAATGCTTAATACCTTCCTTCTCACAGAATTCTTGCATGAGAAGAGAATCAAACTCATTTCCATGATCACTTCTGATCAATGCAACTAGAGTAGAGTACTCAATCTGAATGCTCTTAAGAAAATCTGTAAGAACTTTGAAGTTATCTGACTTGTTTCTCAAAAAAGACCATGTGAATCTAGAGAAGTCATCTACAATAACTAAAGTATAAGATTTTTCTCCCAAACTCTGTACAGCAATGGGTCTAAAAAGATTTATATGTAGCAAGTACAGAATCCTGAGTGAATCACTCTTGTTAATAGATTTTAAGCTATTTTTAGTTTACTTGCCTAATTATAAGCCCTGTAGAGGCTTTCCTTCTTATATGGGTCAGAAGGCAATCCTCTAACAAGATTGTCCCTAGATAATTTAGTAATATTTGTAAAGTTAACCTGTCCTAATATTTTATGCAAAAAATTATTATTATTATTAATTTCATTAAATAAACAGATTTCTGAACTGGCTGACTTTAAATTAACTATATAAATGTTCACTTGTCAAAGTTCAGTTAAAATCGTTTTGTTATCTACTGAAGTAATAATACAGGAGGATTGGTTAAAAGTTACCTGATAACCTTCATCGCATAACTGGATTATAGATATTAGGTTATGATTTAGTCCACTCATATATGCTACCTTCTTGAAGGAGACAGCTCCATGTCTGACATTTCCATAGCCTTCAGTTTGACCATAGTTGGAATCTCTAAATATCACCTTTGGTCCAAGCTTTGACTTGTAGTTGGTTAAGTTGTCCTTGCTTCCTGTTTTGTGCTTCGAACACCCACTATCCAGGTACCATTGTTCCTATGTGGTAGGATGTTCTTCACCTGCAAAAATAAGAAATTAGGTGTTCTTGACCCAGGTAACCTTGGGTCCTTAATTCTTTTCAAATTTAAAACTAGAAATATATGAAAACTCTCGTTGATTCTTATAACCTAGAGGATGAAATTTTTTTAGGTGGAATTATCCATTTGGTAAAGGGATTAATATTTGATTTAGAATAATTAAAATTTCTGGAAAAGTTTAAATTCCTGTTGAAGTTTTCTGAGTTCGACGAATGCCAGAACGTTCGTCGATCTGCGTTTAACGAAAAGGGATGAGTTCATCAAACTCCACTCAGAGAATGAAAATTTTCATTTTTTGTACCCCAACTTCATCGATCGTGGTTCGACGATCCATAAGGATTTCATCGATCGCAGTTAGATGATTTATTATATATAAAGTTTGCATTCAGAGTTCGTCAATCTGAGCTCGACGAACTGTATACATTTCGTCGATCGGAGTTCAACGAAAAGTGTCGAACATAGTTTTTATTGAAATTTTTATTTTTTATTTTCTTTTGTTTGGGTTTTTGAAATTCTTCTTTTTTCTGTTTGTTATCTTCTACCTTTTCTTTACCCTTTTCTGAAATAAACTTGATAGGAATTTATAAAATATTTTCCTTTATGATAGGTGGCTTACTAGGTGAAGCTCCTAAGCCTAATTTACTATTTAACCTAGCATTTACAGTACTAGTAATGTTCAATAATTTTATGTTTCTTCCATTTAGTGACTCTTCAAATTGTTTAGCTTCATTCAGTTTAGTTTCTAAAGAGATAATTTGTTTAGAAGCAGCATCTAGTTAATCTTTTAATTATATGTTTTCAGAAAACAAATTATCATGTTCAATTAATTTTTCTCTAAGAAGTTTGATTTCCTTCTCAAACTTAATTAAATCATTACATAGTGATTTAAATTCAGTTTTAAATAGTTCTGAAGAAAAATCAAATGAGGATATTACCTGATCCCCTTCTAGCTCTAAATCCTCAGCCTCTAATTCTTCATTAGAATTATTGCATGAGGCATTGAATACCATCAAGCAAACTTCTTTTGCTTTTACTTCTTCTTCATCTTCACTGGAGCTGGAAGATGAAGACTTTAAAGCTGAGTTACTCCATGTCTCAGCAACAAAACCTTTTTATTCTTCTTGTATTTTTAGAAGAGGATCTGTTGGAGTGATTCCTGGAGTTCTTTTCCTTCAGCTTGTCCTTCTTCTACTTCTCTGGACACTCAGATATAATGTCTCCAGGCTTCCTACAACCAAAGGAAACAATTTCCTTTGTAGGAGTTTTATCATACCTTGGTTTATCTTTATTTCTTGAAGACCTTCTCCTGAAGTCCTTCTTGGATATCTTGTAGAATCTTTTGGCCAGAAGACTCATTAACTCTTCATTTGCTGGAAGAACTTCTGCTTCATCTCTGGCTTGGAAAGCAATACTCTTTTCTTTCCTGGGTGAGGGTGAAGCCTTTTGTTCAGCTTTTCTTGACTTGATGAGCTGCGTATAAGACTTGAGCTTGCCCAACAGAGTTTCAGTTGAAATCTCATTCAAACTTCTAGCTTCATTGATTGGCCAGATCCTTGAGTACCATGTGCTAGGGAAGCACATAAGGATCTTATCATTGACTTCTATCAATGTTATGTCCTTTTTAAGAGTCTTCAGCTCATTGATGATGAGACTGAGTCTGGTGTACATTTTAGCAACTGATTCTGATTCACCCTTCTTGAAATTCTCATTTTGAGAAATCAGGTGAGACCTTCTATCCTTACTTTCATCTGCTAAACCAGCAACCATTGCATTTAAGGAATCCCATATGTCCTTGGCTGAAGTGCATTAAGCAACCTTCTGAAATATGTCATCTGACATAGTCTGTGCAAGAATATTCATAGCTTTAGCATCTTGCATCTTTGCTTACTTCTGCGCATCTGTCCACTCAGGTGGTGGAACTACATTGATAATTTTTGATGTTGTTACAGAAGGTGTGGGGGGACCTGTTAAGATAGAGTTATAGATATCTTCATCAATTGAATTCATATATAATCTAATCCTTGCCTTCCAAAGTTCAAACTTGTTCAGATTGCACACTGGAGGTCTTGTACTTGAGTATTCTTTATTTTGTTCCATGATTTAGAGAGAATACACTAGAGAAAATGAGATCTACCAAAGATCTTTTGGTCAGGTGTTAACCTGTAAAACGAAATAACCTTACCCTCTGATACCAATTGAAAGAGAAGGGATAGATCACACTAACTCTAGAGGGGGGAGGTGAATAGAGTTTTAAAACGTTTTATTAATTTTATAGCGGAATTAAAATAAGTTATATGTATATGTTAAGAGAGAAACCAAACAAGAACAATCACAGTACAATAAATAAAAAATAATGGCAATCTAGACGACACAAAGAGTTTATAGTGGTTCCCCTAAACTTGGGTACATCCACTCTTGTACCACCCTGGTAGGAATCCACAATAGGTTTTTTGATCAGGTGCCCTGCCACCAAAATATCTATTTTCTAAGGGAGATATAACAACCCTTTGAGCTTTTGACCAGGTGCCCAAAAACCAAATCAATTCTTTTGATCAGGAGACTTGACAACTAAAAGGAATAACTTCTGAAGGGAGTTAAGAAAACCTTTATACAGTGGTGAAAAGAAAGTAAAAGATGATGTCTTCTCTGTCAACAGTCAGAGAGAAGACTAGTGAAATTGCTGTTGTCAAATCCCCCCTGAGATGAAGAATGGTTCAGGAGAGGAGAACTTTGCTCAGGGTGTAGGTCTTTAAATTGATGAAAGATCTTTAGGAAACTTCTTAGACTGATGAAGATTTGTTATCTCTTTAAATTCCTGAAGGAAAAACTGAAGATGACTGAAGATGTGTTGGCTATGTTCTTCTTTCAGTTTTATTTATATCACTATTCTTCTGTTGATTATTTTCTCTCTTGTTCTGAATCTGTATTGTCTGTGTATATTCTTCTGAAAGAAAGTCTTTTATATTCCTTGAAGAATATCGGCTTTTGAATTTTGAATCCAATCCTTATTTGATTGTAGAAAATCTTGAAGACTGAACGTCTAGAATAGTCTTTAATTTGTTTCCCTAACTGTCCTAGTAAATAAGCCAAATAATTACTCTGTGAATACCATAATTAATGCTACCTAGAAACAGCTATATTCTTGAGAATATAAGCATTAATTATCAGAGTATTACTGCTTAAATATAATCAAATAAATTGACAGTCAAACTGAGAAACTAAAGGGGAAAAATGTTGAACAGAACTTGATAAAAAAATAGTCGACCTCAGGAAGAATTTCATCGACCTAAACTCTAAGTTCGTCATGCTGAGAAATCTCCTTCGTCGAGCTGAGCTCAGCGATTATGAACTGAAAAGCACTTCCAATTTGAGCTCCAAGTTCATCGACCAGAGAAAAACTTTTCGTCGAGTTGAACTTCTTATATGAGAACAGAAATCGTCGACCTCAGCAGACTTTCGTCGAGCAGAGTTCAGCTATCATCGAGCCGAAAATCTGAAGTCTTTAAAACTGCTTGTCTCTAAGTTATTGAGTCTCTGAAGTATTCTGAAGGCAGGTTCAAAGGAGAACCTAATAAGACTAACCTGATGCTTAGAAAAACAAATGACCCTAGACTATACATGATGGGTCAACAAACCTAATAATGAACCTAGCCCAAATCAACCCTAAACAAGGGGGGTTCCAACAATGCCTACAGACCACGAGCATCGAGTGATGTAAGATAGCTTGACGCATTTTTATTTAGTGGATTTTCTTTATTATTGGATTGTTCTGACTTACTTTCAAGATTTTAGTCAGGCAAGTATTAATTTCCTACACATGATAACTTATAGAAATTTCAAATATAAATTTGTGTATTTTATTGACTTATGGTGCTTCCTAAAATCTAGGAAATTATGGTCAATGCTCCTAACACTAGTGCTTGGCGGATGTAGTGTATTCGCTGAGGTGCCTACACCTCCTCCATATGCAGAAACATTTCAGTTGATAGCAGGTGTTTTCTTTGTTATTATCAATGCCCAACCTGGAAGGAATGTACAACCCCCTGTCCTTGTGATGGCTTCGATGCTAGTTAGCATACTTGAGTAGAGTGCAGTGGGAAGAGCCTTAGATCAGTAGTAAACATGGATTTGGTATAGGGAGCGCATACAGTTGATGAGTACATACATGCATTTGTCTTACTAAGGTGCTATGCATGGTTTGTGTTGGAGGATGAGGAGACCAAGGTCAATAGCTTTTATAATGGTCTACGTAATGATCTATGACTTCTATTGGGGGGGGGTCCAAAGTTATTTGGATTTCGGATATTGGTGGTGTTGGGTTTCTATGAATACACATCACGTGTGCATAGCGTAATAAGGAATCAAGAAAACCTAGAGAAAAATGGATCTTGCGATCATCATTGATCAAAAGTAAAATAACTTTGAATAAATGTATACCTTAGTGAGATTGAGTCACTACTCAACCAAGATGCTCCAAGGAAGTTTGACGAACACTTACAGCACGATTTTCGGGCGTAGAAGTATATTCATGCCTCTATGGGTATCCATACGAGCAAGAAGAACCCTTAGAATCTTATCACATGAGATCAGGTTGGAAGAAGGAATGCCCTCAACGTCTCCATAGATTGCTAGATCCGTTAAAGGAGAGGCGATAGTGACAAATAAGAAGCTTAGGAGACACCTTCCGGCGATGACAACAAGTCGAAATGGACGGCGATACTGGATTGGCGGCTACGACTTCTAAGTTACTAAAATATTCTATCGGGATGGAGAAGAAGTTACCTTATGATCTAGATCGATTAGGTCAAGCTACATGAGATAACAATTATCTCATCTATATGTATACTCAAAGGACGAAACAGACGTTACCTGTATACCAGACCGAAAAGGAACTTATTAAAAAACAGATCTGCGCCAGTTTATCGAGAACAATTCGTCGAGTGGAATTCGTTGACTAAACACGATGAATGTCACGTCCACTTGACATATTTGTTAAATATCATATTCATCGTAACCGATTCGTCGGGAGCAATTCATTGAGTATAATCGTCGAATAGAAAGAACTCTCGAAGGTGAAGGATGGTATGAAAGATACCACTTGAGGGGTTAGATCTATTTAACACTAAAGGGGGGGTTAATAGAGTATTTTAAAATCTTATTGGATTTTTATTGCGGAATTAAAATAGTAATACTTATATGTGTAATCAGTTAGTGTAGAAAATAAACCTAAACTATTCAGCAAGCACCACAAAATAAAAATAAGAGAGCATCACAGACAAAACAAGAATTTTATAGTGATTCCCCTAAACTTGGGTACATCCACTCTTCTACCACCCTGGTAGGAATCCACTCAGGTTTTTGATCAGGTGCCCTGCCACCAATCAGGTTTTTGCTCAGGTGACCTGTCACCACAATATCTATTTGTAGGGAGATATTACAATCCTTCAGGCTTTTGATCAGGTGCCCCAAAACCAAGTCAAGCCTTTTGATTAGAAGACTTACAACCAAGTGTTTAACTTTTGAAGGAAGTTAGAACCCTATGCACAGTGGGGTGAAAGATATATAAAAAGCTATATATTTTTTTCTCTTTTCTCAAAACAACTGAGAATACTTGTGGTTCCTTGATGGTGTCAAAGCTCCCCCTGAGATGAAGTTCTGTTCAGGAAGATTGAGAGCATTGCAGGGTGAGTAGGCCTTCTTGAAAAGGTTCTCCAGAAAGCTGTAGACAAATGAAGTTGATTGTCCTTGAAAGCTTACTGGAAAAAGAACACTTGATGAAGATAGTGCAGAACTTTTTCCTATTGAATAATTTCTTGTTATTCTGTGTTTTCAAAAATTTCACTATATCATCTGCAGAAAATTGGTCTTTTTTAATTCGATTGCCTTGATTGACTGCTGAAATCTTGGAACTTGAATAGCGGCTAGAAGAGCAATAAAGTAATTCCTTAACTGTCCCAAGAATTAGTTGTATATTAACTTTGTGAAAACTAATAATTAATGCTGCCATATGAACGGCTATATTCTGAGAATCTAAGCATTAATTACTCAGAGCAATATAAGCTATAAAATAAGCCTAATCAATTCTGAATAACTGTAGAGAATAGAAATGTTAAACTGGCAATTTTCGTCGATCTGAGATCCTGGATCGTCGAACTCAACCTCTCTTTCGTCGAGCTGAGCCCTGAGAGCTTTGAACTGAAATACAGCTTTCCATACTAGGCTCCAAGATATTGAACAGAGATAGAAGATTGTTGAACTCATTCCTGATAGAAGATTAGAGATCGTCAAGCTCAATTCATCTTTCGTCGATCTCAGTTAAAAGAAGAGATTCTGAGATCGTCGAACTGAGAACGAAGATCGTCGAGCTCACTTCAGAGTTCGTCGAACGACTTCTTTAACATGAAATTTCTACCTTGTTCTGGTTTCTGTAATCTTCTAAGTCTTCTGAGGGCTTGGTCTGATCAATATGACTTGTTGACTTACCCTATAATCTAATGAAGACCTATGACCCCAAACTATACAAGGAGGGTCATACTTAACCTAATTTAGTGAACCTAGCCTAAATCCAACTAGGGATCCAACAGAAGGATTCATCGAGATCATCTTAACGAACACAAACTATCACGTCGAATTCATCGAGTGTACACGACAAACTCGTCGAGAATACTGGACGAATTTGTTGAGAATACTCGACGAACTAACTTTCTTTTTTGATGATTTCCTGAAGGCCCCTCAAATTCATAATTCAAGTCCTTTGGCTGATCTAGTTCCATGTCCATGTCAAAAGGCCTGGCCTTTCACTAATATCACATATGAGCATTTCCAACACAAATCTTTTCCAACTTCTCTAATTCTCTTATGTGCGACCCTATAGGCTCATATTGCATTGGCAATAAGACTACATGTTTTACCACTTCTAGATCGCAATGATACTACTAACAGTCTCCTACTTGATCTTGAAAGTATCAAACAAAAGTTTTATAAATAATGAGCGGCATCTAGCAATACATCATTGCACCCCAAGCAATAAGAGTTCTAAACTCATTAAGCCTTTATGACCAATATATCAGTGTTTTCATGTCCCTCTGACCCTTACATTAAGATAGAACTAGAGGTATAGACTGAGTCATCCTCATAATTATTCAACCCAAGTTTATTGATCTAGAATGGACTTCCAAAAATTGATGAGCCCAATATCATATATTGACTCAACCAAGCATGGCCATGCATTTCTCAGTCCCATTGCACTAAGGGGCCTATGGATGTAACCCCTATCATATAGGAGGGCAAATCTCATTTTTGTCCACATACTAACACCCAAATAACTCGTAACGTACCCAATAACCACTTTTACCATCAATCTTTCTGAAGGAAGACTTTGGATGACATCAAAGTATGCTCTTCCTTACATGACGAATGATGTGACTTCATGTCAAAGAATCACAAACACCATTGCCACTTGAAACCTACTTGTGACACATTCATATAACAATCCACAAAGTATTCTCATGATGGGTCTGTCCAGTACAACTTGTTCACTAATAAGTACCCATATGATGACTTGATATCACAATATCATGACCTGTTAGAACTGATCATCAGTCAGTGCACATGCTAGTCTTGATGCATCTTTATTTCCCTTATCTTCTAAGATGATACACCGACTAGGGACCTTTTATGAATGAACATTCTAAAAACATAGGCCCTCACATTCAAGTCATCTACTTGAATCCTATGAAAGCATACATTCTAAGGGCATTTACCACGTTAATTAATCTATCACATAAAAATAAAATGACATGATAAAAGAACCTGCCATAAATATAAAATGAAATGTATTGTACTCTATTAATCAAATGAATTATTACAACAACCGATAAATATACAATCCATAAGACTTCTACTAGAGTTGATTGTTCAGGTATCTAATACTAAGTGATCTAATATGACCACACTAGAATATTTTTGATCTTTAGCAACACCTATTTGGCAACATTTATAAAATTGTTGTCTAAACCTATTTAGAGAACGGTTTAGAAGTGTTGCAATAGATTATTGATTTTAGGCAACACTTTTGCTGCAACATTGAATAAATGTTCTGTAAAGCCTTATAGGGAACAATTATTTCTTCGTGCTAGAGGCTTTGTTAGTGGATCCACAATATTTTCTTCAGTCAGTACTCTACAAATGTTCACACTCCCCAATCGATAATCTCACGAATAAGATAGAACCACTGAACTATATGCTTGGAGCACTGATGAGATCTAGGTTTCGAAGCAAGTGTAATTGCACTATTATTATTACAGTAGAGAATTACGGGATCAACAATGCTAGGAAATACACCAAGCTCATCGATGAATTTTCTAATCCATATATCCTCCTTCACGGTATTTACCGTGGCGATATACTTAGCCTTAGTTGCAGAATCAACAACTTTCTCTTTTTTGGAACTCTTCCAGCTAACCGCTCCTCCATTTAGGCAAAATATAAACCCTGACTGAAACTTTGAGTCGTTACTATCAGTTTAAAAGATATCATCCATGTAAACCTTTATAACGAGCTCTTCCTCTCCACCAAATACCAAAAATGTATCCTTAGTTCTTCTCAAGTACTTCAGGATATTCTTGGCAGCTATCCAATGACCATCACCAGGATCAGACTGATACCTGTTTGTCATGGTCAAAGCATAAGAGGCATCGGGACACATACATAACATTGCATACATGATTGATCAAATTGCCAAAGCATATGGAATCAACTTCATGCGATCCTTATCTTCCAATGATTTAGGACACTGGTCCTTAAAGAGACTAACACCATGAAACATGGGTAAGAATCCTTTCTTGGACTCAAACATGTTAAACCGTTACAACACCTTCTCAATATATGTACTTTGGGTCAAACCCAGCAACTTCTTCGATATATCTCCATAGATCTTAATACCAAGTATATAAGTTGCTTCGCCCAAGTCTTTCATAGAAAAGTAATTCCCTATGATTTTCTTAACAACTTATATAGTTGGTTTTTCATTTCCAATCAGTAGTATGTCATTTGTCTACAATATAGGAAGACAACAATGCTCCCACTAATCCTTTTTTAAACACACAGTTCATCCTCGTTCTTAATAAAACCAAACTCTTTGTTCTTTTCATCAAAACAGAGATTCCAACTTTGAGAAGCATGTTTTAATCCTCAAATGGATCTCTACAGCTTTCATATTTTAGTGGCTTCACCTGGAGATACAAAACCCTTAGGTTGTGTAATATACACTTCCTCAAGGAGGTTTCCATTTAGGAAAGCCATTTTGACATCTATATGCTAGATCTCATAGTAATAATATGCAGTAATAACAAGCAGAATTCTAATAGACTTAACTATAACAATAGAGGGAAAAGTCTCATAATAGTCAAAATTATGAATTTGCTTGAAACCTTTAGACACTAGTCGCCCTTTAAATGTCTGTACATTCCCATCCATGTTGGTCTTCTTCTTGAACACCCACTTGCACCCTATGGGTCGTACCCCTTTAGGTGGTTCCACCAAGGTTCAAACTTGGTTTGCATACATGGTGTCCATTTCTTATTTAATGGTCTCAAGCCACTCTCGTAGTTCAGTCCACTCATAGCCTCTTGGTAAGTTGCAGACTCATCATCATGATCCATAAGCAATATATTATCTATTTGAGACATGAGAAATCCATATCTCTCAGGCTCAAAACTTGGTCTACTAGATCTACGTGGGCCTTGTGTTTTTTTTGAGAAGGTTCACTAGCTACAACATCTTGTAGTCCTTACTCAAGTTCTAATTTCGGTTGATGACTACTTTTAGTAATCGTTTTTTGGGGTAGTTTAGTATGTAAAATTCCTAGTTTAATTATATATTTTTAAGTATTTTTATGCTTGTTATGTTTTATTATTTAAAGTCTTTTGTGTTATGTTATAAAAATCTATAGTTTTATTATATGTATTTTTATTATTTTATGTATTATGTTATGTTATGTTTTGTTATATAACTAATGTTATTATATTTCTTTTTCTTGTAGATGCAAGCCAACCCGAGCCCACTACTTTTGAAGCAACCCGAGAAGCCCAAGCAATAATGTAGACCGAGCCTTCACCTTGGTGCAGCCAGGCCCCTTCCCTTGACTCCTACCCGAGCCCTCTTCAAAGCCCACTACAAAATAGCCCACTTACCTATACATGGCTGGCCACCTCATGTATTCTCTCTCCCCTCCTAATTAATTTCTCCATGCATGCACCTTGCAATTTTTGCATGGCCGGCCCCCTCATTCATCCCGCCTTCTTCTCTCTTTCCCCCTCTTTTATCTCTTTCTCCCCCTCTTTATTCCACATTCATCCCCCTCTCTATTTTCTATTTTCTATTTTATTCCCCTTAAATAAAATACATTGCATTTAGCCTATTCTCTTTCCCCTCATAAATGTCATTCATGCATATTCTCCTCCATGGTTGGCCGGCCATAACCATGCTCCATTCATATTCCCTTCATTCTAGATCCTTCCTCCTCTCCTATAAAAAGGACCCTTAGCCTCAAGCATTTGGAAGGATGGATTAGAGAGAAAGCAAGTGAGATAGTTATTACTAGTTTATGTTTCTTTCCTTATTTCTAAGTAGATTTCTTCTTTTTTATTTTTGTAATAGTCTTTTTATTTGTGAAACATTGTCTTGTCTTTATTATTGTGCACCCCTTTTATATATCAATGAAAATGAATTTCTTTTATCTTTTTTTGCTTTCTTTCTCAAACATGCTTAG
The DNA here is from genome assembly GCA_039513925.1 of Platanthera zijinensis. Taxonomy (NCBI): domain Eukaryota; kingdom Viridiplantae; phylum Streptophyta; class Magnoliopsida; order Asparagales; family Orchidaceae; genus Platanthera; species Platanthera zijinensis. Next base: position 104,556,546 of record CM077080.1, read on the forward strand.
TTAATTTGTTTTGTGCCCGATCGTGATGAACTTTGTGATGAAATAACGCATCTTTTATTTTATGTTAGCATTTGTTTTTTTTATTTTTGATCCGACCTTGAATTATTTCGTATCGACTCCATATTTCTAGTATACGGTAGTAGATTCCGATCTCATATTTGAGTAGCCAAGAGGCTCGTGAATGTGAAAGATCACTCAAGGAACGAAGGAGTTGAACGCAACCCTAGAGATAGGATGACGTAAATCCTCCGGATTGGAGTCAAATCCAATAGTGCGGGTCACTTCGGTAATCCGACTTTAGGCCATTTTGACTTGTAAAGAGATTTTGGTCAAAACGTCTATAAGTTAGGGGATTTAATGCTCTAGCGAGATTACTCCCTAATATCAGATCCGTCACGGTCTTAATAGAATTGCAAATGTTAAACTAATTTATTCTTTTATTTTATTTCAAAATGAATCGTCGATCGAGCACTCTTTTGCAATATTTTATTTCTCTTTTAATTAAGCTTAGTTCATTTTAATTTTCAAACCCATCAATCGTTCAGTAGGATAATAGAATCGTTGTGAGTAATAGTACTTGCCTGCCCCGAGTTTTTATACGACCTTGATATATTTTTATCACTATACAATAAAATGATAAGTACACTTGCCTATTCGGATTATAGTCCATGAGACGATTTTTATGCATCAAGTTTTTGCCGCCGTTGCTGGCGATATTTTTGGCAATATTACGAAAGCACCGAGTTTATTACTTCTACTAAAATTCAAAAAAAAATAATTTTTCTCTTTCTTTTTGGTAACAGTTTATTTTTTTATGGAATCATCATCTTTTTGCGCTTTTTGCGGGTCACTCGACCATTTTAATTTTGCATGTCTTTTGGGAACCCCTCCCTCTTTTGATTTCAATTTTTTTGGAGCAGGTCAAAGTGGCCAATTTGACTCTTACTCTAATTTTTATCCTACTTGGGAGATGGGGAACCCGTCTTATTTTTCATATGATTTTTCCCCGCAAAGTGCCGCGCCTCTAAATTGTAATTCTATCGATAATGGGTATCTTGAATTACAAACTTCTCTTGATAATATTGATTTGCATTTTAAGACCATTATCGATTATTTTTCTCGTGAGGCCGCTTCGTTTTCTTCGTCTTCTTCTCTGTCTCCTCCAATTTCATCGTGTAATGAGTCACCGAATATCCCGGCTTGTCTTATTCCTCTCGAGGAGGACAACTATTCGGATATTCCGGATTGTTTCCTTCCTCCTTTGGATGACACCCCTATGGATACTACGGCATGCTTATTACCTCTTGAGGATGATGAGACGTCTCATAGCTATCCTTCTGAAGACGTTTGTGATTTTATTTCGCTTCAAACTTTAACTGTTCCAACTTTTCTAGTTTTAGCGAATCTTTTTCTTCTTCTTCTTCTTTTATTTTAGAAAATTCTTCTTTAGTCCTCTCTACCCCTTCTTCTCCCGAAATTTCACAAGTCTCTCCTTCTCCTTATGAAATTTCTTTTGATGAAATTTCTTTTTCTATTTCTTTTATTCCTCTTTCTATTTCTTCTTCTTCTTTTTCTTCTTCTTTTGATGACCCCTTCTTTCCCATTTTACATACGATGGAGTTCTTCTATAACTCCATCCGTTCATTTTCGGGCTTCATTCCATTGAAGATTCTGCCGCATGTCGGTGCGATTCTTCAATTTTTCTCCTTTTTGATTTACTATCCTAAGCGCATACTTAGGGAGTTACCTCTTCACTTTACTTTTTATTATCCATTTAGCTAACCAATAACGTCGGGCTCAGACGACGTTAAAAAAAGAGCGCTCTTGGGAGGCACCCCTTGCTTATCACTTTTTGTTCTTTCTTTTTCTTTTCGTTTGCTTCTTTTGTTTTGCAGGAATAATGCCCCGGGCGGTTCGTTTGGCTCCATCCTTTCCTCTCTTCCTTAGGCCTGAGCCAGTGTCCAGCTTAAGCATGGGGAGCGACATCTGCATTCGACCTTACAAATCCGGGGAAGTCATTTTCTTTTTAAGTATTTACTTTATTGCATCCCCCTCCCCTTTCTTCTTCCTCTTTCTTTCTTGTTTTTATTTTTAATTGAGGACAATGCAAAATTTAAGCATGGGGGAGGGTTTAGTTGTTTTCTTTCTTCTTTCTTTTCTAAAAAAATGTTTTAAATTTCTACAAAAACACAAAAAATTAGTATAGTTTTATTAAGCTTCTTTAGTACTACTTTTTCTTTAACTAAAACAAAATCAAAAAAAATCAAAAATTCCAAAAAAATCAGATTTCAAAATTAAAAAAAAAATGAAAAATCTTAGAAAATTCCAAAAATATAATAAACCCCTTGCTTAGTCTTTTTGTTGTTTTCATAAATTTTGTTTGAGTTTGTTTATAAGCATTTTTACTATTTTTTGATTTGCTAATCTTTTGTTTCATCAGATTTAGTTAAATCTAATATTTAGTGATTTAGTTGTGAGAATTATCTTTTGGTTTTAATTTGCTTAGAGTAATTTATTTAGCACTTTTTCTCTTTTATTTTAAATAGTTTCAATTTTGTTGTAATTTTGCTTAACAATTTTGGATTCTAACTATTATTACCTCATGCTTTTAGATTCTTAGGAAATCTCAATCTACTAGTAGTTGCTCTCTAGTATTTTAGTTTATTTTCTAAAATTTTGTTTAACCCCATCCTTTTTCTTTTTATTATTAGATCATATGTCATGGGAATAAGGAGATGTTAGTTCCTTATTCTCTGGTAAACATATGCAACCCTGATGAAGAGAGGAATTAAAAGTTCATATATGTCGTGGAAAGTGATAGGATGTTAGTTTATCATTTTCTATTATTACATATATATTATTTTTTTAAAAAAATTTTGTGGGGTGTGAAGAAAAAAATAATAATGATCACCTCCAATCAAAGACCTCTTCATGTTGATTTCCTCCCCAAACCCCTTAGCCAATATCATTGTCTTAGAATTTAATTTAAAATATTTGGAGAGCATAAGTAGTAGGTTGTATTCTTCCTTAAGTTTCTTTTAAGTTATGGTTTTTATAATTTTAATCTAACCTTGTTTGCAATTTACTCAATTTTGAGTGCTAGTTAATTTATTAGAAAAAAAAATTTTGCTAAATATTTCTCTCTTTTCACTTTAATTCGATAATTTCGGACTTAATTCGTAAATCCCTAAATTTTATTTTTGGCTTGATTTTGGTGTAAGTAAATTTTTAGTTTAATTGAAAACTTTATAAATGTCTTATAAATATTTCTCATACTTTTGCTCTGGAATAGCAAAAGCTCAAGCATGGGGGATTTTGATGACTACTTTTAGTCATCGTTTTTTTTGGGTAATTTAGTATGCAAAATTCCTAGTTTAATTATTTTTTTTAAGTATTTCTATGCTTCTTATGTTTTATTATTTAAAGTCTTTTGTGTTATGATATAAAAATCTATAATTTTATTATATGTATTTTTTTATTATTTTATGTATTATGTTATGTTATGTTTTGTTATATAACTAATGTTATTATATTTTTTTCTTATAGATGCAAGCCAACCCGAGCCCACTACTTTTGAAGAAACCCGAGCAGCACAAGCAACCATGTAGCCCGAGCCTTCATCTTGGTGCAGCCCGACACCTTCCCTTGATTCCTACCCGAGCCATCTTCAAAGCCCACTACAAAACAGCCCACTTACCTATGCATGGCCGGCCACCACATGTATTCTCTCTCCCCTCCTCATTAATTTATCCATGCATGCGCCTTGCCACCTTTGCATGGCTGACCCTCCTCATTCATCAAACCTTCTTCTCTCTTTCCCCCTCTTTTATCTCTTTCTCCCCTCTTTATTCCACATTCATCCCCCCTCTCTACTTTTTATTTTCTATTTTATTCCCCTTAAATAAAATACATTGCATTTAGCCTATTCTCTTTCCCCTCATAAATGTCATTCTTGAATCTTCTCCTCCATGCATGGCCTGCCACCACCATGCTCCCTTCATATTCCCTTCATTCTAGATCCTTCCTCCTCTCCTATAAAAAGGACCCTTAGCCTCAAGCATTTGGAAGGATGGGTTAGAGAGAAAGTAAGTGAGATAGCAATTACAGTTTATGTTTCTTTCCTTGTTTCTATGTAGATTTCTTCTTTTTTACTATTGTAATATGTTGGTACCCTAGTTTTGATTTGAGTTCAATCTTCTCTTTCTATCTCTTGACCCAAGATTTATCTATGGTCAAAGGTTAGTTGTTTAGTTTGTTGCTCTAGTTTTTAGAGGCGTCACTTTTCCAGATGTAAATTTGGTTAAGTTGTTTTTCATTCGACTATGGTCGAACGCCGCTCGACTATCATCTATCGACTGTTCGACGATCGTCTATCAGTTGGTCAACATTTTGTCTGTGTTGATAGTTCGACTATCTGTTTGATAGTTTGACTATCTGTTGTGTTTGATAGTTCGACTATCTGCTTGGATAGTTCAACTATCTGATAGTTCGACTATCTGTTTGATAGGTCGACTATCTGTCCGCTTTGATAGTTTGACTATCTGCTTGGATAGTTCAACTATCTGATAGCTCGACTATCTGTTGATAGCTCGACTATCTGTTTTCTGTGATAGTTCGACTATCTGTTTGATAGGTCGACTATCTGTTTTCTTTGATAGTTCGACTATCTGCTTGGATAGTTCAACTATCTGATAGCTCGACTATCTATTAATAGGTCGACTATCTGTTTTCTGTGATAGTTCGACTATCTGTTTGATAGGTCGACTATCTGTTCTCTTTGATAGTTCGACTATATGCTTGGATAGTTCAACTATCTGATAGCTCGACTATCTGTTGATAGGTCGACTATCTGCTTTCTGTGATAGTTCGACTATCTGTTTGATAGGTCGACTATCTGTTCTCTTTGATAGTTCGACAATCTGCTTGGATAGTTCAACTATCTGATAGCTCGACTATATGTTTGATAGGTCGACTATCTGCTTTCTTTGATAGTTCGACTATCTGTTTGATAGGTCGACTATCTGTTTTCTTTGATAGTTCGACTATCTGTTGAAAGGTCGACTATCTGTTTTCTTTGATAGTTCGACTATCTGTTTGATAGGTCGACTATCTGTTTTGTTTGATAGTTCGACTATCTGTCCTGATAGATCGACTATCTGATAAATCGACTATCTGTCCTGATAGTTCGACTATCTGCTGTGGTAGTTCGACTATCTTCTTTGATAGTTCGACTATCTGTATCGTTCGACTATCTATCTGATAGGTTGACGATCTCTGTGCTTCGGTCGACGATCTCCGAGGGTCGTTCGACGTTTTGCTGTATGTCTTGAGTAATTTTGTCATCTTCTATGAAGTGACTTATTTCATATTTATTTTGGCATATTTTATTAAAGATTATTTGAATAAAGTTGTGATATTATTTCCATGCAATATCTGCTCCATTCCTTATGCATGAGCCAATCTTTTTCTGACAAAGTTGTTTGTCTTATTAGTTGAGATATGTTTTCTGCTTTATCTGCCAGGCTGTCGTTTATAGCCGTTAGACTTAAAAAGTCTTTTCTGGCTGTAAAGAGTCTCTTCTGATGTGACTTTCTCTAGTATTATTTTATCAGAGTTATTTGCAGCTTCTTAGAAAGCTTTATCCTATTATAGGATATCTGTCTGCAGAACTTGTTTTTGCTTTATGCTATTTGCAGCCCATCTTGCAGATTTCAGTAGAAGACAAAGATTCAAACTCAAATTAAAGCCGTTGCAAAGGCTCATATAAAAAGAGTTTCTTTTGAAAGAAGAACATACAACTTAGAACATAGTACCCAGATCATATACTCTCAGCAGCATTCAAGCTTACAACTTACAGTTTACAACTGCTCTCAGCTCGTTCACATCCAACTGAGAAGAAGTTTTAGCTCTTCACTCTTCTTCAACCTGAGTTCATCCTGCTTACAGGAAGATTTTCACTCAGAGCTTTTTGAAGAAGAAGAAGAAGAAGAAGATAGCTGCCTGAAGAAGAATTTTCATTCATATTTATTATCTTGTTGTAGCTTTTTCCTTCAGATTTTCTGAAGTGTTTTCTGCACTGAAGCAAGACTTCACATGGACATTCTTTTAGCCAGGGGGAGCCTTGACTCTTTAGAGCTTTCTAGCTCAGTGCAAGTTCTTGAGCTGCTCTAATTCTATTTAAAATAGAGAAGACATTTTAACCTCTTTCCCCCTCCTGTAAAGGGTTATTACTCCCTTCAAAAGTATACCTTGGTGGCAGGGCACCTGATCAAAAACCTGTGTTGGTTTTTAGACACCTGATCAAAAGTCTAAAGGGTTTCTGGATCTACCTGAAGTAGATCTTGTTGGTGGCAGGGCACCTGATCAAAAACCTGAGTGGATTCCTACCTTGTTGGTAGAAGAGTGGACGTACCCAAGTTGTTTGGGGAACCACTATAAATTCCCTTGTGTCGTCTGGTTGTTTGATTTATTACTTGTGCTGTTGGCTGTGATTAGTTTTAACTAGGTTTGCTAGTTGTTATTTAGGATTACAAGCCTTAACTGTAATTACAGTTGGCTATCTTTTGTGCACAACACTTGTGTTAGGCTTTAGGGTTACTTCTCAAATATCTATAACCTTCATTCCGCAATTAACTCCAAGGGAGTTGAGTAGACAGTCAACTTTGCTAGTGCAATTTTTGATTACTCTATTCACCCCTCCCCCCTTAGAGTATTATCTATCCCTTTTCTCTCAATTGGTATCAGAGGGAGGTTGAATAGAGTAATCAAAAATTGCACTAGCAAAGTTGACTGTCTACTCAACTCCCTTGGAGTTAATTGCGGAATGAAGGTTATAAATATTTGAGAAGCAACCCTGAAGCCTAACACAAGTGTTGTGCACAAAAGGCAGCCATGTTAACCTCAAATGTTTTAAGAGAGTTGCTTATGTAACTGGACTGAAGCATAATCTCATTTCAGTAAGTCAGTTATGTGATGCTGGATACCAGGTATCATTTTCTAACTCTCTTTGTAATATTACTTTAAATAATAATGTTGTGTTAGTAGGTATTAGACAAGGTAATATTTATTTAGTAGATTTTAACTCAACTCACTCTGAAATCTGCTTATTTAATGAAGTAACAAATAACAATACCTTATGGCATAAAAGGCTTAGCCATGTTAACCTCAAGAACATATCTAGGTTATCTAAACACAACCTTGTTAGAGGTTTACCTTCTTGCCCCTACAAGAAGGAGAGCCTATGCAAGGCTTGTCAATTAGGCAAGCAAACCAAGAATTCATTTAAATCAGTAAATAAAAGTGATTCTCCTAGAATCCTATATTTATTACATTTGGACCTATTTGGCCCAATAAATGTACAAAGTTTAGGAGGTAAGTATTACACCCTAGTCATTGTAGATGACTTCTCTAGATTCACTTGGGTGTTATTTTTGAGAACTAAGGCTGATAACTTCAAAGCCCTTAAAGATTTTCTATTATGTGTGTAGACTGAGTACTCTACTCATGTGGCCTTGATCAGAAGTGATCATGGTACTGAGTTTGACTCTCTTCTCATGCAAGAATTCTGTGAGAGAGAAGGTATCAAACATAGCTTCTCAGCTCCTAGAACTCCCCAACAAAATGGGGTAGTGGAAAGGAAAAACAGAACCCTGATTGAAGCTACAGGAACATTATTGGCATATGCTAATATGCCTCTTTACTATTGGGCAGAAGCTGTTAGTACAGCCAACTATGTCTTGAATAGAAGTCGGATACACAAGCTTAAGTGTAAAACTCCTTATGAGTTGCTTAAAGGAAAGAAACCTAAAATAAATTATTTTAGAGTATTTGGTTGTGTAGTTTATATTCATAATAATAATAAAGAATACCTTAGAAAATTTGAAGCAAAAGCCTCAATGGGAATTTTTCTTGGATATTCCCAAGTAAGCAAAGCTTATAGGGTATTTGATAAATCTTCTTCTAAAATTGAAGAGTCTGTTCATGTGTCCTTTGATGAATCTCAAATGTTTTACAAGGAGAAGGAAACTTCCCCTTCCTCAAGTTCATTGTAGGTATCAGAATCTAACAAAGATGTCACTCAAGAGATTCTCCATCTATCAACTCTTCATATCACTGAATCAGACAGTGATGAAGACCTTGTAGAAGTTGTTGTTGTACCACCAATAGTAGATCAAATTCCTCCTAAGGAATTAATCCCAACTATTGCTGAAGATCACATCCCACCTACTGATGTTGTCACACTTAGAGATCATCCTATATCTCAAGTGATAGGAGACATATCAGCTGGTGTTCAAACAAGACATCAGTTAAGATAGGATGTGATGCATGCTTGTTTCCTTTCACAGATTGAGCCCCTCACCATTAAATATGCTGAGCTAGATCCCCACTGGATCATTGCTATGCAAGAGGAACTTAATCAGTTTGAAAGATGTAAAGTATGGACTTTGGTTCCAAGACCTAAAGGCCAACTGATCATAGGCACCAAGTGGGTGTATAGAAACAAGTTGGATGCAAATGGAATCATTGTAAGGAACAAAGCTAGGCTTGTAGCTCAGGGCTACAGACAGGAGGAAGGTATAGATTATGACCAAACCTTTGCTCCTGTTGCAAGGCTAGAGGCAATAAGGATCTTTCTAGCCTATGAAGCCTATATGAAGTTTAAGGTCTTTCAGATGGATGTCAAAAGTGCCTTTCTAAATTGTGAGCTAAAGGAAGAGGTATTTATTGAACAACCACCTGGGTTTGTTTCTTCAACTCAGCCCTCACATGTTTTCAAGTTGCAAAAAGCTCTTTATGGACTCAAACAAGCACCCAGAGCCTGGTATGAGACTCTAGCTAGTTTCCTGTTAAAGCACAACTTTGTTAGGGGAGTAGTTGATAGAACCCTTTTCGTCAAGCACCACAAGGACACAATCCTGTTAGTTCAAGTGTATGTGGATGACATTATTTTTGGTTCCACTGATCCCAAACTGTGCAAAAAAGTTCTCTGACTTGATGCATTCTAAGTTTGAGATGAGTAGTATGGGTGAGCTGTCTTACTTTCTTGGTCTCCAAGTAAAGCAAGATGCTGATGGCATCTTCATCTCCCAATCCAAATATGCCAAGGAATTGGTAAAGAAGTTTGGGATGGCTGATGCTTCAGCAATGCATACACCTATGACTACTAATGTAGTTATAGATTCTGATGATCAGGGAAAGCCTATTGATCAAAAGAATTATAGGGCCATTGTTGGTTCCCTATTGTATTTAACTGCAAGTAGGCTAGATATAATGTTTGCTACATGCCTTTGTGCTAGATTCCAGGTCAATCCCAAGGAATCTCATCTGATTCTTCTCAAGAGAATCTTGAGATACCTGAAGGGATGTCCAAATCTAGGACTTTGGTACCCAGCTGAATCAGAATTTGAGTTAATTGAATACTCTGATTCTGATTATGCTGGTTGTTGAGTTGATAGGAAAAGTACGTCAGGAACTTGTCAGTTCCTGGGAGAGAGATTGGTCTCTTGGTTTTGTAAGAAGCAGGCTTCTATCTCAACTTCAACTGCAGAAGCTGAATATATAGCAGCTGCTAGTTATTGTTCACAGATCCTGTGGATTCAAAACCATCTTTTGGATTATGGGTACACACACAAGAACACAAAAATCATGTGTGATAGTACCAGTGCTATCTCTATTGCACAAAATCTTGTGCACCACTCTAGAACGAAACACATTGAGATCCGACACCATTTCTTGAGAGATTGTGTGGAAAAGAACAAGATCAGCCTTGAGTTCATATCCACTGACCTTCAGAGAGGTGATATATTCACCAAGCCCTTAGATGAACAGAAGCATCTATTTTTTTGGTTCAACTAGGCATGATTAATGGAAGAGACTAAGTGTGACGTCTGCTTTGTTGAAACTTGTTTGAAGATCGTTGAACGACGCTCGAAGATAGTCGATCGGATCAAGCCTATCGTCGACCTATGGTTGATGATGGCTTATCTTCTTGAAGATCGTCGACCGACGTTCGAAGATCGTCGAACAGGTGGAGCCTATCGTCGATCTATGGTTGACGATAGCTTGTTGTTTGTGAAGACAGAAATAGTCGAACGATGGATCGACTACTCTGCTTCAGGAACGATCGTAGAACGACCGTTCGACCATCGTCTCCAGTATCTTTTAAATAGATCGACGATCGTTGTTTTAATATAAAGCAGATGGTCGACCTAGGTTAAGAGATCTTTCTTTTTATCGTCGACGGAGAGCGTCTTCTCGCATTCCGTCTTCCTGCTTGCTCTTTGTCTCGCGATTTCTGTCGTTTTGCCTTTGCCGTCTCCCTCGTCTTCTCCTAGCCCCTTCGATGGCGATAGCTCCAGCTCTCCTGATAGTGGTGAAGTTCGATGCAGGCTTCAGTGTGGATTTCGATTCTTTCAGTTGCTGCGAATCTGGAATTGTGGAAATTCTCAATCTATGCAAAGATTAAGGTTTGGAAAAGCTCATGTCCTCCAGGATAAAGATAAACATTCAAGAGATTAAAGAATTGGCATTTACTTCGTCCTCCAAAGATGAATCAATGACCGGAACAATTGGCGGAGAAGAGGTAACTTTGACTCCCGCCATTTTAACTGAATTTTTGGATTGTTAAATGGGGAAGAAGATTACGAGCAAGATACCCCAGAGTTTGGGAGAATGCTGACAGAGTTAGGACATGCCGACGACATTCCTGCTAAGCTGCTTAAGGTGGATTTTCCGTTTAAGATTAAGTTCCTTGCTGAACTCGTCGGAAAAGTGCTACTGGGAAAGCACTCTGCCCATGACAATATTACAAGGCAATAGTTTGCCCTAATGTGTGCAATTATGAACAAAAAGAAGATTAACTGGGCAGGAGTATTGTTTGATTTAATAAGGAAAAAGAACAGCAAGAAAGAAGTCACCCTGGGTAGGGTGGTTGGGATTTTTCTGAAGGAAAAATATCCCCATTTGTTAGTTTCAGCTGCTACTTCCATCAATGCCAGCAAGAAGATGGACCCAACCTTGTTCGCCAAGTGGAAAAGGACTTTTCTGAAGCCCGCTCCAGCAAGGGTTGCTCCAGCTGCATCTGAGAGCACCAGGACTGCTTCAGTCACTCCTCTCCTATAAGAAGCTGGCTCAGCAAACCTATCCCTTCCATCTTCTTCATCTGCATTACCGTCTACTTCAGTTGAAGTTCCATCAACTTCAATTGAAGTACGACCTTCTGCTTCTCATCTTCCTGATTCATCTACAATTCTCCATGCATCACCTCCTGCATCTCCTCTCCCTTCTCATCTTGCTGGGATCTCACATCCAAGTTTTAATTTGTTGGTTTCTGAGATATCTACTCCTCCTCAGTCTCTAATTCCTTCTTCAGATCACATTGATCATCCTACATCCACCCATCATTCTCCAGTTCACTCTCCATCTCCAGTTCATTCTCCAGTTCATCAAGAATACACCATTCCTGCTGATCATCCATCCACTGAGATTCCCCCATCATCATTTGAAATCACTCCAGTATTCATTTCTAGCATCTTGGAGTTAATTACTCCTTCAATCAAAATTATGATTGAAGAGACAATTGCTCCCCTTGCATCCTCCATCTCTTCTTTGACTGCTGCCATCCAAGCTCTTTCAAAATCTGTTGAGCCCTCTTCATCTAGGGGACTGGTTTCAGTATCTACTGAAATCAGGCAGGGGGAGATGCTTTATGAAGATGCCTCTGAGCTGCCCTTGGCCTCCCCTCCAGCAGATCATCCTGCAGTTGCAGAGAAAGAGATAGAAGAATCAGCTCCTCCTCCTTTGTCTGAAACAGAAATTTCTGATACTGTAATGAAGTCTGAATTCATTATCAAAGTTTGCCTAGAAGAATGCTCCACTCCCCTGGTCGCCCTATACCTAGAAGGAGTTATCACTTCCTTCCTAGATGAATTATGGGAGTTAGGACACTCAAAGGACAATTCTGAAGGTATCCCTTTTACTCACTTTTTAGACTTGATAACTGACATGCTAGTTTGGGAATACCTGGAAGGAATGATTCGATGTCATTTAGCAAAATTTTGTTCTTAATACTACAGATAAAATGGAAGAAGCATTAGATGTTCAAGAGCTTGATCACCAACCAGCTCCAGAAGTTCAAACTGAACCAGAACCAGTTATTCAAGCTTCTGAGGCTGCTCAGCCAGCTCAGCTAGCAGTGCAAGTAGAACTGGTCCCCATGACAGTTTCTGTTCAACAAGAAAAGGCTTCAGATGTTCAAATTGAAAAGTCTATCGTCCGGGATGACACTCCTGTATTGGATTTAGATACTCTCCTGGAACAGGATGCCATAGAAGAAGAATTAGAAAAAGCTGCCCTAAAAGAAAAGGAAAGAGCTGTGCAAGAGGCAATTGATCCATATGATCTTCCCATTTCTTCAAATTCTGAGGATGAGATTGATTCTGATGAATTTGATGAGTCTAAGAGAAAAAGATCTGCTAAAAAGAAAAGGAAAGCTGTGGCTCCTCCTCCTCCAAATCCTGATAATGATACTCCCTATTATATCCTGAAAGGCATTGATCCTAAATCAAAAGAATTCCAACACTGGATGGCATTTTCTAAAAATCAGCAGAAGCAAAGGAAGAATTCAAAGAGGTATGACAGTCCTGTCCCAAGATGGACTCCTAGAGGTCCTCCTCCTCCACCTCCCGGTGCAGGAGCCTCTGGAAACCTATCTGCAAATCCTGCTGCTCAGTCTGACAGGTTTAACCCATCTCAGTCATCACAAAGGAAAAGTTCTCAAGGATATCAAGGTAAAACGCAATCTGTCTATCAAAGACTTGATGCTGATGTTAAGGAACAAGTAAAGGAGGTGGTTTATCAAAGACCAACTTTTTCTCCTCCTCCTTCCAAAGAACTCAAGAGCTCAACCTCTCCAAAGCCAGATTATGCTGTGAAGGCTGTTTCAAAAGGTAAGCGAATTATTTTCTCTGAAAAATCTAACAAGATATTTGCTGAGCTTGCTCCTCCTTCTTATCTAGTTATTCAGGATAAAGAGCCAGCTGAAAGTCTGCTAGACATGTCTATTAAGTTTAAAGCTGTGAAACCTGTTGATACAACCCTCTGAAAATGTGTATGAAAGCCCATAGCTTGATCCTAACTTCAGGATGACTCGTTTTCTTGAACTTATTGGTTCAGCCCAAATTAAGAAAGCTAAAGCTGAAGACAAAGACACTGCAGGATTAACCACTATGTCAAAATTCAGAATGAAGGAGCTTGAAAAATTCCAGGTTAGACCTGAGGTATTTGATCCTTCAAAATACATGGAAAAGCATCCTGAGGCAGTTTTCCCAAGAGCATCTGAAATGAAAATCATTGGAGAACAAGACCTGAAGTTGTCAAGGAAAGAAGCTCTAGATCCTTCTAGAAAAATTACTTTCATTCCTAGTTCTTCTGAACCTAAACCTAATTCTGAAGCATCTTAAAATTTCATTAATTGACAGTTATTTGCTTATCTGTTTGATTGATGTTATCTGCTTAGTTATTTCCCTTCATATACTTTATTTATTTTCAGTAATTAGTTTTGTGTTTAGTTGTTGAGAGACTTAACTCAAATAGGGGGAGATTGTTAGTATCCTAGTTTTGAGTTGAGTTCAGTCTTCTCTTTCTGTCTCTTGACCCAAGATTTATCTATGGTCAAAGGTTAGTTGTTTAGTTTGTTGCTCTAGTTTTTAGAGGCGTCACTTTTTCAGATGTAAATTTGGTTAAGTTGTTTTTCGTTCGACTATGGTCGAACGCCGCTCGACTATCGTCTATCGACTGTTCGACGATCGTCTATCAGTTGGTCGACGTTCTGTCTGCGTTGATAGTTTGACTATCTATTTGATAGGTTGACTATCTGTTGTGTTTGATAGTTCGACTATCTGCTTGGATAGTTCAACTATCTGATAGTTCGACTATCTGTTTGATAGGTCGACTATCTGTCCGCTTTGATAGTTTGACTATCTGCTTGGATAGTTCAACTATCTGATAGCTCGACTATCTGTTGATAGGTCGATTATCTGTTTTCTGTGATAGTTCGACTATCTGTTTGATAGGTCGACTATCTGTTTTCTTTGATAGTTCGACTATCTGCTTGGATAGTTCAACTATCTGATAGCTCGACTATCTATTGATAGGTCGACTATCTGTTTTCTGTGATAGTTCGACTATCTGTTTGATAGGTCGACTATCTGTTCTCTTTGATAGTTCGACTATATGCTTGGATAGTTCAACTATCTGATAGCTCGACTATCTGTTGATAGGTCGATTATCTGCTTTCTGTGATAGTTCGACTATCTGTTTGATAGGTCGACTATCTGTTCTCTTTGATAGTTCGACTATCTGCTTGGATAGTTCAACTATCTGATAGCTCGACTATCTGTTTTTTAGGTCGACTATCTGCTTTCTTTGATAGTTCGACTATCTGTTTGATAGGTTGACTATCTGTTTTCTTTGATAGTTCGACTATCTATTGATAGGTAGACTATCTGTTTTCTTTGATAGTTCGATTATCTGTTTGATAGGTCGACTATCTATTTTGTTTGATAGTTCGACTATCTGTCCTGATAGATCGACTATCTGATAAATCGACTATCTGTTCTGATAGTTCGACTATCTGCTGTTGTAGTTCGACTATCTTCTTTGATAATTCGACTATCTGTATCGTTCGACTATTTGTCTGATAGGTCGACGATCTCTGTGCTTCGGTCGACGATCTCCGAGGGTCGTTCGACGTTTTGTTGTATGTCTTGAGTAATTTTGTCATCTTCTATGAAGTGACTTATTTCATATTTATTTTGGCATATTTTATCAAAGATTATTTGAATAAAGTTGTGATATTATTTCCATGCAATATCTGCTCCATTCCTTATGCATAGCCAATCTTTTTCTGACAAAGTTGTTTGTCTTATTAGTTGAGATATGTTTTCTGCTTTATCTGCCAGGCTATCCTTTATATCCGTTAGACTCAAAAAGTCTTTTCTGGCTGTAAAGAGTCTCTTCTGATGTGACTTTCTCTAGTATTATTTTATCAGAGTTATTTGCAGCTTCTTAGAAAGCTTTATCCTATTATAGGATATCTGTCTGCAGAACTTGTTTTTGCTTTATGCTATTTGCAGCCCAGCTTGCAGATTTCAGTAGAAGACAAAGATTCAAACTCAAATTAAAGCCGTTGCAAAGGCTCATATAAAAAGAGTTTCTTTTGAAAGAAGAACATACAACTTAGAACACAGTACCCAGATCATATACTCTCAGCAGCATTCAAGCTTACAACTTACAGTTTACAACTGCTCTCAGCTCGTTCACATCCAACTGAGAAGAAGTTTTAGCTCTTCACTCTTCTTCAACCTGAGTTCATCCTACTTACAGGAAGATTTTCACTCACAGCTTTTTGAAGAAGAAGAAGAAGAAGATAGCTGCATGAAGAAGAATTTTCATTCATATTTATTATCTTCTTGTAGCTTTTTCCTTCAGATTTTCTGAAGTGTTTTCTGCACTGAAGCAAGACTTCACGTGGACATTCTTTTAGCCAGGGGAAGCCTTGACTCTTTAGAGCTTTCTAGCTCAGTGCAAGTTCTTGAGCTGCTCTAATTCTATTTAAAATAGAGAAGACATTTTAACCTTTTTCCCCCTCCTGTAAAGGGTTATTACTCCCTTCAAAAGTATACCTTGGTGGCAGGGCACCTGATCAAAAACCTGTGTTGGTTTTTAGACACCTGATCAAAAGTCTAAAGGGTTTCTGGATCTACCTGAAGCAGATCTTGTTGGTGGCAGGGCTCCTGATCAAAAACCTGAGTGGATTCCTACCTTGTTGGTAGAAGAGTGGACGTACCCAAGTTGTTTGGGGAACCACTATAAATTCCCTTGTGTCGTCTGGTTGTTTGATTTATTACTTGTGCTATTGGATGTGATTAGTTTTAACTAGGTTTGCTAGTTGTTGTTTAGGATTCCAAGCCTTAACTGTAATTACAGTTGGCTGCCTTTTGTGCACAACACTTGTGTTAGGCTTTAGGGTTACTTCTCAAATATCTATAACCTTCATTCCGCAATTAACTCCAAGGGAGTTGAGTAGACAGTCAACTTTGCTAGTGCAATTTTTGATTACTCTATTCACCCCCCCCCCCCCCCTCTAGAGTAGTATCTATCCCTTTTCTTTCATAATAGTATTTTTATTGGTACAACATTTTCTTGTATTTATTATTGTGTTCCACTTTTTATATATCAATGAAAATGAATTTCTTTTATCTTTTGTGCTTTCTTTCTCAAACATGCTTAGCTAATTTGTTTTGTGCCCGATCGCGATGAACTTTGCGATGAAATAACACATCTTTTATTTTATGTTTGCATTTGTTTTTTTTATTTTTTATCCGACCTTGAATTATTTCGTATCGACTCCATATTTCTAGTATACAGTACTAGATTCTGATCTCATATTTGAGTAGCCGAGAGGCTCGTGAATGTGAAAGATCACTCAAGGAAGAAAGGATTTGAACGCAACCCTAGAGATAGGATGACGTAAATCCTCCGAATTGGAGTCAAATCCAATAGTGCAGGTCACTTCGATAATGCGACTTTAGGCCATTTTGACTTGTAAAGGGATTTCGGTCAAAACATCTATAAGTTAGGGGATTTAATGCTCTAGCGAGATTACTTCCTAATATCTGATCCGTCACGGTCTTAATAGAATTTCAAATGTTAAAATAATTTATTCTGTTATTTTATTTCAAAGTGAATAGTCGATCGAGCACTCTTTTGTAATATTTTTTTCTCTTTTAATTATGCTTACTTCATTTTAATTTTAAAACCCATCAATCGTTCGGTAGGATAATAGAATCGTTGTGAGTAATAGTACTTGCCTGTCCCGAGTTTTTATACGACCTTGATATATTTTTATCTCTATACTATAAAATGATAGGTACACTTGCCTATTTGAATTATAGTCCGTGAGATTATTTTTACGCATCACCGGTTCATTCACTATTTGTGGTTCCTGAATTTCTTCAAGTTCCACCTTTGTAGTCTTTCTGGATAAGAACTCTTTCTCCAAAAAGACTGCAGTCCTTACGACAAACACTTTGCACTCAAACGGCAGGTAGAAGTAGTACCCTTTGGTTTCTCTTGGATACCCCACAAGTTAACACTTATCAAACTTAGGTTGCAGCTTATCAGGCATTTGAAGTCTCGCGTTTGCCTTACAGCACCAGATCTTAATAAAAGACGTACCAGAATGCTTCCTAGTCCACATCTCGTATGTTTTCATTTGAACTATTTTCATTGGAGCACGATTTATTGTAAAAGCAGCAGTCTCTAGAGCAAATACCCAAAAGGAAATAGGTAAATTGGCATGACTCATCATCGACTGTACCATATATAACAGAGTATGATTCCTCCGATCAAACACACCATTATGTTGTAGTGTTTTGGGTGAGGTGAGTTGTGATACAATACCACAATCTTTTAGATGATCATGAAATTCATGACTTAGGTATTCTCCACCTCGATCAGATCGAAGTGCTTTAACCCTATTACCTAGACAGTTCTCTACTTCATTCTTAAACTCTTTGAACCTTTCAAAGGTTTTGGATTCACACTTCATAAGATATGCATATCTGTATCTACTGAAATCATCAGTAAATGTAACAAAGTAAAAGTACCCACCTACTCTTAGGAAGCAAAATATTGTTGCAGATGTGCTAAATTGCGGGGCTCCGACACATGCCAAATAGATACAGATGCATGATGAGCGTCTTATTTGTGACATGGGGGCCTTGGAGATCTCTTGTGTTGATGGGAGATCTAGTGCAAATGCATGTTTAAACTAGACAGAGGTGGATTATGACCTCGCAGATAGGATTTGGCAGGCATTGAAGCTTGATGGTAGTATGAAATGCAACTTGACAGAGACTGTGGATGGGCCAAGTTCCCAATTTTTGTTGACAAAGGTATTTTGTGGAAAGATAGTCTTTTGTGTGTCCCGAATATGGGCAAATTATGGGAGGAATAGATGTATGAAGCACACTTTACAATGTACTCAATTCACCCGGGGACCACAAATATGTTTAAGGACATGAAAATGATTTTCTGGTGGCCTAGAATGAAGGACATAGCTCTTTACATGGTGAAGTGTCATACTTGTACCCTAGTGATGGCTGAATATCAAAAGACTGATGTTTTTCTCAAGTTATTACCGATACCAGAGTGCTTATTTGATGACACATATATGGATTTCGTGTGCCGTTTGCCGAGATCGCAGTACAGGGATGATGTCGTTTGGGTGATCATTGACCGTTTGACAAAGGTATTACACTTCATTCCGAACAGGAGGGACGATTTAGTGGAAAAGTTTGTGAAGCTTTATGTTGACAATATAACATGATTGTATGGTGTGCCCCGTAGTATTGTGAGTGACTGGGATGGTCATTTCACTTCGAAATATTGGAGGCTAATCCACAAACCGTTGGGTACTTAGATGAAGTTCAGCATGAACTTTCATCTGCAAACATATGGTCAGGCTGAGCGGGTAATCAGGACAATGTTGGAAATTCTCTGCATGTGCACCTTAGATTTTGAGAAGAGGTAGGAGGACCATCTCTATATAATCGAGTTTTCCTACAACAAAAGCTATCAAGCAAGTATTAAGATGGCGCCCTTCAAGGCCTAGTACGGTAGGAAGTGTCGTACTATATTAGCTTGGGTAGAAATGGAAGAATTGAAGTTGTATAAGCATAAAGACAACGATGATATGATTTTGAGGATACGTTTGATTCGAGAGAGACCATTGATTGACCAAGATAGGAAGGCATTATACTACAATGCCAAGCACCAAAATGTTCAGTTTGCGGTTAGCGATTGGGTTTATCTCAAGATCAAGCCTTTCCAAGGTATATCCCGGATTATCCGCTTGAAGAAGCTAAGTTTGAGATACCTTTGGCCATTGGAGATTATTGAACGGGTTGGTGAAGCTGTATATCGGATTGCTCTGTCAACTGAGCTAAGTTGTTTGCATGATGTGTTTTATATATCAATGTTGTAGAAGGCGGTGCAAGAGCCTACACATGTGGTTGATGCAAATCAGATGTTGATCGATAGTGGGTTGTAAACGAAAGTCAAGCCCATTCATATTAAAGACATGATGGCCAAGTATCTGCGGAATAAGTCGATCAGAATGGTCAAAGTGCGTTGGGACAATTGTGGTCGTGATGAACTATCATGGGAGTGTGAGCAAACCATGAGAGAAGAGTTACCCCAACTATTCTATTGAGGTACATTTTATATATTTTGTACTTCTGAGTTATTTTCTATTATGTATAATTTCGGGATGAGTTTTTTTAAAGGAAGGGAGATTTATAACACCCCATGTTTCCTATAGCTAAAAATAACATTATCTATATTTCAAAGCTATCGTCGACAATAGCATTACTACCCAATGGTAGTGTAAGATCCATCAACGAGAAGGTGTTGCCAATGTTTCCATCCAGATCAAATTTGTGTTCATGGCTGCTAAGCGATCAATAAGAGTAACAATTCTCCTCCTGAGAACCTTGGACTTGCTAGTCCTTTATTCTGGTATATGTGGGACGATGCTCCGCGAACTAGAGGAGGCGATTGTTTTGACAGGTTGATGAGTAGTATCCACGGTAAAATTACATATAGAATCCAGAGTCAAAGTAAGGAATAGGCATGCTGTGGTAAGCCCATCTAGACAAGTTGGCCTGGATTGGTGATGATTAATTTGCATGCCGGAGAAAAATCCGTTGATAAATGCATAGTTTGCAGAGTTATGGGGTGATGTAGGTTATTGTAGATAGTCCTAAAGGTGTACTCCCGGAAAACACCCAAGATTGTAATAGAATCGATGTTCTATTTATTATAGCCCCACGATAGCGTTATTGCTGCCGATAGCTCCCAGGGAACTTTATTTATACTTGGGAAGCCTATATCCCAAGGACTAGGTGAGTAGCTTGTAAAGCTGTTGAGCCTAAGTGGCCCATCTCTGTGGCCATGAGAGTCAACTTTTTTATATAACATTGGATATATATGCGGTAACGAGAAAGGGGAGGTTGACCTGTGTCGTGCGTAGTACAAGTTTTGATATGAGAAATGACAAGTTGCTGAGCTGTTCCCATGCTATATCAATCAGACTATATTCCTAAAGTACTTGAAGACATCATTGGCATAGGAGAGAGTCATGGCTATGCGCCTGACTAGCAAATGCTCAATGTTGAACCATCAGGTCTGGGATTGAGGATGGTGGTGGGACTGGGGAATCCAGTACACTGATAATGTGCCTTGAGTGCACGGGGAATATGGTCGTGCATCGTAACATCTGTGGTGGTTGATATATGTAGATGTTCTTCCATTCTACTTGCTTGCAGGGAAGGAGCACAACCGCTCTGAGTAAGGGATGGGGTCATTATAAATTGGTCAGCTAGAGCTGACCGTTGTCGTGTTTGCCACCTCTTGGTGGATTGTCCTTGAGCAAGTGTATGAGAGCTGAGCAGGAAGAAGCGGGCTGAAGCCCCTTTATACTATGCCATCCCTTGAAGGCCAAGCAAAGCGTTTACTTATTTTCATGTGTTGCTGACCTACGTGCCGAAGTTTGTAACCCACCTTGGAGCTAATCAATTCATATGGTGTAAGGCCTTAAGGCCAGACTTTTTGTATGACAATCATTCCTATTGTCATATATAGTGGACATTCCTAGTTGTGGGTACTTCTTAATTAAAAGCTTCAGCTAGAATGTAACTTTGAGTTAGGATACGTAGATGTTTTAGTTTCAATGCGTAACTTCACTGACTGTCTGTGGAATATGGCGTGGGCCCCAACCGAACCTTCTATTACATTCTTCGTGACGGAAGGGGGTGTTACAAGGGTTCTGCTACCGCTCTTGTGTTTGGTTACCGTATGGTTGATTTTGACCGTACAAGAGTAAATTGTACTAGCAGTCTATTTTGTCTAAATTGTTTATGATTTATGTTACTTGTGTGTTTCCTTCGTGCATGGTTTATTTCAACCGAGTGAGAAAAAAATCACATGAACTTCTACTTGGCAGGAATTTATGTGTTCTATCCATGCCCATGGATTTTTATTCCCGCATAATTGTTTCAACCGTAAGTGAGTCAAAATTTCACGGGAAGATCCTTGGCCTGTTTAGAAAGTTTACGTACTAATATCGCTTGGTTTCAAATACATAGTCGTGTGTTTGACCGTGCATAACCATTTTGACAAGTTTTCTATTTAAGCATACGATTTCACCTTAATCAGGATCCCAACTTCAATTCCATTTTTTCTAGCTCCAGTTCAACCCAGTTTCGCCGCCCAATGTAGGGAGGAGCTCCGAATCCATTCCTTCTTCCTCAATCCTTTAGGGCTTCGCCCTATGCTATCTCCATCATCCCAAAATTTCAAAGAGAAGATTGGGGCTTCATTATCATCACCAAGAGAAGAGGAACTTGCTAAAGATGTAGGTGGATTGTAGTTCAACCGGAGAAGATGGGTCAAATAGAAGGATGCGACAACCCTCTCATACCCCAGACAGTAGGCGATGACTGAGTTATGATGCTGAGTGATGACCCGATGAATCCTATCGAGATTCTTCGTTAAGTCTCCAGATTTGGATGTTTCTCATTCTCTTTCTCCATTCTTGTTGTTGTTTGTTGTTTCCTTCTTCACTATTTTATTATTGTGCACTTTAACGTTGATTTTAATGTTAATTTCATTTCTATGAATGTGCTTTGTGATTATGTGTGTTTGAGGTGCGCCTCGTTCTTCCATTCTATTTGTGTTGGGATAAGTAATTTCCATAAAATCAATTGTTAGTTGTGTGCCGTGCAAGGAGGTGAATTAAACCCTCAAATCTGTCATTGTTAGATTCCTCTCACAAGCCTAGTTTTTGCCAAGCTAAGCAGTGCTAACGATATGCATTGTTCCCCATGCCTTGTGAAGTAGTGTCTACAACCTGCATAGTTTTGGTTTTTCTTTTTTTAGTGCTAATCAATACCAACAAATCAAACCAAACCCTTGTTTTAAATCCTAATAATTAATTTTCTTAACAATCAAATCATAAGACCTAACCTGCATTTCTATGAGATCGATATTTGATGAACCCTCCCATTTTAAATTACTTGAGAAACTGGTGCACTTGTCATTTGCGCTTTAAGTTTTAGGTGTTATTGCTGGGGATTTCAGGCGATGTGTGGTTCTTTGGTTTATAGAAATAGTTATTAAGATTCCTATTATATTTGATTTTGTTTTTTGTTTGTAAGTTTGTATGTAGGTTTGTGACCCTGAGACCATTGTTGTGTTTGATCTTGAGATAGAGCAGATGTTTCACAACTGACTGGCCGCTGAAATGGAAGGGAATAGAGTCCATTTGAATAATCAAAGGGGAGGCGCTTATCCCCAGGTTAGACAAGTTGTTGAAGAGAACGATGTGAATCATCTGAGGCCAAGGATGATGAGATGCAATAGCACTCCCACCTTTGGGAGTGTGTACCCTAGTTTCGGCTTGGCAATAACAAATAATAATTTCTAGATCAAGCCTGCCATCCTTAATATAATCCACAATAATGTTCAGTTCACTAGTTTGTCAAGTGAAGATCCTTATCTTCACTTGACAAATTTCTCTAAAATCTGTGCTACCTTCCATTATGTCGGGATCCAAATGACATAGTGAAGCTCTGACTATTTCAATTCTCCCTGCATGATAAATCAAAAGGCTAGCTTTAAGCCATCCTGCCTGGTACCAATGCAATATGTGAGGCTCTCTCAATGAAGTTCTTAGTAAAAGTGCACCCTGTGGATAAAACAGTAAATATGTGCTGCGAGTGTAACACCTCCATCCGTCACGAAGAATATAATAGAAGGTCTGGTCAGGGCTCCACGCCATATTCCACGGATAGTCAGTAGAGTTAAGCATTGAAACCAGAACATTAAAACATCCTAACTCAGAATGCATTCTAGCGGAAGCATTTAAATTTTCTTAAAACCCTAACACATGAATGTCCACTAATAACACCATAGGCATAATATTCAGAATACAAAAAAGTGTTTTGGCCTTAAGGCCTTACAATTGTTCTCTTCACAAATGTATATTACATACATCGGCACAAAGGTTGGGCACATATGAAAACTATAAAGTTTCGCCTTTGGGACTTCGAGGGCTAGCCAACACAGCATAAGGGACTACAACATGCTACTTTCCACTAGGCTCTCCAGCACCTGCATAAGAATGACCCACCAAGATGTGGGAAAATAAGGCAAAAGTCAGCATTAGCTGACCAAATTATAATGACCCTGATGATTATTTTCTCCACATTAATGCGTGCTTCCAATCGATGAGGCAATTCTACCTATCGTTCAGAGTATAGAATCAAGTGTCGTATTTCGACTCGGGGCATGTCGAGTACTTGTACTCACAAGAGAGAGCAATTATCTTATCGGACGAAAAGTTGGTTTTTGTTTATAATGGAAATGGAAGTGTTACACTAAGAAAGAGAAATTCGATGTTGGGGAAGCTAGCACTATATCTAGAATCCCCTTGGGTTAAAATAAACCTTCTTGAAACTTAAAGTAATGAGAGTTCTTAAATTTACTCACTCGACCTTGGAGGTTCCTAAGTACAAAAGCGTCTCTCTCAAGCTCATGCTTTTGGCTAACATTAGGATGATCGATTAAGACCTCTCGGCCAGTCGAAACCCCTAAGCTTGCTTTAGGCAGTGAACCCCTCTATTGGATTTGACTCCAATCTGGAAGATTTATGTCATCCTCTCTCGAGGACTTCATGCAACTCCTTTTATCTTTGAGTGATCTCCTCGTATCCACAATCTCTCGGTCATTTAGGATACGGATCATAGATTGAAAAACATATCCGCGAAATATGAATTCAACAAAATATAATTCAAAGATAAATTGTTAGTGAGCAAGATTAAGAACAAGACATTTTTGATAAAAATGAAAAGTTTATTTTAATCCAAGGATCATCATGATCAAGTGCTAAATGAAATTTAGCTACTAATCATGATAAGGGAATTACAAGATAAGGTAGGGAAAGACATACTTGAAATAAAAACTACTAGAATTAAAGCTTACACAATATTTATCTAGACTAGGAAATAGAAAATACAACAATTAAAGCAGAAAAATACAAGACTCCAACTCCCAAAATTTGACCCTAAGCATCTGAAGCTGTCTGGAATTTATAGAAAAAAGTGTTGGTTAGTCCCTAGGTCACGCTTGTGACCTAGGGCGTGTCAAGCTCAGAACCGTTGTCTTGAAACCCCGCAAACATTGGATGAGAAACGACCAAAAGTTGTATATTGCGGGTCACGCCCCAAGTTCACGCCCGTGACCTAGGGTGTGTCGGGTCTGTTATCGAAAATGGCGGGAAGTTGAAAACCGGCAGGAGTAATATTGCAGTTGATGGAGGGGTCACACCCCTAGTCATGCTCGTGACCTAGGGCATCTCCAGCTGGAATGGAAATCTGGCGGCAAATGGCAAGAACGGCATAGTGATTAGCTGGAAACACTCCCAGTCACTCCCTAGTTCACGCCTGTGATGTAGGCATGTAATTTTAATCCAACATATCAGGCCCTCCTGTTTGGCACAGTTGGTTGACACGGGCCATGACAAGGGTTACCCCGTGGTGTCATGCCCGTATCTGGATGTACACGGGCGTGTCTGGATGGACACGGGCGTGTCTGGATGGACACGGGCGTGTCTGGATGGACACGGGCGTGTCTGGATGGACACGGGCGTGTCTGGATGGACACGGGCGTGTCTGGATGGACACGGGCGTGTCTGGATGGACACGGGCGTGTCTGGATGGACACAGGCGTGTCTGGATGGACACAGGCGTGTCTGGATAGACACGGGTGTGTCTGGATGGACTCGGGCATGTTTGGATGGACACGGGCATGTTTAGATGGACACGGGCATGTCTGGATGGATGATGAGTCCATATTTTATACCGGATTCCGGACTCATCTAGGCTTATTTTCATGCCATTACACTTCCTTTTAGCACCAATACCACTCCTTTTGGATCATTAGACTATTCCACGCTAGTGCACTTTAGGCCCATTTTTTGTGTGCTTTCGTTGTTTCTGTGTTTTTGTTGTTTTACTTGTTCTCTCATTGTTTCTTGAGAATGTGGTGTACACTTTTAGTGGCCTTTCTGCCTCTTCTGTTGGTGCATGGGTCGTGCGCGTGTTCCAGAACCGCTCGGGAGACCCCGACGATATAGGGACACTGCACACGGTCACTGTACTTACTGCGCACGACCACTAGTCGTGCTCCACTGATCGTGCGCATTATAGTCTCATTTTCCCCTTTCCTGTCTTGACGATCGCACGAGCACGAGACCTATTGCGCACGACCAATGGTCGTGCGCTAGTGATTGTGCGCTCTGTCCTCTTCGTTTTCCTTGTTCTGCCCGAGTAATCGCACGATCAGTGGATTATGTGCAAACGACCACCGGTCGTGTGCCACTGATCGTGCGCATATTTACTGATGTTTTTTTGTCCAAGTTGCAGGTTTAATTGGAAATTGTGCACTATCATCGACCTTCATCCCTTCCATCGGGACTTGCCGTCATTCCATCGTTTTGCCTTCCAGCTGCTCCATCCACCTCCACCTTTATCCCTTCCAACGGGAGTCCATTGTCGGTGATTCTGAAGCTTTCCAAACCCTCTAGCGAAGCTCCCGGCCATTGTTGACCTCAACTCCAAGCTTTTAAAGCTAGCAAATGCATGAAAAGCAATTTCAACATCCATTAGAAATAGTTTAAACCTTTAAAATCTAGCAAATGCATGAAATATTCCAACTACATCTAAACATGATATGGGTGCAAAGGTTTCATCAAAATCTATTCCTTCAATTTGCGAATAACCTTTTGCTTTGGGTCTAGATTTGTTCCTAGTGACCCTAGATTCACTATCTAGTTTATTCTTAAAGATCCACTTAACACCTACAGCATGATGATTTGATGGTCTTTCTACTAATTTCCAAACCTTATTTCATTCAAATTGGTTAAGCTCGTCATTCATAGCTAAAACCAAGAATCATCGTTTAGAGCAGTTTCAAAACTTTTAGGTTTTATATCAAAAATAAAGAACATATTAGAGAATAAATCATATACCGATGAACGAGTACTTACCCCTCTTGACGGTTCTCCAATAACCAAATCTTATGGATGATCTTTTGAGAATCTTAGTTCACTTGGAGGCACATATTCTTGCACTTCTTCTTGTTGTTTATCTCCTTTCTCTTCTTCTTTGTCTCTAAGGATTTCGTCATCATCTGACCTTTGTAGAGAGAAGGGCGCTTCATCTTGTTCTGTATTATTAGCTTCTACACAAGGGAAAAACTCATCAAATTTAACATGAATAGATTCTTCAACCATTTTAGTCCTTTTGTTGTAAACTCTGTAAGCCTTACTTGTTGAAGAATAGCAAATAAAAATGCCTTCATCACATTTCTCATCAAATTTGCCTAAATTATCCTTAGTGTTCAAAATAAAACATTAACAATCAAAAACTTTAAAATAAGATACATTCTGTTTCTTTTGAAAATATAACTCATAAGGTGTTAATTTCAAGAAAGGTCGAAGCAGAACACGATTAATAACATAACAAGCAGTACTAACGACTTCGGCCCAAAATGATCTAGGTAATTTGTATTCAGATAACATAGTGCGAGCTAGTTCCTTCAAAGTTCTATTTTTCCTCTCTACCATACCATTTTGTTGTGGTGTGCAAGGAGCAGAAAATTCATGTTTAATACCTAACTCATTACAAAAAGATATAAATTTTTCATTATCAAACTCACCTCTATGATCTTAACAAATGCATTTTATTTTTAACTCTAGTTCAGTTTGAACACGTATACATAATTTGGAAAATTTTAAAAATGCATCAGATTTAGATATTAAGAAAATTGTCCAACATAAACGAGAATAATCATCAATCAAAACAAAAGTGTACTTTCTACCACCTAGACTTAGTGTATTAACAGGACCATACAAATCCATATGAATCAACTGTAAAGGCCTAGGTGTGGAAACAACATTTTTACTCATAAATGAAGATTTTGAAAATTTTCCTTTTTGACATGGTGAACATAAAGACGATAGATTTCCATGCAAAATAGGCAAACCTTTAACTAGTTTATTTTGAGACAATTTTACAATTAGCTTGGAACTAGAATGTCCAAGACGCCTATGCGACAAATCTAATTCTTCATTTTTAGAAATAAAAATTTTTAGAGAAGAATGTGACAAATCATTAAATTTAATCATGTAGATATTTTTAAATCTAGGAGCAGTAAGAACTATATCATTTGTTTTGGAATCAATAATTTCACATAAGTTTGAAGGCGAATCAATAAGACATTTAAGTCAACATCACATAATTGACTTATAGAGATTAGATTATGCTTCAAACCTTTAACATACAAAACATTTGAGATAGTAAATTATTTGTTACCTACTACTCCAATGCCGATGATCTTTCCTTTTCCATTATCACCAAACGAACTACTCCTCCTTTCTTCATCTCTAGGCTAAGGAACTTTGATTTGTTGCCCGTCATGTGCTTGGAACACCCTGAGTCCAAGTACCACATGTCTTCTTTGTCCTTAGCCTGCCAACACACCTAGAAAGAGGATGAGAGTAAAGATCATGTTACCCAAGTGGTTTCTCCCATAGTATAGGTGGAAGCCTTAGGTACCCAGATTTGTTTAACAGAACAATGTCTCGTCTTCTTACAAGTGTGTATTGTGTGACCAAACTTATTATATTTGGCACACTTGATGAAGGAATTAAACAGGTTTTTCAAAATAAGTTTTGAACTTTTGCTGGGAGATATAGTGATAGTAGATTTATTATTTTTAACTTGAAAAAATGATTTTTTTTTTATGGACTTTTCCATGTTGCCAGCGATAGTGGTTGTCGCCGGGCGATAGTGCCCTGGTGAGTACCCAAGTCCGAATTTTGCAGAACCATAGTAATGGTTTGCCAAAATCATATATAGTGCTTTTTGGCCCACTCCAAACTTGTTAGTGGGCATTTCTAAATCACGGACTTGTCCTCTCAATGCAGTGTTTTCAGCAACAATGGTGCTGCATCTATTTGTGAAGGACTTCTGACTGCCTTCTACTTGAGATTGAGAAAACTTTAAAGATCTCTCTAAGGCCTCTTTCTCTCTTATAAGATATTCAACCCGAGACTGAGACTTAGAGAGATCTTTATTAAGTTCTAGTTTTGTTGTCGAAGAGGGTCGATCATCTTCACAAGTTGCTTTCTCCTTCCCAAGTACATTTACTTCATTTTTAAAAAAAAATTCTTTCTTTTACTAAAAGTTTATTTTCAGATTTGATTAACTGAATTTCATCAAGTTTTTTATCTAAATATTTGCAGGTTCTTAAAAATTCAAAATATAAATCATCATAAGTTTCAGGAGTTATCTCAGTGTCGCTCTGGATACTACTCTCCCCATCATATGATGAAGTGCTCTTTCTCATCAGGCACATGTTGGCCTCCTCTTTAGTTTCTGAGCCTGAACTGCTTGATTCCTCAGAAGTGTCGTCCTCCCACGTTTTTGCCTCCAGAATTTTCTTTTTTTCTTTCTTTCTGTGTCGCTTCTCCATCAGCTCTTTCAGATACTTTGGGCACTTGCTCTTTATGTGGCCAATTTTCCTACAGTTATAGCACTCATGTGGTGATCTATCTTTGTCATCCTCTCCATCAGCTTGGGCTTTTCCTTTCTTATACCCCGATTCTCGCTTCTTGAAAAATTTCCTGAAAGAATTTCTTCTTTCAGGATTTCTTATGAACTTCCTGAATTTCTTCACAAACAGTCTCTCTTCGTCTCCATCGTCACTCTCATCGGACTCACTTTGATCTTCCTTCTTGGACTTCAATGCCAAATCTTTCTTTCTTGGCTCCATGCTATACTCTTATTGTTGGATCCTTAACTCTACTTCGTGGGTTTTCAAATTACCAATCAGATTCTCAATTTGGAGAGACTTTTGATCGTTTGACTCTGAGATGGCAGTCACAATTGGATTGATCTTTGGGGGAAGAGATCTAAGTATTTTTCTCACTAAATATCCATTTGAGAAATGCTTTCCTAGAATACTTAAGTCGTTCACTTTCTTTCTGAACCTTGTGTACATAGAGTCTACATCCTCATCAACCTCCATCTTGAACTCTCAAATTTTGATTCTAATTGGAAAAGCTTCGAGTCTTTCACTTGTGATGTACCTTCACGAGTAACTTCAAGGAGATTCCATATATTATACGCAGTGTCACATGCATAAACACGATTAAATTCAGTCCTATCTAACGCACAGAATAAGTCCTTTATTGCCTTAGCGTTAATTTTAAAGCGAAGCTTATCAGCTTCATCCCATTTATCCTTGGGTTTTTTGATTGTGACACTTCCAACTACAGTTATAGGAGAAGTGTAGCACGTTTCTACCATACCCCAAACATCAATATCTAGTACTATTAGAAAGTATCGCATTCGAGTTTTTCAATAGTTGTAGTTTGTGCCCGTGAATAAGGGAGGTCTACTTAAACCTTGCCCCTCAAAAAACATCTGAGTGTTTTGCGCAATTACTCCCGGTGGTGAAACCGATTTTGTAGTAACCTCCTCTGATACCTGCACATCAAAAACACCCAAAGATCAAATACAACCAAGATTTGTTATTAGCAAATAAGGAAGTGTGGAACACATGCTCCAATAGCCTACGGCTTATCATTCGTCTTGTTCGCACGGGAGGATACCTCAGTCTATGACCAGGAGTCGACACGGGCACCCATTATCGAGAGCGTGTGGGCCCAGCTATGCGGCCTGGAGCTAGTCCATATGGCAGGCCGCTGGTACATATAGATGGAGTGGAACTCCCATGCTCCAGAATCTTGTCGACGACAAGGATGAGGCCTGTCACCTCATGCTGGAGGAGGAGAAGAAGCAAAAGATGCAGGCAGATGAGGCCGAAGCTATACTCGTCGGATACCTGGGGGTGGTAAGTCCCGAAACTTAAATAAGGTACCTTTCTTTAGATTGCCTCCACTAACCCATGTTTCTTTTATTTCTTTTTACAGGAAGCGGCAATGGCCCAGTGCCTCGGCCTTCAAATTGCCACCCTCCAAAAGTATAAAGAGGTGTTACAGGCATGGGTATGAGAGTTGGAAGCTGCCACTCCATCGCCACCCTCCTACAGCAGCTACCAGCTTGCCAACTACTCTGACTACGATCTAGAAGAGATGATGCAGAAGAACACCGCTAAGGCCGCGAAGTTCACTCTCCAGACCATACAGTGGGCCATCTTAGTGTCAAGCGTGGGAGCTGGGCTCTCGGCGAGCGATATGGTATCGGAGCTATTTCTTCCGGTCCCAAAGCCGGGCCAAGAGTCCTCTAATCCCTTTGGAAGAGCTTGTCTCGCCAATACCCCGCGCTGCACTTCCCCCTCTCTTTTTTTGTCATTTCCCTATCTGTAATGTACATGCGGGCTGAGCCCCCCTCACCTTGTAACTTTATGTGATTAATAAATACTATGTTCAGAAATGTTGCTTATTGACCTTTGCAATTTTTCTTTCTTTTTGTGTGCTTGCGACCCGACTCGGCCTTCTCGCTTGCCTCCTTCGGACCCACACCTCGCAAGTGAGATCGCGCTGTTCTTAGGGACATAGTTTAGAAAATCGATAACACCTTAGGTAATTTGTCCGCGAGCGGCGATCCACTGCCTTTACTTAAAGAGCTTCCCCGTGGTGCTTGCGAGATGGTCTAGGAGTCTCTCGGCCCGCCACCTAAGTGCTTGACCTGCGCAAACTAGGACCCATCTGTTGTGACCTGGAGGCTTGCAAGTGCCTCACATAGTTGATCCTCATAACCTGGGTTGCCCTGCTTGGACAAAATATTTGTGGAATGGGAGTGGCGAGACCTAGCTCGCCTGGAGGAGCTAGCCTTGGTTCGCCAAAATGGAGAGACCCAGCTTGTCAGGAGTGCTATATGATATCCATCTTTGCCGAGAGGGCTATGTTGAGTGGGCTATTCTAGAAGAGCTATACCTTGAGGGAAGACTCCCTCGAGTGACATCCAGCCCTGCTAGCTAGTGGGAGCTTGGTAGCAGCATCTCCTTAGGGTCTGGTAGATGCTCTTGAATGACATCCAGCCCTGTCAGCTAGTGGGAGCCTGGTAGAGGGATCTTCTCGGGGTCTCGGAGATGCTCTCGAGTGACATCCAGCCCTGCCCGCTATTGGGAGCCTGGCAGCGAGATCTGCTCGGGGTCTGGGAAGACTCACTTGAGTGATATCCAGCCCTGCTAGCTAGTGGGAGCCTGGCAGCGAGATCTGCTCTGGGTCTGGGTAGACTCTCTCGAGTGATTTCTATCCCTGGCAGCGGGATATGCTCGGGGTCTGGGTAGACTCTCTCAAGTGACATCCAGCCCTACCAGCTAGTGGGAGCCTGGCAGCGGGATCTGCTCAGGGTCTGGGAGAATCTCTAGAGTGACATCCAGCACTATCAACTAGTGGGAGCTTGGAAGTGGGATCTTATCGGAGTCTAGGAGACTCTCTCGAGTGATATCAAGCCTTACCAACTAGTGGGAGTCTGCCAGCGGGATCTGCTCGGGGTCTATGGCATACTCTCGAGTGATATCCAGCCCTGTAATCTAGTGGAGCTGTTAGTTCAACCATGGTAATCTGGAAGTGATCAAGCATGTGGCCTCTCTGCCAATGCAATATGAGTCTATGGGGTCGCATATAAGAGCTCCGGAAAAGTTGGATAGGTTTGTGTTGGCCTTGCTCATATGTGATATGAGTGAAGGACCAAGCCCATGATGATCTGGGCATGGTGGAATTTTCATTTCGAGACCTATATTGTGAATATGGGTCGTCCGGTATATAGTCGGTAGAAGCTAAGGAAAATTCATCGAGTATGGGTAAGTGGTTTCGATGAATGGGCTTGATTCGACGAGTATCGTCGTGACCATTCAATGATTTGTCGAGTATTAAAGTAATACTCGCTGATTCGTCGAGTATCGTCGTGTCCTCTTACCGATTGGTCGAGTATCGTTGTTAGCTATTGCCGATTCGTCGAGTGTCCTCATGGATCCTTCACGATTCATCATATATCATTATGGTCACTCGTTGATTTGTTGATTATCAAGTTGTTACTCGTCTAATGTTGTATCGAACGGTTTATTTCTTCTAAGTGCGGTTCGGCCGGTCTTTGTTGTCTTTAGCCGGTTCGATTCATGGTATATAAAGGATTTGTTGTTGAACCGAAAAATATGCAACTATTCATTCTGACCTAAATTTCAAAGCCGATAATGCCGATTCCTCGATACGGAACGGTTCCGCCCTACGACTATCAACGCTGATCCCGCCAACCGCCGCTTGTCTCCGCCGGCCGTCCACCCCCCCCCCTAGCTGATATAGGAAAGTGTTTCGTAGGCATCATCTTTGTCATTGCCGCCTCTCCTTAAACGGATCTACTAATCCGTGGAGACGTTGAGGGCGAGCCTCTTTACGACCAAGATCTTGTGTTACAAGATTCTAGGGTTTTCTGTGCTTGTGTGGATACTCGTAGAAGCGTGGACTCTACACTCGAAACTCTGGAAATTGCCGTTCATTTGAATCAATCAGAGCACCTAGGTTGAGTATTGACTCAATCACATGAAGGTATAATTCATTTATTGCAGATTACTTCTGATTTATGATCATTCTAAGATCCACAACTTGCTTTTGGGTTTTCCTTATTTTCCATATTCCGCTGCGCATAACTGTTATGTCATATAGCAAAACCCAACAGTGGTATCAGAGCTAGGTTGTGCGATGATCATTGTTTCAGAAGTTTCTAAATCCATTTCGTGTAGATCTGGAATTTTAGAAGCGTTCTAAATGACCAGATCTACTCCTATTTTCATCAAGTGTTGATGGATTTTGCGTAGGGAGCGCATGTTATTTTGTTGTGATATCTTTGTTACTCCTTAGCAGTAACCGTCCCTCTAGTTTGTTTGTAAAACCAAGTGTGTTAGATTTTGAATCTCACAAAGAGAGACGAGCTTGTCTACTGTGTAAGTGGAGTTGTTGTTGCTCATCTCCAGTGCTTGTAAATCTGAAGGTTTAGAAGTATTCTAGATGTTCAGGTTTAGCCCATATCATGAAGTGTTGATGATGTTCTTGTGCACATCTAGGATGCATTTGGATCATGTTGCTGGATTTATTTTGCTTGATGTGCACATTAGTTAAATGTTAACCATGATTAAAGAGATAATCAAATATCAAAAAAAAAACTTAAGTAAGATTAAGTTTTTCGATGCCTTCCAATGGATGACACTCTTCCTGCCTCGATCGATGAAGTGTGGGCTTGCCAAAGCAAGGTGCATTAATCTATCTTGGTAAGAGTGCGAGCAGATAATTATGATATCTCACTATTGACATCGGTTCAAGCTTTGCTGGGTGACCTTAAATGTTGAATGCCCAAAGGCATGGGGTTGGAATGCACCATATGATGAATACGAATAAAGAGTTATTCACCAGCCATACAAGAATTGTATAGTGATGCAATTGGAAAGCATTGCCTACCTAAATAATTGCGTTATGAGAGAAAAGCCAAAGCTGACTCACAATGTTAGTGAAATATGGATCTTGTCCACTAAGAGAGTTACTCGCATGAACTCTTCGAATTGATATCGACGGTTATCAGTTTGATAAAAATAGTTGGATTTATTTTGATTAAAGTCTTAATCGAAAGAGAAAATTATATTTTGAAATATAGTACAAATTTTCTTTGCTTGTATCCTTGTAAAATATCCATGGCAAGTGGCTCACACTCAACCCTGTCCCTTAGAGCGATCCTTGAGAAGGAAAAGCTTAGTGGAACAAATTATATGGACTGGTACCAGAACCTGAGAATTGTTCTCAGGCAAGAGCACAAGCTCTATGTTTTGGAAGAGGTTTCCCTTGATGAGCCTGCCGGGAATGCATCCTGTATTTATAAAGATGCTTATAAGAAGTATCTGAACTACTCCTTAGACGTTGAATGTCTCGTGCTTGCGACCATGAACTCTGAGCTTCAGAAGCAACACAAGAGCATAGGTTGCATGGAAATTGACGAGCATCTCAAGAAAATGTTTCAAGGGCAAGCTCGTTAAGAGAGATTTGATGTCACTAAGGCATTGTTCCAGTGCAAGATGGGAGCTCGGGA
The DNA here is from genome assembly GCA_039513925.1 of Platanthera zijinensis. Classification (NCBI taxonomy): domain Eukaryota; kingdom Viridiplantae; phylum Streptophyta; class Magnoliopsida; order Asparagales; family Orchidaceae; genus Platanthera; species Platanthera zijinensis. The sequence goes on from CM077080.1 coordinate 104,590,775, forward strand.
CCTATAGGGACTCACATACTCAAGATGATTGGGTATATTGAGAACCATCAAAGACTAGGGTTCCCTCTGGGCCAAGAGATGGACACAGACTTGATCCTACAATTTTTGCCAGATAGTTATGAGCAGTTTGTCTAAAACTATAACATGAATGAAATAGACAAGACACTGTCGGAGCTCCTAGGCATGTTGTGAACTGCCGAGATAAATATGAAGATGGTCAAGCCTGCTAGCCCCATATTGATGGTGTATAAAGACAAGGGCAAGGCCAAGGGATTCAAGAAGATGAAGGTAGGACCTAAGTCAGCTCTGTAGCCCAAATCTTCTACATAGAAAAAGAAAGGTTTAGGGAAGGAGGGAAAGTGCCACCACTGTGGCAAGGCTAATCATTGGAGGAGAAATTGTCCTTCGTACATTGAGGGTATGCAAAAAATACTGGGAGGTACGACTTCCGCTTCAGGTATTTATGTTATAGAGATAAACCTTTCTGCTCCTTCATCCTGGGTATTATATACCAGATGTGGTTCTCATATTTGTATAAATGTGCAGGAACTAGGAAGGAGAAGAATGCTTAGTAAATGGGAGGTGGACCTACGCATTGACAATGGAGCAAGAGTTGTTGCTGCCGCTGTGGGGGTTTACCGTCTTTCTTTGCCCATTGGGTTTGTTTTGGAACTTAATAATTGTTATTATGTTCCTGCAATAACTAGAAACATTATTTCTATTTCATGTTTAGACATGATTGGATTTTCTTTTATTATTAAGAACAATTGTTGTTCTATATTTAAGAATGATGTTTGTTATGTTGTGGCACAAATATTTAATGGTTTATATGTTTTGAACTTAGACCATCAGATCTATAACATAGAAAATACTAAAAGACTAAAAATGAATGACTCGAACCCTACGTATCTTTGGCATTGTCATTTGGGCCATATAAATGAGAAACTTATATCCAAGCTCCATAGAGATAGACTACTGGACTCATTTGATTATGAATCATTTGAGAGATATGAATCTTGTTTGTTAGGCAAGATGACAAAGGTCCCTTTCACTAGCTTTAATGAGAGGGCTGATGATCTCTTGGGTATAGTACATAGTGATGTATGTGGACCCATGAGTTTTATGGCTAGAGGTGGGTACTTCTACTTTGTTATATTTATTGATGATTTCAGTAGATACGGATATGTGTATCTTATGAAGTGCAAATCTGAGACCTTTGAAAAGTTCAAAGAGTTTAAGAACGAAGTAAAGAACCAATTGGGTAAGAAGGTTAAAGCACTCTGATCTGATCAAGGTGGCGAATACCTAAGTCATGAGTTTCGTGATCATCTGAAAGAGTGTGGTATTATATCACAGCTAACTCCACCTAGAACACCACAGCATAATGGTGTGTCTGAGCAGAGGAATCGTACTTTGTTAGAAATGGTGCGATCGATGATGAGTCATGCAGATTTGCATGTTTCCTTTTGGCGTTTTGCTCTAAGAACTACTGCTTTTACACTAAATCACACTCCAATGAAAATGATTCTAAAGAAACCATATGAGATATGGAATGGGAAGCGTCCTGGTATGTCATTCATTAAGGTTTGGGGCTGTAAGGCATACGTGTGATGTCAAATGCCTGATAAGTTGGAACCCAAATCAGATATATGTTATCTTGTGGGGTATCCTAAGGAAACTAAAGAGTATTATTTCTACCTACAGTATGATGGAAAAGTGTTTATCGCGAGTACTTGTGTCTTTCTTGAGAAAGAGTTCTTAAGTAGAAAGAATGCTAAGGTAGAACTTGAAGAAGTTCAAGAACCACAAACAGTGAATGAACCGGAATTGGAACCTGAGTAAGGACTACAAGTTGTTGTAGCTGGAGAGCATGCTCAAGAAATAGAAGTTCCACATAGATCTGGTAGACCAAGGTTTGATCCTGAGAGATATGGATTTCTCGTGTCTCAGATAAGTATTGTGTTGCTTATGGATCATACTGATGAGCCGGCAACCTACCAAGAGGCTATGAGTGGACCGAACTCCGAGAAGTGGCTTGAGGCCATGAAATCTGAGATGGACTCCATGTATGAAAACTAAGTATGGACATTGGTGGAACCATATGAAGGGTTAAGACCCATAGGGTGCAAGTGGGTCTTCAAGAAGAAGACTGACATGGATTGGAATGTATAGACATTTAAATGGCGACTGGTGGCTAAAGGTTTCAAGCAAATTAATGGTATTGACTATGATGAAATTTTTTCCCCTATTTCTATGGTTAAGTCCATCAGAATTCTCCTTGCTATTGCGGCGTATTATGACTACGAGATCTGGCAGATGATGTCAAAATGGATTCCTTAATGGGATCCTCCTTGAGGAAGTGTATATAACACAACCCGAGGGTTTTGTATCTCCAGGTGAAGCCACTAAGATATGCAAGCTATAGAGATCCATTTATGGATTAAAACAAGCTTCTCGAAGTTAGAATCTTCGTTTTGATGAAAAGATCAAAGAGTTTGGTTTCATCAAGAACGAGGATGAACCGTGTGTTTACAAATGGATTAGGGGAAGCATAGTTGTCTTCCTGATTTTGTATGTAGATGACATACTGCTAATCGGGAATGACAAACCGACCCTACAAATTAATAAGTACAACCTTGGGAGTTTCTTTTCAATGAAATGCTTGGGTGAAGCAACTTATATATTTGGTATTAAGATCTATAGAGATAGATCGAAGAAGTTGTTGGGTTTGACCCAAAGTACATATATTGATAAGGTGTTGAAACGGTTCAACATGCTTGAGTCTAAGAAAGGATTCTAACCCATGTCTCATGGTGTGAGTCTCTCTAAGGACCAATGTCCCAAATCTTGTGAAGATAAGGTTCACATAAAGTTGATTTTATATGCTTCGGCAATTGGGTCAATTATGTATGCAATGATATGTACTAGACCCAATGTCTCTTATGCCTTGAGCATGACTAGCAGGTATCAGTCTGATCCCAGTGAAAGTCACTGGATAGCCGTCAAGAACATCCTGAAGTAATTGAGAAGGACTAAGGATACATTCTTGGTTTTCGACGGTGAGAAAGAGCTCGTTGTAAAGGGTTACACTGATGCTTGCTTACAAACTGATAGAGACGATTCAAAGTCTCAGTCAGGGTCTGTGTTTTACCTAAATGGAGGAGCTGTTAGCTGGAAGAGTTCCAAGCAGGAGACAGTTGTCAATTCTACAACTGAGTCGGAGTATATCGTCGCTGCAAATGCATCGAAGGAGGATTTATGGAATAGGAAATTCATCGGCAAGTTAGATGTAGTTCCTAGCATTGTTCGTCCCATAGACCTTTATAGTGAAAGCAACGGTGCAATTGCACTTGCTTCGGAACCTAGATCTCATCAGCGCTCCAAGCACATATATTGGCAGTTACATCTAATTCGAGAGATTGTCGATCGAGGTGATGTGAGCATATGCAGAGTACCGAGTGAGGAGAACATTGGGGATCCACTGACAAAGCCTCTTGCACAGAGAAAGCATGATGGTCATGTTAGATCAATGGGTATACGATACCTAAATGATCAATTCTAGTTTAAGTCTTGTGGGTTATATGTTTGCTGGCTGTTAAATAATTCATTTGATGAATAAAAGTACTATTTACATTTCATTTATATATTTGGCAAGTTCTTTTATTAAGAAATTATTTCTATTGTGATATAGTAGTTCAATTTAATAAATGCCCTTAGAATGTTTGCTTCCATAGGTCTAGTAGTGACTTAAAGTGAGAACCTATGATCTTAGAAGCTTCATTCTTAAAGGTCCATAGTCGTTTTATCGTCTTAGAAGCTAAGGGCAATGATGATACCTTTAAGACTAGCATGTGCATTGATTGATGACCCGTCCTCACAGGTCATGATATTGTGATATCAAGTAATCACATGGGTACTTGTTATGAACAAGTTTTACTGGACAGACCCACCATGAGAATACTTTGTGGATTTTTATATGAATGCATCACAAGTATGGCTCAAGTGGTAAATGGTGTTTATGGTCCTTTGACCTGAAGTCATAGCACTCACTGAGTGAGGAAGAGCGTGCCTTGATGCTATCAAAAGTCTATTCTTGAGAAAGTTGGATGATAAAGGTGGTTATTGGGTATGTTACGAATCATTTGGGTGTTTGCATGTGAGAAGAGATGGGATTTGTCCTCCTATATGACTAGAGTTGCATCCATGGTCCCCTTGATGGAATAGGACTGAGAAAAGCATGGTCATGCTTGGTTGAGTCACTATATGATATTAGACTCACCAAATTCTAGAAGTCCATTCTAGATCAAGAAAATTAGGATTGAACAATTATGAGGGTAACACGATCCGTATATCTAGTTCTATCCAAATGCAAGGGATAAAGGGACATGACAATACTAATACATTGGTCAAAATGGCTTTTGAGTTTTAAACTCTTATTTCTTGGGGGGCAATGATGCATTGCTAGATGCCGCTCATTGTTTGTGAATCTTTTTTTGATACTTTCAAGATCAAGTGGGAGACTGTTGGTTCTACCATGGTGATTTGGAAGGGATCAAGCATGTGGCCTCACTTCCAATGCAATATAATCCTATGGGGTGGCACATAAGAGCTCTGGAAAAGTTAGATAGGTTAGTGTTGGCCTTGCTCATATGTGATATGAGTGAAGGACCATGCCTATGACGATCTGGACGTTGTGGAATTTTCATTCCAGGACCTGTATTGTGAATATGGGTCATCCGGCAAGTAGTCGGTAGAAGCTAAGGAAAATTCATTGAGTATGGGTAAGTGGTTTCGATGAATGGGCTGGATTCTACGAGTATCATCGTGACAATTAGACGATTCGTCGAGTATTAAAGTAATACTCGTCGATTCATCGAGTATCATTGTGTCCTCTTTCTGATTCGTCGAGTATCATTGTGAGCTATCGCCCATTTGTTGAGTGTCTTCATGGCTCCTTCACGATTTGTTGGATCCTTAGTTGGATTTGGGCTAGGTTCACTAAGTTAGGATCATATGACCCAACATGTATAGCTAGGGTCATGGTTGTGTCTAGAGTCTAGGCCAAGTCCTTAGTGTTAACAATGCATGGACCATCTATCAACAGACTGCCAAAGACTCAAGACTTAGAGAAATATCAAAGACTCAGAAAATGAGTTCGACATTCGTCGAACTCAGGTCGACAAAAGTCGTGCTCAGCTCAACGAACTCAGAGAAAATTCATTGAGCTGAGCTCGACGAACTTAGTTCTCTGTTCGACAATCTTTGGACACTATTATTCAACATTCCTAAGTCTAGAATCAGACTTCACTCGATGAACTTAGAGTATCAGTTCGACGATTTCTGGATCATCTGCTTCAACACTCTAAAGTCCAGAAAACATCTCAATATTTCTAAGTCAAGAATCAGATTCCAGTCGACGAATACATCTTCTCAGCTCAACGATCTTGATGCAAAGAATTGGAAAGATTCATCAAGCAGCAGTCAGCAGTTCTAAGGTCGACGATCTTTGATCTTAGCTTGACGAATAGCAATTATCAGCTCGACGAACTATGGACTTAGCTCAACGAATCCAGACTTGGTTATTCCCATCCTTCTGTACCGATTCTATTGCAATAATTCCTGAGTAATCAATGCTAAAATATTCTCTAAATATTACCGTTAGACGGAGTATTAGTTATGGTCTTCATCAAAATTATTGCTTGCCATTTTTTTAAAGGGATAGTTGGGGAAATCAATCAATACAAACATTCTCAAGGCCGTCAGCATTGAATGCAGAAAGAAATTCAAATTTCAAAAGGAAATTTATATGGAAAATATAAAAGGGATTTTTCCTTCTCTTCCTGTAACAAGTAGATACACAAAAGAACAGAACAACAACAGTGAACAAGGATCTTCTGCTCTCTCTCTCTCTCGACAGCACTTTGAGACGTAGAGTACACAGAATAAAGTGATAAAGAGAAATAAGTGCTAGACCTGAGGAAGAACTTTAAGTTGAAGAAGAAGAAGAACAACCATTCAAAATCAAGATTCTTCTTCTGTACTCATCCCAGGATTCATCAAAGAACAACAACTACAGTATCAGTCAAGAAGTTCCTTAATCTCTTCTGGTCAAAGCAAAAGCTTGAAGGCCTATAACCCTACAGCAAAGCTCCAACTTCCTGAACCTTTCATTATCTCAGGGGGATCCTTTGCTAACATCAAAATCCACACAGGTCTTCTCAATTATACTTAGAGAAAGAGAAGACTAAATCAATCTCTCATCCCCCACTATATAAAGGGTTCTTAACTCCCTTCAAAAGTTATTCCTGGTTGTAAGTCACCTGATCAAAATACTTGAGGTTTGGTTTTTGAGCACCTGATCAAAAGCTCATTGGTGGCAGTAACCTGAACAAAAACCTGAGTGGATTCCTACCAGGGTGGTAGAAGAGTGGATGTACCCAGGTTGGAGAACCACTATAAATTTTTTGTGTTGTCTGGATGCTCTTTTCTTTTGTTCTTGATGTGGCTGTGCTAGTTAGGTTATTGTGTTTGTGATTATTTATATTTACTGTGCTTGTGACAAATCATATTAGTTTAGGAATAAGTTTTTATTTACAGCAAAAGTTTTAAAACCTAAAGATACTCTATTCACCCCCCCCCCCCCCCCCCCCCGTCTAAAGTATACCAGATATAACCCCTCACTTTCAATTTGTATTAGAGGAGATTATTTTGGTTGTACATGCTACCCCTTGAACCAAAGATCCTGAGTTATATCTGTCATTTAATTTCTATTAGGTGTATACACACAGCATGGAACAGAACAAAGATTATGCAAGCACCAGACCTCCAGTATGCAATCTAAAAAAGTTTGCCATCTGGAAGGCAAGAATTAAATTGTATATGAACTCTATTGATGAAGATATCTACAACTCTATTTTGACAGGTCCCCCTCAAGCATCTAATTCTACAGCATCATCCAACACTAATGTAGTTCCACCACTAGAGTGGACTGAGGCTCAGAAAAGGGCCAAAGTTGCTGATGTTAAAGCAATGAACATTCTGGCCCAAATAATGTCAGATGACATCTTTCAGAAAGTGGCTGAATGCATATCAGCCAAGTCCATTTAGGATTCCCTTAATCAAATGGTGCCTGGATCTACAGATGAAAGGAAAGATAGAAGATCCAATCTCATATCCTAATATGAAAATTTCAAGAAGGAGGAAGTTGAATCTATATCAGACATGTAAAATAGGTTGAGCTTAATAATCAATGAGCTAAAAACCTTGGATAAGGACATCACCCTCACAGAGGTGAATGATAAAATCCTTATGTGCTTCCCATGCTAATGGGATTCAAGGATCTGGCCCATCAAGGAGGCCAGGAGCCTAAATGAGATTTCCACTGAATCTCTTTTGGGAAAGATAAAGTCCTATGAGCAGCTCATCAAATCAAGAGAAGCAGCTGAGCAGAGAACACCTCGACCAGCAAGGAAGGAGCACAGCATTGTATTCAAGGCTACTGAGGAGACAGAGACTCCAACAATCAATGAAGAGTTGATGGTCCTATTTGCCAGAAGATTCTACAAAATGGCAAAGAAAGATTTTAGAAGAAAGTCATCCAGGTAGGATGACAAGCCAAGGTATGACAAAACACCCACTAAAGAAGTTGTGTGCTTTGGCTGCAGGAAACCTGGCCACTTCCTCTCAGAGTGTCCAGAGAATCAGAAGAAGGAGAAGTGAAGATAGAGGGACTCCAGAAGACAGCAAAGCGACAGACCTTCTTCCAGCAAACATAAGAAGAAGGAGAAAGGCTTTGTAGCTGAAAGATGGAGTGAAATAGAATATGAATCCTCATCTTCCAGCTCCAGTGAAGAAGAAGAAGAGGCAAGGGCCAAAGAAGTTTGCCTCATGTCCATTGATGCATCCAGGAGTCATTCAGATGAAGAAGAATCAGACAATGAAGAAGCTTCAGAATCTGAAGCTGACCTGGTATTGTCTTCCTATGATTATAATTCTGACTCATTTAGATATGAATTTAAAACCATGTGCATTGATCTAATAAATTCAGAAAAAAAATTAAGACACTAAGGAAAAGATTAGAAAACCAAGAAAATGTTATTTCTGAAACAATAGGCTAAAGGCTAAACTAAATCAAGTTAATGAACTAATCAATTCCTTAAAAACACAACTATGTGAAGCCAAACAACTTGAGGAATCTCTAAATGGGAGAAGCCTCAAGCTGATGGACATTACAAGCATAGTTAATGCTAGACTGAATGGCAAGCTGGGCTTGGCTGCTTCATCAAGTTTGCCCCCCATTCTTAAGAAGAATATCTTGTCAGCTCCCATCAAATTTGTTTCTGCTAAAGGGAAATAAATAATTACCTACAAACAAACCACAGAACAATTACCTAATAACAAAAATTAGAAAACCTTAGGTAACAAAGTTCAGCAGATTTCGTCGAACCCAGATCGACGAAATGTGGCCAGTTCGTCGAACTCAAGTCGAAAAATGCTAAACGCAAATTTATATAATAATCATTCGTCTTACTGTAACCGACGAACTGTGTATGGTTCGTCGAACAGAGATAGACGAACTTGGGGCACAGAAAATGAACTTGTTTATTCTTTGAGCAAGGATCGACGATCTCATCCCAATTCGTTGAACTCTAGTCGACAAACTCACAACATTTCGTCGAACCCAGAAAGACTTGGTAATAATCATAGCTATAATAGCAACTCTAATAAACTTAGGAAACCTTTTAATCCATTAGCTGATTGGATAATTCCACCTATAAGATATCATCCATTAGTATACAAATCTCAACCAGAATTCTCTATAATATCTAGTTTTTCATATCAGCAATATAAAGGACCCAAGGTAACCTGGGTCAAGAAAAACTAACTATTTTCTTTACAGATAAAGAGCTATCCAGTTGTGAATCAACTATGGTACCTGGACAGTGGTTTCTCCAAACACATGACTGGCAATAAGGAAAACCTAATCAACTACAAGTCCAAGATGGGACCAAAGGTAATCTTTGGTGACTCAAAGTGTGGCCAATCTGAAGGCTATGGAGAAGTAAGGATTTGAGCTGTCACTTTCAAGAAGGTGACTTATGTAAGAGGACTCAAGCACAACCTCATCTCCATAAGCCAATTATGCGATGAAGGTTATCTGGTACACTTTAACTCAACATCTTATATTATTTCAAATAAAGAAAAACAAAATGTTTTAATTGGGAATAAATAAGGAAATATATATTTAGTTTATTTTCATTCTGCCAATTCAGATATCTGCTTACTTAACATAATTAGTAATCAGAATGAATTATGGCATAAAAGGCTAGGACATGTAAACAAGAAAAATATTGCTAGGCTATCAAAAGAAAACCTTGTAAGAGGTTTACTTCTGGTCCCTACAAGAAGGAAGGCCTCTATAGTGCTTGTCAACTAAGCAAGCAAACTCAATCTAGCTTTAAATTAGTAAATAAAAGTGATTCACCTAGGATCTTGTACTTGCTACACATGGATCTCTTTGGACCCATTACTGTACAAAGCCTAGGAGGGAAATCCTACACTTTAGTTATTGTAGATGACTTCTCAAGGTTCACTTTGGTGTCCTTTTTGAGATCTAAGTTAGATACCTTTAAAGTTCTTACAGACTTTCTCAAGACCATACAGATTGAGTACTCTACTCATATTGCATTGATCAGAAGTGATCATGGCACAGAGTTTGAGTCTCTTCTGATGCATGAGTTCTGTGAGAAGGAAGGTATCATGCATTGTTTCTCAGCTCCTAGAACTCCCCAACAAAATGGGGTAGTTGAAAGGAAAAATAGGACCCTAATTGAAGCTACAGGCACATTACTTGCAGATGCTTACATGCCCCTATCCTTTTGGGCAGAGGTTGTAAGCACAGCAAATTATGTGCTTAACAGAAGTTTATACATAAACTGAAAAATAGGACTCCCTATGAATTACTTAAAGGGAAGAAACCTAAAATCACCTATTTTATAGTGTTTGGTTGCATATGCTATATACATAATAATAACAAGAAATATATTAGAAAGTTTGAAGCTAAGGCTGCAGAGGGAATTTTTCTAGGATATTCCCAAGCAAGCAAATCTTATAGGGTATTTAATAAATCATCTTTAAAAATTAAAGAATCAATTCATGTAACTTTTGATGAGACTAATATGTCTTGCAAGGATAAAGAGATTTCTAGTAGTAATCCTTTATAGGTACCTCGCTTGTGTGAGACTCTGGATGAATTAAGCCTCACCCATGAGGCTCCAACACATCCTTCTCCACAATTTTATGAAGACAGTGAAGAAGAACAGTTGGAAGAAGTTGAACCTCATCCCACAGCAAACATAATTCCATAAGAGGAATTAATTCAAAATGCTGTTGCTGAACCAACTCCACCCACTGACTTTGTCACACTAAGGGATCACCCAGAATCTCAAGTGATTGGAGACATGTCAGTAGGTGTATAGACAAGGAATCAACTCAACCAAGACTTGATGCATGTCTATTTTCTCTCTCAAGTTGAACCTCAATCCATAAAAGATGCTGAGCAAGATCCCCACTGGACCATTACTATGCAAGAGGAACACAACCAATTTGAGAGATGTAGAGTGTGGGATTTTGTTCCAAGATCCCAAGATTATCCAGTCATTGGAACCAAATGGGTATATAGAAACAAACTAGATGCCCAAGGTGTAATTGTGAGAAACAAGGCTAGGCTTGTTACTCAAGGTTATAGGCAAGAAGAAGGGATAGACTATTACCAAAACTTTGCACCTGTTGCAAGGTTAGAAGCAATAAGAATATTTCTTGCCTATGCTGCCTAATAAAAAATTCAAGGGATATCAAATGGATGTGAAGAGTGCATTTCTAAATGGAGTACTCAAAGAAGAGGTGTATGTTGAACAACCTCTAGGTTTTGTCTCTCCAACTTATCCCTCTCATGTATTTAAATTGCATAAAGCTCTTTATGGTTTTAAGCAAGCTCCAAGAGCTTGGTATGAGACCCTAGCCAGCTTTCTGATAGAGCATAAATTCATTAGAGGCCTAGTAGATAAAATATTATTCACTGGACATCATAAGGACCAAACTTTCTTGGTATAAATATATATTGATGACAACATATTTGGGTCTACTGATCCCAAAATATGCAAGAGGTTCTCTGACCTCATGCATTCAAAATTTGAGATGAGTAGCATGGGTGAGCTCTCCTACTTCCTTGGTCTCCAAGTGAAGCAGCTCCCTGATGGCATCTTCATCTCCTAGGATAAATATGCTAAAGAGCTTATAAAGAAGTTTGGGATGGCTAATGCCTCAGCAAAGAAAACACCCATGGCTACAAATGTTGTAATAGACTCTTATGCACATGAGAAACCTGTTGATCAGAAATTATATAAGGGCATTGTTAGGTCCCTACTATACCTTACAGCAAGCAGACTTGACATCATGTTTTCCACATGTCTTTGTGCTAGGTTCTAGGTGAACCCTAAAGAATATCACCTAGTTTTTATAAAAAGAATTTTAAGATATATAAAGGGTTGTCCTAGTCTAGGACTCGGGTATCCTACAGAGTCAGAATTTGAGTTAACTAGACACTCAGATGTTGACTTTCCTGGATGCAGGGTAGACAGAAAGAGTACCTCAGGAACCTGCCAGTTTCTTGGTATGAGATTAGTGTCCTGGTTTTGTAAAAAGCAGTCATCTGCGTCTACATCAACTACTAAAGTAGAATATATTACAGGTGGAAGTTGCTCTTCCCAGATGCTGTGGTTCCAAAACCAACTCCTGGACTATGGCTTCAACTTAAATAATGCAACCCTCTTATGTGATAACACAAGTGATATAGCTATAGCACAAAATCAAGTCCATCACAGTAGGACTAAACATATAGACATTAGGAATCATTTCATTAGAGAATGTGTAGACAAAACAAAATTAAACTTGTCTATATCTACATTGATTTACAAAGAGCTGATATTTTCACCAAACCCCTGGATGATAGAAACCACCTGTTCTTTATAAATCAGCTTGGAATGATCAATGGAGAAGACTTAGTTTAGTTTTTGTCTACACTCGACAAATTTTTCAAAGTTCGTTGAACGGAGCTTGACGAACTGGGAAAAGTTCTTGAGATATTTGTCGAATGGAGATTGACGAACTCTATGTGAGTGAAGTTATTTTCATCGAACAGAGATCGACGAATCTGCTTCAGAAAACTTTCGTCGAACGGAGCTCAACGAAATGTCTTCAAACCTTCAGACTGAGCTCGATGAATTGTTTAACTCAAAATTATTTCGTCGACCTCAGATCGAAGAATTCTTTATTTTTCGTGGAATGGAGTTTGTCGATTCTTATTCTGAAAAAACATTATATCTAGGTTTTCTTTGACCTCAGTCCCGCGCTTTCAGTTCTTTGCACTTGATATTCGTTTTTCTCTTACAGGTGCTCAAAATGGCGATTCCAGCAGGCAATCTCGCAGCAATGAAATTCGATACTGGCTTTGATGTCGATTTCGATTCTTTCCAACATTCCGACCCCATCTTCCTGGAAATATTACAACTGCTTGAAGGATAGCAGTTGAACAATCTACTGTCCACACGGATCAAAATATCTGGCACTGCAATCCTGGAGTGGGTCTATACTTCCTCAACCATATAAGAGAATATAATGACAGGTACTATATCGGGTAATGCCGTCTCCCTTACCCATGTAGTGTTAACTGAAATTTTTGATTAAACAATGGAACAGAAGAATTGGAGATTGAGAATGAAAAGTATGCTGAGATGCTAAGTCTGATGGGTTATTCTGGAGAAAAACCTAACAAACTGTTGAAGAAACACTTGTCTGCTGAATTTAAGTTTTTAGCAGACATTGTGGGGAAAGTCCTGTTGGGCAAGCACACCGCCCATGACTACATAACCAGGCACCAATTCCTGGTAATGTATGCAGTAGTAAACAAGAAGCAAGTCAACTGGGATCAGATCATGTTTGATCTGATTAAGAAAAAGAATACTAAGAAACAGGTTCGCTTTGGAAGGATCTTAGGGATCTTCCTGAAAGAGAAGGCTGCTCAATCCCTAGTCTCCCAGACCATATTCATAAATGCCAGCAAGAGGCTCACCTGTGCCCTCTTTAGCAAATGGGAGAGGACTATCACCAAGCCCTCCAAGGCTACCTCCTCTTCCATCAGAACTTCAGAGAGTACCAGGGCTGCTCCAGCCACTTCCCACCCTACTGAAGAGGTTCTATCCTCCATCCGACAAATTCCAGCTATCCAAACTCCCTCTCAGATAACACATCAACAAGCCTCACAATCCATTCATATCCCAGTCTCTACTCCCACACCTCCATCATCCCTAATTCCTACATCTCCAACCCATATTCCCTCTCATACTCCTTCCCCTTAGCATGAAACATCAATACCATCACCACCCCCATCTCCTCTTCCACAGCACTTGGCTGGCATCCCCCTATCCAACCTGTCATCCCTACCAACATTCAATCTATTATCCTCCCCCTCAATACTCCTTCTCCTCAAGATGACCCTCTACAAGAAACTCACATGCAAGATGCTATACCTCCAACTCCACCAACTACTACCATCCCTACCTCTATCCCCATCCAAACAACCCTGCCATAACCTCTGCCTCACCACTATTAGATCCCTCCATCATACCACCACTCATTGCACTTCTCACACCCCTTCTCAAAACCATCATAAGCAGAGTCCATTTCCCCTCTTATTGTTTCCATCTCCTCCCTTGCTGCCCAAATCACTGCCCTCTCTGCTGCTCCCTCTTTAGATAGGGGTCTGGCTTCAGTTACCACTAAAACCAAGCAGGGGGAGATACTCCATGAAGAAGTAGCAGCAGCACCAGTAGCAGACTAAGTAGTAGCAGCAGATGCAGCAGTACCAACAGCAGCAACAGCAGAATTAACAACAACAGTAGCAGCAGAAGAAGCAGAAACAGATGCTGAGGATTTATTTGATTTCATTCATTTTATTGAATCTGATATGGAAATAGATGAGCAGGTCCCAAAAAAAGCAACTGCTGGTGATCTTATTATAAATCCCATAGTTGACCTTGTAAAGTTATTAAGCATGTTTGGTATAGTTCACTTGAACTGTCTGCCAGAGGAAAGCATTAAGCCATCAATGGCTATAGTCCCTTACACCTCACCAATAAGCCCTAAGGTTGCCAAGCAACTTAAGGCCATTTTTGCTGTTCCAGAAATCCCAGCCAATCCATCTCCTCTAAGAGTTGTTTCCCCCACTATCTCATCTCCTCTTGCTCCAGTTTTTGTTATGGATGATTCACCAATTCCAGATCTTGATGCATTGATCATGGCTGATATAAAAGAGGAAAATAAGTCAGTTGCTGAAAGCACTGAAGTATGCAGTTCTCTAGCTCCTCCTCCAGCTCCCTACAAGGCTGACAAACCTGTAATATCTGATGAGACTATAAGAGAAATAGATGCATTATATAATAACCCACAAGATTCTGATGATGAGGAGGAGGAGGACTCAGATGAGGATCCCAAGAAAAAGAAAATATCCAAGAAGAGGAAAGTTCTTCCACCTCCTGCCCCCAAACCAAATCCAGCAAATGACACTCCATACTATATTCTGTAGAAAATTACCCCTTATAAGGGCATGCCAGCATGGATGTGGTTGCCCAAAAATCAACAGAAAGAAAGGAAGAGAAGCAAGAGATATTCATCTCCTCCCACTCAAAGATATAGAGAGGACCCTCCTCCTCCTCCTCCATCAACTATTAGTGCTTCAGACAAAACTTCCCAAAGGTCTACCCAGTTTCAAACTTACCAAAGACAACAAGGTACATCTTCATATAACAATCAGCAGTCTCAACCACAACAGCATCAATAACAACAAAAGCAACAATTCCCTGAACATCAAAAGGCTGAAAGCCCCAAAAGACCTGCTTCCCCACCTGTACCATTTGAAAATCTAGAGACAACTACAACAGCTAGGATGGCCAGACTTCAAGAACTGGTTGGTCTTTCATTGATTAATAAAGTTAAAGCTGAAGGGAAGGATCCCTCTTAATACTCTACATTGTCCAAGTATAGAAAGGAAGAGCTTAATAAGTTTGAAAAGGCTAATAAAATATTTAATGTTGATGACTACATGAAATTGCATCCTGAAGTAGTGGTCCCAAGGACTACCTCTCTAAATATCATTGGGGCTGCTGACATGACAATGACCAAGGCTCAAGCTATAAATCCCAACAGTTAAATCATATTTACTCAGTCTGGAGACAAAGGCAAAGAGGAGAAGCACAAGGAGAAAAAGCAGAAGAAATGAAATTTGAACTGATTAGTTTGTGATATTTTAAAAATTGCTTTCTCATTTTCTGATCTAAAGCTTGTTGTATATATATATATCTACTGCAGATGCTAATTTTTCCTGCCAAATATATGTTTTCTTGCTTTGTATATTTTTGATTTTATTATGAGTCTGCAATTATTCACCTCACCCAAATAGGGGTAGATTGTTGGATCCCTAGTTGGATTTGGGCTAGGTTCACAGATTTAGGATCATATGACCCAGCATGTATAGCTAGGGTCATGGTTGTGTCCAAGAGTCTAGGCCAAGTCCTTAAAGTTAACAATGCATGGACCAGCCATCAATAGACTTCCAAAGACTCAAGACTTAGAGAAATATCAAAGACTCAGAAAATGAGTTCAACGTTCGTCGAACTCAGGTCCACGAAAGCCGTGCTCATCTCGACAAACTCAGAGAAAATTCTCTGAGCTGAGCTCGATGAACTTGGTTATCTGTTCGACGATCTTTGGACACTGTGATTAGACATTCCTAAGTCCATAATCAGACTTCACTCGACGAACTTAGAGTATCAGCTCGACGAACTAAGTTATCAGTTTGAGGATTTCTGTATCATCTGCTTCAACACTCTAAAGTACAGAAAACATCTCCATATTTCTAAGTCAAGAATCAGATTCCAGTCGACGAATACATCTTCTTAGCTCAATGATCTTAATGTACAGAATTGGAAAGATTCATCAAGCAGCATGAAAGTGAGGGTAAGATATACCTTTACTCTAGAGGGGAGGTGAATAGAGTATTTTAAAATAATTTTGCAAATTAAAAACAAATTGATAGTGGAAGACTTAATTTATTTATATTGTATTGTGCTCACAGTAAACAAAATAAAGTAATGCAAGAAACTAATTCAAAGCACACAGCAAATAAAACACAGGCAACCAGAAGACACAAGGAGCTATAGTGGTTCCCCAATCAACCTGGGTACATCCACTCCTCTACCACCCTAAGTAGGAATCCACTGCAGGATGAGTTGATCAGGTGTCCTGGGCACCAATGAGCTTTTGATAAGGTTCTCAAAAACCAAACCAGATTTTTTGATAAGGTGTCTTGCCACCACTAAGTTTTGACAAGGTTTCAGAAACCAAACACAAAACTTTTGAAGGGAGTTTTGAGTAACCCTTTTACAGCAAAAGAAAAGAAAAGGAGGTGAAGTTGTTCTTCTCTGTTCAACAGTCAAAGAGAAGACTAGTCGATTTATGATCTCAAAGCTCCCCCTGAGATTTGCAGTTGTTCAGGAGTAGAAGCTTTGTACAGGGTGATAGGACTTCAGAAGATGAGATCTCCAGCAAAAGATAATTTCAGCAATGACTGAAATGTAATGTGTCTGGAGTCTTGATTGATGAAGCCTTGAAAAACTTTAATCAGAGATGAGATACTGTAATCTTATAGTTCTTGTGTGTGTCTCACAGATCTCAGATATTGTTCTTAGTTTTCTCTTGTTATTGTTCTCTATCTCTCTTGTCTGAAAATGATATATTGAAATCCAATCTTCTAGGTAGTCGTTGGCCAGTGATAAATGACTTCCTTAATTGATAACTGTCTCTGCAGGAAAGTCCTAAGAAACATTCCCTTTTAGTCTCCTTGAAACTTGCTCCAGATTGATTGAAACAGCTACAAAATCCTTTGCATTAAATGCTGGATATGAAGAAATTTGAATTCCATAACTGACTAAATTTGAAATCCTGACATCGTCGATCTCTCAATAAAATCGTCAATCTAAGCTCGACTATTGTCGACCTGAGCTCATGGACTAGATTTTAACTCTAGACAGAAATGTCGATCTGAGCTCGACTATCGTTGAACTGAGCTCAGAGATTTGGTTTTTAACTTGAGACAAAAACATTGATCTGAGCTTGGAGATCGTCGAACTGATTTCAACGACTCGTTGAACTGAGCTCGACGATAATTGCCTTAGTCTTCTGCACTTGTAATCTGAACTAGGAGGTCTTGGGGGCAGCTTTCAAACCTAAGTTCTAAGCCTTAGACCTATTCTAGTTGACCTTTAACTCTATACAATGAGGTCAAGACACAATCCTATGGACATAGTGATCCTTACCCAAATCAGTAATAGGGTGTTCCAACAATCTCCCCCTATTTGGGTTAGGATTACTATTTACAAGATTTAGGAATTAAAAAGCATACAAGCAGAAACAAATACAACATTGCAGAAGATTAAATAACAGCATTGCATAAGCATAGCAAATTTGTTCAGAGTGAGAAATATATATAGTTCAGTCTTACACTATCAGTCCTTTTCCTTGCCCTTTTTTAAAAGGATTTCCCTTTTTGGGTTTTCAGCTTCTCTCTTAGATCTTCTGTCTTCAGCATCACCAAGGGTAGTTTGAGATTTGGCTCTAGGAACAACTGCCTCTGGGTGCAATTACATGTATCTTTCTAGATCAAAGAATTTTCTTGAAGAATATCTTTCAAGCTCTTTCTTTCTCTGTTCAGACAATTTTAAAATATTGGAAGAGTCTTTTCCTTATTCTCTGGCTTTCCTTATCTGATCTAATGTAGCTAACTCCTTCATTCTTGCTGTCCAGGAGACTCGATTGTTCTCTGGATCTTCATAAGATACAGGAGGTTCATATCTGTTAATAGTGTTAGAAGGAGGAGCTCTTGAGGGAACATTTTCTTTGAGCTTATAAGGGAATGGACCAGAAGTTGAATCAGTTGGGCCCTGTCCTTCCCTTTGATAAGGATGATGTCTGGACTGTCCTCTTGAATACACTCTATAACCTCTTTGATTTCCTCTTTATTTACCTCTTCTTGACTGGTAGCCTCTTTGCTGATGTCCTCTCGATTGAGATCTTTCTTTAACCTGAGAGGAACTTTGAGATGTAGTATGAGAGGTTTGATGAGCTGAACTTCCACCATATCCTGCACCTTGAGAAGGAGGAGGAGGATAATGAGATGTGCCTTGGTCATATTTCCTTCTCTTCCTCATAGCCTTCAACTGGTTCTTAGAAAATTGCATCCAGTGTTCAGTAATAGGACAATCATGCAATATATAGTAAGGAATATCATTATCATTAGTGGAGGAACCCTCTTCATTACTTTACTTCTTGCTTTCCTCTTCCTTGCAATGGTTGCAGAGGAATCATCAGAATCAGTTCTGAATTCATCACTGTCTGAACTTTGGGGATTGTCATACATATCATCAATCCTCTTTATGTATTCCTGTTGTTGTTTAGTTGACGCAGCAGTAGCAGGAACAGGAGCAGTAACAGGAGCTGGAGTCGGAGCAAAAGTAGCAGCACTGACAGAAGCAGAAGTAGAAACACTAGCAGGAGCAATAACAGTAGTAGCAACAGCAACAACAGAAACAACAACATCAGCATCTGAAGCAATAACAGCAGGCTCTGAATCAATATCATAAGACTCTGAAACACTAGCATCTTTGATTATCATATCATTATCATCAACATCAGTATCAATACAAACATCGGCAGCAGTAATTTCCACAGCCTTGATTGAATTGATATATGATAATATCAAGCTGGGATCACAACTAGAAACATGCATAATGGCCTTAATAATATCTTCAGCATCTTGGGCTAGAAGATATCTGCTATATAGAGCATCAAAATCTTAAAGCAGTGACCTGAAGTCAACTGTACTGAAAAATGGAACTGGAGCTGGAGCTAGAAGATCTGGCACTTCTTCTAAACTTTGCATGAAGTCTGAAACTTCAGTAGACAACATGATAACTTCATTGGGCATCTCCCCCTGCCTGTATTCAGTGGAAACTAGATCTAGGCACCCCAAGGAAGGGATTGCCTGAGGAAGATTGGAAGAAGAAAGCCTTGCAGATAAATCCTGGATGGATTTTAGAAGAGGATCCAAGGATGCTTCAGGCAGGAGTGTTAGCTTGGGAGCTAACATCTCATATAGCTTATCTGCAAGAGCAAGAATATCTACTTGCTCAAGAGATGCTTGAGTAGAGGTAGAGGAGAAAGTTACAGAAGTTGATGATGTTGGTGGAGCTGTAGAAATGTGGAGAGTTGATGTTGATGGAAGTAGTATGGATGGTTCTGATATAGGGATGATAGAATGGATATAACTGGGATGGTAATGGATGGAGTGACTGTGGTTATGGATGGGGTGAATGAGGGCTGAGCTAGGATATCCTGAAGTAGTTTTTGGTAGGAGGTGGAAGAGGATGGAAGCTCTTGAGGAGATGAATGAGAATCATCCATGTAGGAGTCATCTATAAGGTTAAATGATGGAAAATGGATGGATGAGTCAAGGTCTAGAGGGGGATAGAAATATAGAGGATGAAACTATTCTTGAAGAGTGGCTGGAGGTGGTGAAGAGATTGTTGGAGATGAAATTGAGATGGGGGATGATGAAATGGTTGAGATGTTTGAGGAAACTATGATAAGGGATGTAGGGATGGTTGAGGAAACTAGAGGTGGAGATGGTCGAGATGAGGAGGAGGAAGTAGGCAATTCTTCTAAGGGGTAGTTGCCTGAGGGGAAGAGACTAAAACAGTCCTTGTGCCTGAAGTGGTGTTAGCTGTAGGACCCCTGCTGGGTTTGGCAATCTGCCTATCCCACTTTCCAAAGAGAGCACATGAGAGTCTCTTGGAAGCATTTATGTGCATACCATTTGACAAAAGCAGTTGGGGGCATCTGTTGTTTAAAAACAAGCCTACTATTCTCCCAAAGTTAACAAAATTCTTGTTAATTTTCTTTTCAATCAAGTCAAAGAAGATTTCTCCCCAGTTAAGATGTTTCTTATCAACTATAGCAGCCATTAAACAGAACTGATACCTAGAGATAGTATCATGAGCAGAATGTTTTACTAAAAGGACTTTTCCCACGACATCAGCCAAAAACCTGTACTCTACTAAAAGGTTTTTCTTAAGCAACTTGTTAGTGTTTGCTGCATTATATCCCATTCTATCCAGCATAACAGAAAATTATTATCCGGACAATTCAACAGTATCATGTCCAGTACTAAATTGAAAAACTTCTGCCAGAAGTGCGGGAGTGAGGGATACCTGCGTTCCTGAAATAGTCCCGACAACTGTAATTTGATCCAGATTATGGGCTGTGTATACCCATTCTTTGATTTCATCTGCAGCCAGCTTAATCCTTGTAGTCATGATTGTGACCAACTGTTGTTCCTTAAAAAGTTCTAGAATGACCTTGAAAATTTGATCACTGCCTTCAAACGAGTCCATATCGATGTCAAATCCGGTATAAAACTTCATCGCGGCTAAGACAGCAACTGAAACGGCCATGTTTTTCTTGCAAAAACAAACAAACAAGACCAAGTGTAGAAGGGTTTGGAGGGAAGAAAAGCTCTGCAGAATGTATGAATGCGCAAAAGAGAACAACGACCGAAAAATGATTTTTATATCAGGGTTCGACGCAGAAAAGGAAAGATCGTTGAACTCAGTTCGACGATGTGGGCTTCTAAAGGAATCTGAAAGGTCGTCAACATCGTCGATCTCCGTTCGACGATATTGGAGAGCGTCGAGCTCCGTTCGACAATCTCTGACCAGAAAGAGATAGCCTAGCACTATCTGGAAAACGCTGAGCTCCGTTCGACGATTTCATGAGAACATCGATCTCCGTTCGACGATCTTTGCGAAAAACGTCGAGCGCAGTTCAGAGTTTAGAAAGAACCTACAAACACTAGAGAAATTAAAATTTTTGCCTAGTCTTGGTCAATTTTTAAAGTTTTAAAATCTTAGATCTTAATTTAAACTTCCTCCATCTAACATTCCTAACTGATTCAGGAAGAATGTGTGTTTCTTTTCATCCAAGGGTTTGGTGAAAATATCTCCCCTTTGCAAATCAGTTAGGATATATTGAAGTTCAATTTTATTCTTTTCAACATTATCTCTTAAGAAGTGATGCCTAATCTCTATATGTTTTGTCCTACTATGGAGGACTGTATTTTGGGTTATGGAAATAGCATTGGTATTATCACAGAAGATTTTTGACTTATCTAAGTTGTAACCATAGTCTAGGAGCTGCTTTTGAATCCACAATATCTATGAGCAACAACTACTTGCTGCCATGTATTCAGCTTCAGCAGTTGATGTGGACACAGATGATTGTTTCTTACAAAACCAGAAGACAAGTCTGTCACCAAGAAACTGATAGGTTCCACTGATGCTTTTCCTGTCTACTCTACATCCAGCATAATCAGCATCTGAAAATCCAGTTAATTCAAATCCTGAATCTTTTGGATACCAGAGACCTAGATTTGGACAACTTTTCACATACCTAAGAATCCTTTTTACTAATGTTAGGTCTGAATCTCTAGGGCTTACTTGGAATCTAGCACAGATGCATGTAGCAAACATTATGTCAGGTCTACTAGCTATAAGATACAATAAAGAGCCCATCATTGCTCTATATTTTGTCTGATCAATAGGTTTCCCATGTTCATCAACATCTAATAAAACATGAGTAGGCATAGGTGTTTTCATAGATGATGCTTCAAACATACCAAATTTCTTAACCAACTCTTTTGCATACTTGGTTTGAGAAATGAATATGTCATCAGCATGTTGTTTGACTTGCAATCCTAGAAAAAGGAAAGCTCACCCATGCTACTCATTTCAAATTTTGAATGCATTAGGTTGGAAAACCTCTTGCACAAGTTTGAATCAGTAGATCCAAAGATAATTTCATCTACATAAATTTGTACTAGTAGGATATTGGACCTATGGGTTCTAATGAAAAGAGTTTGGTCTACTCTACCCCTTTTAAAATCATTTTCCAAAAGAAAGCATGCTAAGGTCTCATACCTTGCTCTAGGAGCTTGCTTGAGACCATATAATGCTTTATGAAATTTAAAAACATAATCAGGATGAGTAGGAGAGAAAAAACCTGGGGGTTGTCTGACATAGACTTCTTCCTTGATATCTCCATTTACAAAAGCACTCTTCATATCCATTTAATAAACTTTGAATCTCTTGTGATCTGCATAGGCTAGGAATATTCTTATGGCCTCTAACCTTGCAACTGGTGCAAAGGTCTAGTCATAATCTATTCCTTCTTCTTGAGAGTATCCTTGTGCAACTAGCCTTGCCTTGTTCCTTATAATAATACCTTGATCATCTAATTTTTTCCTTAATACCCATTTTGTTCCAATAATGGGATGATCCTTTGGCCTTAGCACTAGCTCCCAAACCTTGCTTCTTTCAAATTGATATAACTCCTCTTGCATTGCAATGATCTACTGTGGATCTTCTTCTGCATCTTGTATGGATTGAGGCTCAATTTGAGAAAGAAAGCAGGTGTGCATCAGATTTTGGTTGACCTAATTTCTGGTTTTCACACCAGCTGAGATGTCTCCAATCACTTGGGAGATTGGATGATCTCTTGATGTTACTAAATCAACAGGGGGTGTTGATTGTTCACCAACCTGTGTTGTTGTTTCCTCTTGTGGAACAACAACTGGCTCTTCAATGTGATTATCACAAGGATGTTGAATGTCTTCTTCATCTTCACTGTTTTCACCTTTTTGTTGGATAGGTGAAGGTGTTGTATCATCTTCAATGATGTTTAACCTGTTCAAATTCTCTGAAAGAGAATGTACCTGCAAAGGTTCTATGGTAGAAGTGTTCTTCTCCTAGTAAGACATGTTAGTTTCATCAAAAGACACATGTACAGATTCTTTAATTTTAAGAGATGATTTGTTATATACCCTATAAGTCTTACTGATCATGGAGTATCCAAGAAACACTCCTTCATCAGCTTTGGCTTGAAATTTTGTCTATATATTTCTTGTCATTATTATGTATGTAACAAATACAACCAAAAATTTTAAAATAGTCTACTTTAGGTTTCTTCCCTTTGAGTAATTCATAGGGAGTCTTGACCTTTAGCTTATGTATCAAACTTCTATTCAACACATAGTTTGAGGTGTTTACTGCCTCTGCCCAAAAGGATAGAGGAAGGTGAGCATCTATCGACAATGTAGTAGCAGATTCAATAGGGGTTCTATTTTTCCTTTCAGCTACCCCATTTTGTTGAGGAGTTCTAGGAGCTGAGAAAGTGTGTCTGATCCCTTCACTCTGACAGAACTCTTGCATAAGAAGAGAATCAAAATCTGTCACATGATCACTTCTAATCAGGTTAATGTGAGTATTGAACTCAGTCTGTATGCATTTGAGAAACTCTGTCAAACACCTAAAGTTATCAGACTTCTTCCTCAGAAAGAACACACATATGAATCTAGAAAAGTCATCTAAAACTACTAAAGTGTAATATTTCCCTGCTAGACTTTGTACTGTAATGGGTCCAAACAGATCCATGTGTAACAGATACAAAATTCTAGGTGAATCACTCTTATTTAGTGACTTAAAGCTATTTTTAGTTTGCTTGCCTAATTGACAAGCCCTGAAAAGTCCATCCTTCTTGTAGGGGCCAGAAGGTAGTCCTCTGACAAGGTTGTCCTTGGATAGCCTAACAATGGTTCTAAGGTTTACATTTCCTAATCTCTTATGTCATAGCTCATTTGGTTTACTAACAGAATTGAACAAACAGATATCTACCTTAGTTGATTGAAAATCTACAAGATAGATGTTACCTTTCCTTTTACCTGTCAACACAGTTGTGTTGTCCTCTGATTTGATTTTGCATGAAGATTTGTTGAAAGTCACTTGGTAATCTTCATCACACAATTGACTGATTCTGATTAAATTGTGTTTTAGTCCTTCCACATAGGAAACCTTCTTGAATGTGACTGACCCTATCTGGACTGCACCATATCCCTTGGTCTGTCTAAAGTTTGAGTCTCCAAATATGACCTTGGGTCCAAGCTTGGCTTTGAAGGATTTAAGATTATCCTTTCTCCCTGTCATGTGCTTTGAGCACCCACTATCCAGATACCATTGCTGGCTTATTAATGGATAGGTCTTCACATGCATATATAACAAATTATTTGTTTTTGACCTAGTTTACCTTGGGCCTAGGTTGATAACCTTTAAAATCTTAAATAAAAGACATCCCTGGTTGACTCTTATAGCCTTTAGGATGATATCTCCTAGGAGGTATTATCCATTCAGCATAAGGGTTGAAGCCTTAGGATGTAGGACCTCTAGGATTGAAGTTTGACTTACCCTTAAAAAAATGTTCAAAGCTCTGAGCTCTGTTCGACGATCTCTGAGCTAAGTTCGACGATCTTGGGTCAGATCATCGAGTTCTGTTCGAAGATCAACTTTGCCTGAGTTCAGAGTTCAGAGATCGTCGACCTGAGTTCGACGATTCAGCTTGAGATCGCAGAGCTCCGTTCGGAGATCGTCGAGCTCTGTTCGACATTTTCCGTTGAACCTTGTTTTTCTTAGGAATATCAGAATTCTTTCTAGCTACCTATACAACTCCCTTTCCTTTATCTGAGATAAATTTGATTGGGGTTATTAATATTATAGGTTGGTTGGATGAAGTACCCAAGCCCAGTGTACTGTTAAGTCTTGAATTCACTGTGCTTGTGATGTCCATCAGTCTGATGCTTCTCCCATTAAGGGATTCTTCAAACTTCTTTGCCTGAGATAGTTCACTTTTCAGTGAATCTATCTGTAACACCCCGAAATGTTGTAGGAGCGACGGGGATCACTTTTGGCCAAGACAAGGTTTTGGTACAGGTGACACGGGCCCCGACACGGGCGTGTCGGAGGCTGTGTCGGGCGTGTCAAGCTCGGGCCGTCGAGCTGGCCGTGTAGTCGACCAGTTCAGGTCGACGATGGTCGTGTGGTGGAACACGGCCTAGGACACGGGCGTGTCCCAGGCCGTGTCACACCTGGGCTGTACGGTGGGGTACACGGGCAATGACACAGGCACAAACACGGGCGTGTCTAGTTTGAGACGGGCGTGTCTGATGTCGTGTCACCAAGCCGTGTACCTCTCTGACTGCGAATTGTTGGCCGATTGCACACGGGGGGCGTGACACGGGTCCCGACACGGGCGTGTCGCAGGTGATACGGGCGTGTCGGAGGCCGTGTCATATGCCGTGTTGCTGGTTTTCAATTTTGGTCGAGACGGCGAATGAGCTACACGGCCAGGCACACGGCCGTGTTTGAACCCGTGTTCGGCCCAGTTTTTGTGATTTCAGATCTAATCCTGGCCGTTCGTTTCCTTGGCTTTGGATCCGACGGTGGGGGGCTGCTCCTGGGTGGTTTTAGCCGGGAATAGGGTTTTGAAACCCTTATTTCACTTGGGTACTATCTCTTTAAAATCTAGAGAGAAGGGAGAGCTTGGAGGAGGAAGAAGGAGGTCAACTCCGGCGGCCGGTGGAGATTCGGAGCTCCAAATCGCGAGCCGTCTTCGGATCCGCGGAGGCAAGGAGATTGCGGTGCTTTTCATCCGCATAGATTTTCATGGCGCCGCGGAAGAATGCAAGGGTAACGATTTCTCATCCTTGGGCATGTGAAGCCCTCTTTTCCTTTGCATAGGAAGCCCTCTCTCGCGAGTGAGCGAAGAGTTGGAGCGTTCCTTGGGGTAGATATGTGAAGTCCCCCTTTTGTAGAGTCCGTATGCGTAAATGGACATAGGCATTATGTGTGAAGCCTATTCGAACATGTTGGTCCGGATCGGTGATGTTGCATTGCATTTGAACCGGGCAAGAATCCGGGTGTTTGGGCATTTTTCGGGTTTTCTACATGGTAGATTGCATTAGGGAGCCTTGGAGATTAACTCCAAGGTGCACCCGGAAAACTGGGCAAAAGTGTGTTTTGCCAACACGGTGGCCGGGGAGCCAACGTGAACATAACCGGGTTATGTGATTATTGTGGTGGAAACGGGACTCGGTGGGTCTTGACCTGCGCATATGGCTTAAATTGTCATTGCGGTGTGAGCACGGGTCAGGCGGAACCGTACCCGGTCTATGTCGTTCGGTAGGACCGTTGGCATGGATGAGGGTCTTCGGCGGTCTATGGCTTAAATTGTCGTGACCAAGGCCAGGAAGAAAAAATGCTCATATGGATGACCGTCCAAGAGGCGGTGGTGGATTGGGAACGTCTATGGATTGAATTGACATGACGTTGGCCGGTTCGCCGAGAATGTGCCCTGAGTGCACGGGGTGTGTGGCCGTGCGAGCCCACGCCTGTGGTGAAGTGCAAATACTTTATATAATTGCCTATGCTAATAAAGTGCAGGGAAAGAGCATTGCCGCCCCGAATGTGGGGGCGGGATCGTTATAATTTGGTCAGCATTGCTGACCATTGCTATTGTTTGCCACCGGGCGATGGTTTGTGGTTTGCAGGTGCTGCGGAGGAGAGCGGGAAATAGCGGGCTAAAGCCCTTGTTGCTGTGCCGGCCCTCGAAGGCCTAATTGCTTATGTTTCTTTCCTATTTTTCATGTATGGCCGGCCTGCGTGCCGAAGTTTGGAAAACACTTCTTTTGTTGAGTGAACAGTGTAAGGCCTTAAGGCCATGTCTCTTTTGGTGTATGTATACATTCCTGAGTTTGTAGTAGACATTCATGCTGTTGTGCCTGGGTTCTTATTTCTTTTGCAACCTAATAAATTACTTCCGCTAGGTGTTGTGTAGGATGACATGATTGGTTGAATGGCTTCAACGCGTAACCAACCAGTCTGTCCGTAGTATATGGCGTCGGGCCCCGTCCGGACCTACTGCTACATGCTATCCGGCGAATAGGGGTGTTACAAATTGGTATCAGACTTCTGGTTTCGGTCATGCTTAAATGAATTCGTGGACGAATTCACTTTAAGGGGTGGTGAGCACATGTGTGCGTCATCGTTATAACATGAAAAGAACCCATGAATGTCCACTTATGAATGAAAATATACATGTTTGAGGAACCTGCGTGTTCCTATAATTGCTATTTGCAGTAATTTTTGGTCGCTTATCGGTGTTTTGCACGATTATAGGTGACCAGAAGTGGTGTTGGGCCGTCTGAACGGCCAGGTTTTGAGGCGAGCAGTGCGCCAAGCGATGCGCCTGCAACACCTCTGTCTGCCGAGACCATTAGGTTGGTGGCAGAAGCGGTCATGGCAATGATCAATGCGCAGCCTGCAAGGCAGGTGCAGCAGCCTGCTCCTGCTGTGGAGCAAGTACCGCTTCAGACGACAGAGCAAAGGAGGGTTGAGCAAGTAGTTTTGGAGCCAGAGTTGCCTCGGAGAGCAACTGAAAGACAACTGAAGCACGTGATGGGCTTTCATCCACCGGTATTTACGGGGGCAGAAACCCCGACCCAAGCAGAGGATTGGCTCTCAAGGGTCAATAGGGTGATGACTGCGACGGAAACGGAAGCGTGGCAGAAAACCACTATAGCAATGTTCCTTTTGGATGGGGACGCAAGACTACGGTGGGAAGGCCTAGAGCTACATCAGTTGCGGGGAAGGCCGTTGGCCGAAGTTTCGATGGAGGAGTTTGCGAGACTATTCATGGCTCGATACCTCCCCTCGGCGCAGAGAATTGCGCTAGAAAGCGAATTTCAGAAGTTGGTGCAAGGGGATTGCACCGTCGATGAGTACCTCCACGAGTTTACTCGGTTGGGGAGATATGCCGGCGCTACCTTCGCAGACGAGGAGCGAAAGACGAGCCGCTTCTATGAAGGGCTAAGAGACGATTTAAGGTTGCTACTCTCGGGGCCCAAGGCGCAGGGTTTCATGACCCTGGTCAATTCGGCCCGGTCCTTGGAGAAGGACATGAAGAATGTCCAAGCAAAGAAGGAATCCGGTAGTTAGAAAGTGGAGTTCAAGGCACCGACTACGTCGAAGTCGGGCTACCGCAGATTCTATAAGAAAGCTAAGACGTCGGGTCCAGCTTCTTCAGGTGCCTCGGGGGCAACTACCAATCGAACCCCGGGCGCTTGTTTCACGTGTGGAAAGACGGGGCACTTTGCCCGTGATTGCTGGAGTGGACGCTCAAAGTCCGAAAGGAAACAAGGAGCTACCTACGAGGAGAAGGGCAAAGCGGTGGAGTCGACCGCGTCCCACTATGCTCCGACTCAGCCTAGAGTCTATAACTTGGGCCAGCAGGAGGCCATCAAGCAAGCGGATGTGGTGACAGGTATAAGTTAATTTATAGCATGTTAGCTTTAATACCGTTATCTATTGCTTGTTAGCCTAATATTGTTTGTATAGGCTTTGTTGTGATTAGTGATAGTCTAGCATGGGCACTGTTCGACACGGGAGCTTCACATTCCTTCTTGTCTGAAAGTTTCATATCGCGCGTCGGAGTCCCTTCTTCGATGGCGAAGGACAAGTTGGATGTGCTGCTACCGAATGGGTGCTCGATGCGTGCGGACAGGGTGTGCGCCGTAAAGGTTCACATTGGGAGCCAAGAGTTCGACTTGCTAGCGTCATTGCTGCCACTAGTAGAGTTCGACGTGATCTTTGGGATGGATTGGCTTTCGGAGCAGAAAGCTTGGATTGACTGTGACCGGAAGGAGTTCAAGCTGGGTGTTGGGCGGGGGACAACATTCGAGGGACTCAAGGGGTTGAGCAAGACGCTGATGTCTGCTCTTCAGGTGGTAAAGGCAGTTCGTGCTGGAGCGGAGCTGTTCTTCGCAATAGTGGGGGCGGTGGAGCCAAAGTCCACGTTGGATAGCATTCCCGTGGTTTGCGAATACCCCGATGTGTTCTCGGATAGTCTTCCCGGGGCCCCACTGCAGCGGGAGATTGATTTCACCATCGAGCTCGTGTCGGGGGCCAAACCGGTGTCACGTGCTCCATATAGGTTGGCGCCTAAGGAGATGGCAGAGTTGAAAGTTCAGCTAGAGGAGCTGATGGAGCAAGGGTATGTGCGTCCAAGCTCGTCGCCTTGGAGCGCACCGGTCCTCTTCGTTAAGAAGAAGGATGGTAGTATGTGGTTGTGTATCGACTACAGAGAGTTGAACAAGCTGACGGAAAAGAACAAGTACCCGATCCCGAGGATTGATGATCTCTTTGATCAGTTAGTCGGATCGTCGGTATACTCCAAGTTGGACTTCAAGTCGGGGTACTATCAGCTGAGGATCAGGGAGTGTGATATCCCGAAGACGGCGTTCAGTACGAGGTATGGGCATTTCGAGTTCACGGTCATGCCGTTTGGACTGACGAATGCGCCATCGGTATTTATGGACTTGATGAACAGGACGTTCCGAGATTTGCTGGATCGCTTTGTGATCGTCTTTATTGACGATATATTGGTGTACTCGCAGTGCGAAGAAGATCACTTCAAGCACTTGCATCTGGTGTTGGAGACTTTGAGGAGGAATGAGCTTTATGCGAAATTCTCCAAGTGCGAGTCCTGGCTACCCTTAGTAGCGTTCCTTGGTCACATAGTTAAAGGGGAGGGTGTAGCGGTGGATCCGGCGAAGATCGTTGCGATACGAGAGTGGCCTGCATTGTCTTCTGTCGCGGAAGTCCGTAGTTTCCTCGGGCTGGCCAGATATTACAGGCGCTTCGTAGAGAACTTCTCGCGGATAGCGCTACCTCTCACAAAGTTGACAAGGAAAGATCAGAGATTCTTGTGGACGCAAGAGTGCGTGCAAGCTTTTGAGGAGCTGAAGAGGCGGTTGACCACGGCGCCAGTGCTTAGTTCGTCGAGTGGGACCGGGGGCTTCGAGGTGTATAGCGACGCTTCGGGTAGTGACTTGGGCTGCGTGTTATTGCAGCATGGGAGCGTGATAGCGTATGGATCACGTCAGTTGAAGGTGCATGAAAGAAATTATCCGGTGCACGACTTGGAGTTGGCGGCCGTGATATTTACACTCAAGTTGTGGAGGCACTACCTTTACGGCATAAGGGTCGATATATACACCGATCACAAGAGACTAAAA
The DNA here is from genome assembly GCA_039513925.1 of Platanthera zijinensis. NCBI lineage: Eukaryota > Viridiplantae > Streptophyta > Magnoliopsida > Asparagales > Orchidaceae > Platanthera > Platanthera zijinensis. The sequence continues at coordinate 104,620,899 of CM077080.1, forward strand.
TACTTGTTGGATCAAAAGGACCTTAATATGAAGCAGAGGAGGTGGATGGAGTTCCTAGGGGACTACACCTTCAAAATACATTATGTACCCGGGAAGGGCAACGTAGTTGCGGATGCGCTGAGCCGCAGGGCTCCCGCCCAAGCCAACTGGTTGTCGGTGCACGATGAGCGGCTAGTACGGGAGTTGGAGGAGCTTGAGATCTGTTGCGTTGACAGGCAGACGAGCGCCAAAGCAATGTTAAACTGGACAGAAGTTCAGTATGACCTGGCTGACCGGGTTCGGCAGGCATTGGAGTTAGATGACTCCATGAAGGAGCTTATGGAGGCCGCTCTGGATGGGTCAAATTCCCAGTTCTCGGTGGAAGATGGTTTATTAAGGAAGGATCATCGGTTGTGCGTCCCGAGTGGGGGTAACCTCCGGGCGGAGTTGATGTACGAGGCTCATCATACCAAGTACTCAATGTAACGCCCCCGACTTTTTTCCAGTGAATTATTTAATTTCTTATTTGACGTAGTATGACGTCAGAGCGTTATGTTAGCGCGTGTTGGTCATGTGACGTTGTTAGAGCGTGCTCTTAGCTCTTTAGGTTTCCTACGTGGCTTGGTGATGCCTGGTAGCAAGATTCCCTAGCGAGCCGGAGTCTATTTGGTGACTCGGTGGAGCCTCTTGGGGAATGCTTGTGTTTTGGCTTCGGGAGGAATTTGCCCGAGTTTTGTTCGTCGGATTTTGATACCGACTTTGTCGTTAGCGCGTTTTGCATTCGTTAGGTTTGACCGGCCAAATTTTGGGATTTGCGTCGGGAGTGGAAAATTTCACATTAGGAAATTTGATCGGCTAATTTAAGACTTGCTCGTCAAGTTTCGTCGCGTTCCGAGCATTTTTGGAGCCTCGGCGCGCGATTGAAGTTTTATATGTTTTCGCGTACGCCGTTAACTTTAGAAATTTTTATCTCGAAAACGGTGCGTCGGAATTTGATTTCGACTTCGCCGTTCGTTTCGTAGCGTCGTCATTCGCCTACGGTGCGAATTTCGTTCGATTCGGCGCTCGTTTGGCCCTCCGTAACGATATAATGTTATATCATTTTTTAATAATTATAAATATTATTATTACATATATATATATAAAGAATATAAAAAAAAGAAAAAAAAAGAAAAAGAAAAAGGGGGAGAGAGAATCGGTGAGAATGGTTTACCATTCTCACCGAATCAGTCCCCCCCCCCCCTTTGCCTTTCCCGCCGAACCAGCAGCCCCCCTTTTGTTAATATTATTATTAATATTATTATTAATAATATTATTAGTAATAAATATAATATTATTATTAATATTATTATTCTTAAGTATATATATATATATATATAAAAAAGAAGCCCCTTTCTTCCCCCGAACCAGCAGCCCCCCTCCTGTGCGAGAGAAATCGAGGCGGAAACCTCTCGTTCGCGAATCTTCCGGCGGCCGCCACCGCCGATCCGGTGGACGGAATTTCGATCCGATCGCGGCGTTGGAAAGCTCTCGGCGAGAGCTTCGAGATCGCGGTAAGCTTTTCCCGTTTCGGTGACCGTTTCGCCATAGATTTTTTCGGCCCTAACCCCGGTTGTCCGTTTTTTTCGTAGATCTCGTCTCCGCGTACCCCCTTTTGGACGGATCTACGTGGTGGAGTTTTTTGGGTGGACGTTTTCAAGAACGATTTGAGGCAAGTGGACTTCTCCCCTCTTGCGTGCCTCCATGGGTTGTATTTTTTCGCCTTATTGTCTCTCCTTGTCGTAGAATACCGGAGTAGTGTAGGTGAGATTAGAAATATTCCTAGGTTAGGGCTTGTAGTCGGCCTAAACTAGGAAGAAATCGGAATTTATTTTCTAAGTTGAATTCAGCGGGTAGTGGGAAATAATTCGGCGGGTAGTGGGAAATAATTCGGCGGGTGTCGCCGAATTTAGGTTTAGTCTATTTCGGCGGGTTTTGGTTGTAGAACTTGGTAGTTTCTAAGTGGTGTTGTCGGCCAGTTTTGGCGCCGAATCGTGGATCCTTAGCATGTGGTAGCTGGGTTTCTGAGGGAGTATGGTACCAGGGGAGTTCGAGCCGTGGCCACCACCATTCCCTCCTTTGGACATTTTGGGTTCCTGTAAGAGGTTGGAACTCTATGTGTGTGGACCCTGTGGCGGCCCCTTTAGTACTCTTGAGACACCTGGACCTGCTTGTTCGGTTGTGACTGTTCTTAGTCTCCGACACAGGTTTGGGATTTGTGCCAGTGCTAGCGATTTACAAGTTTAGGACCGTTAGTTCCTTTCATATTGTTCATTTGACGCATATTGGTTCCCTTTTGCCTCTGCAGGTTTGAGCGGAGTTTGGTACGTTTTAGCACTTGTTGTATTTCTCTCACTTTTCTAATTGTTATACTTACATTTTGTCTCTTTTTTTTTTATTCTTAGCTGAGGTTTTCAGCATTTCCCTTGTAGGGTTGGTAACCCTTTTCTTTCTGCTCTTCTCATTCGATTTTTATCTGATGTTTCTTTGCCACTTGTTTTATTATTTCTTGCTGAGGTGTTCTTCTTTTGAATGCCTCAGGTTCAGGTCTGTAGCCGGCTGAGCGGCTAATTTCAGGAGTTTCTTTGTGGACTGCGTGGTGGCAGTGTTTTCCTCACCTGTTGAGGTAGTTCTTTAGCTTTGTGGTAGTACAGACATACATACTCGCCAGCGAGTTCGTGTCAGGTTGTTGACGCTCGTTGGTGATTTTCCTTGGTGATACTAAGTCTTTGCTTAGCTACTAGTTTACCTGTTTTGTGGTAGTTTCACTTGCTCTCTGGGAATATTTTATGCTAGGTTGCTAGTTACTTTACAACCTATAAGAACTACTATAAGTATTGCATGATCAGCATGTTTTATAAAAGCTCATACATTATTTTCCAAATGCGTAAAAAGATTGTTTTCTTTATAAATATTATAAATTGAAATCTAGGGTCTTGCATAGTGTAAGTTGTCCTCTTAGGACACTTATGCGCTCTTTTAGGATGTTAAACATAAATGAAGTATTTTTCCGCTACGTATAAAAATAATTTTCAAACCGTGGACTTTCTAATCCACTGAGCCGAGGGATACGGCCAATTAATTTAAAATCAGTTTTCTATTCATTTTAACTTATGATTTGAAGGTTTAGAGTGTTGCCTGAGCGTCAGCAGTTATCTCCTGCTTGACGTGGCATCACAGCTCATAGTTATCTCGTGCTCTGATTTATTTATTAATGAGAAAATGCGGGTTGTGACACTCAATCCACCCAGGGAGCACAAAGATGTATCGTGATCTCAAGAAGCTGTTTTGGTGGCCGGGGCTTAAGAAAGATGTGGCGTTGTTTGTGGCTAAGTACCAAACGTGCGCCTTGGTGAAAGCGGAATGCCAAAAGCCGGGAGGATTTTTGAAGTCCTTGCCTATACCGGAGTGGAAGTTTGACGACATATCTATGGACTTTGTGCATAGGTTGCCAAGGTCGCAGAAGGGGAACGACGCCATCTGGGTGATCGTAGATCGGCTAACTAAAGTGTCGCATTTCATTCCGCATAGGAAGGATGATCCAGTGGAAAAATTGGCAAAGTTGTATGTTGACAATATAGTTAGACTGCATGGTGTGCCCCGCAGCATTGTGAGTGATCGCGATGGGAGGTTCACGTCAAATGATTGGAGGTTGGTGCAGCCGATGCTGGGAACAAAGTTAAAGTTCAGCACAGCTTTCCATCCGCAGACGGATGGGCAGACCGAGAGGGTCAATAGAACGATGGAGGACATGCTCCACATGTGTGTTCTAGACTTCGGGAAGCATTGGGAAGACCACCTGTATTTGGTGGAGTTCGCGTATAACAACAGCTACCAAGCAAGTATACAAATGGCGCCCTTCAAGGCCCTGTATGGTAGGAAGTGTTGCACGTCGTTATCGTGGCTTGAAATGGGTGAGGCAAGGTTGTACAAGAAGCAGGAGGTGGAGAGTGCTACCTCGTTAGTGCGGATCATTCGGGAGCACTTGTTGATCGCTCAGGACCGGCAGGCGAAGTATTACAATGCCAAGCACCGGAACGTGGAGTTCACAGTAGGCGATTGGGTATATCTTAAAGTGAAGCCGTTCAAGGGGGTTTCGCGGGTGAGATGCTTGAAGAAGCTGAGCCCAAGATACCTTGGACCTTTTGAGGTTCTGGAGCGAGTCGGCGAAGCGGCATACCGTTTGAGGCTATCGGAGGAATTAAGTGGATTACATGATGTGTTCCACATTTCTGTGTTGCGGAAGGCGGTGCAAGAGCCTTCGCAGGTGATCGCGGTTGACCAAGTGCCTGTGGACGAGGGGTTGACGACTAGGGTCAAGCCCATTCGTATCGAAGATGTTGAGGTCAAGAGACTCCGTAACAAGGAGATCCGGATGGTTAAGGTCCAGTGGGATAATTGTGGGCGAGAGGAGCTCTCTTGGGAACGGGAGCAGACAATGCTGGAGGAGTACCCGGAATTGTTCCGCTCAGGTACTGATTTACGTTAAGTCCTGTTTTTCCTTTATTAATTTCGTGGGCAAAATTCTTTAAGGAGGGTAGAATTGTAACACCCCGAAATGTTGTAGGAGCGACGGGGATCACTTTTGGCCAAGACAAGGTTTTGGTATAGGTGACACGGGCTCCGACACGGGCATGTCGGAGGCCGTGTCGGGCGTGTCGAGCTCGGGCCGTCGAGCTGGCCGTGTAGTCGACCAGTTCAGGTCGACGATGGTCGTGTGGTAGAATACGGCCTAGTACACGGGAGTGTCCCAGACCGTGTCACACCTGGGTTGTACGGTGGGGTACACGGGCAATGACACGGGCACAAACACGGGCATGTCTAGTTTGACACGGGCATGTCTGATGCCGTGTCACCAAGCCGTGTACCTCTATGACTGCAAATTGTTGGCCGATTATACAGGGGGGCGTGACACGAGTCCCGACACGGGCGTTTCGCAGGTGACACGGGCGTGTCGGAGGCCGTGTCACATGCCGTGTTGCTGGTTTTCAATTTTGGTCGAGACGGCGAATGAGCTACACGGCCAGGCACACGTCCGTGTGGGAACCCGTGTTCGGCCCAGTTTTTGTGATTTCAGATCTAATCTTGGCCGTTCGTTTCCTTGGCTTTGGATCCGACGGTGGGGGCTGCTCATGGGTGGTTTTAGCCGGGAATAGGGTTTTGAAACCCTTATTTCACTTGGGTACTCTCTCTCTAAAATCTAGAGAGAAGGGAGAGCTTGGAGGAGGAAGAAGGAGGTCATCTCCGGCGGCCGGTGGAGATTCGGAGCTCCAAATCGCGAGCCGCCTTCGGATCTGCGGAGGCAAGGAGATTGCGGTGATTTTCATCCGCATATATTTTCATGGCGCCACGGAAGAACGCAAGGGTAACGATTTCTCATCCTTGGGCATGTGAAGCCCTCTTTTCCTTTGCATAGGAAGCCCTCTCTCGCGAGTGAGCGAAGAGTTGGAGCGTTCCTTGGGGTAGATATGTGAAGTCCCCCTTGTGTAGAGTCTGTATGCGTAAACTGACATAAGCATTGTGTGTGAAGCCTATTCGGACATGTTGGTCCGGATCGGTGATGTTGCATTGCATTTGAACCGGGCAAGAATCCGGGTGTTGGAGCATTTTTCGGGTTTTCTACGTGGTAGATTGCATCAGGGAGCCTTGGAGATTAACTCCAAGGTGCACCCGAAAAACTGGGCAAAAGCGTGTTTTGCCAACACGGTGGCCGGGGAGCCAACGTGAACATAACCGGGTTATGTGATTATTGTGGTGGAAACAGGACTCGGTGGGTCTTGACCTGCGCATATGGCTTAAATTGCCGTTGCGGTGTGAGCACGGGTCAGGCGGAACCATTCCCGGTCTATGTTGTTCGGTAGGACCGTTGGCATGGATGAGGGTCTTCGGCGGTCTATGGCTTAAATTGTCGTGACCAAGGCCTGGAAGACAAAATGCTCATATGGATGACCGTCCAAGAGGCGGTGGTGGATTGGGAACGTCTATGGCTTGAATTGACGTGACGTTGGCTGGTTCGCCGAGAATGTTCCCTGAGTGCACGGGGTGTGTGGCCGTGCGAGCCCGCGCCTGTGGTGAAGTGCAAATACTTTATATAATTGCCTATGCTAATAAAGTGCAGGGAAAGAGCATTGCCTCCCCGAATGTGGGGGCGAGATCGTTATAATTTGGTCAGCATTGCTGACCGTTGCTATTTTTTGCCACTGGGCGGTGGTTTTTGGTTTGCAGGCGCTGCGGAGTAGAGCGGGAAATAGCGGGCTAAAGCCCTTGTTGCAGTGCCGGCCCTCGAAGGCCTAATTGCTTATGTTTCTTTCCCGTTTTTCATGTATGGCCGGCCTGCGCGCCGAAGTTTGGAAAACACTTCTTTTGTTGAGTGAACAGTGTAAGGCCTTAAGGCCATGTCTCTTTTGGTGTATGTATACATTCCTGAGTTTGTAGTGGACATTCATGTTGTTGTGGCTGGGTTCTTATTTCTTTTGCAACCTAATTAATTGCTTCTGCTAGGTGTTGTGTAGGACGACATGATTAGTTGAGTGGTTTCAACGCGTAACCAACCGGTCTGTCCGTAGTATATGGCGTCGGGCCCCGGCCGGACCTACTGCTATATGCTATTCGACGGATAGGGGTGTTACACTATCTGCTCCCTACAACATTCTAACACCTCAGTGAGTTTGAGGTTATCTGATTTTAAAGTGCTGTGTTCAGACAGTTGATTTCTGAGAGAGATAATCACTTTCTCAGACTTGAGTAGGTCTAAACACAGTTCCTTAAACTCAAATTTAAAGTTTTCTGAATCAAAATCAAAAGAGTCTATTATCTTATCTTCTTCAGTTTCAGGTTCAGATTAAGATCCTGACTCTTGTTCTACATCTGAATTGTGTTGAGAGGCATTGATAGCCATCATGCATAAGTACTTCTCTTGGGCATCATCTTCATCATCACTTGAGCTTGATGAAGTATCTGATTCTTCTTCAGTCTCACTCCAGGTCTCAACTACAAATCCTTTCCTGGTATACTTGTTCTTGCTAGAGGAGGATTTGTCATAGTTATTTCTCCTTGAGTCTTTGTCTCTTTTCCTTTCTCTTTTATCTTTCTTGTCCTTATTTTTGTTCTCTGGACAGTCAGCCACAATGTGGCCTGGTTTCCTGCATCCAAAACAAATAATCTTTTTATTACTGGATTTATCATACCTTGGCTTTTCATGGCCTCTGGATGACCTTTTTCTGAAGTCTTTTCTAGCCATCTTATAGAATCTTTTGGCTAGTAGGCTCATTAGATATTCATTGCCTGTGACCTTGTCTTCAGGCTGTTCTTCTGTAGCTTTAAAAGCAATTTTCTTCTCCTTCCTTGTTGCTGGAGAAGCTGTCTTTTGCTCTTCCTTTCTATTTTTGATGAGCAGCTCATAAGACTTGAGCTTGCCCATTAGAGCTTCAGTGGTGATTTCATTCAAGCTTCTGGCATCCTTGATTGGCCAGATCCTTGAGTCCCAAGTGCTGGGGAAGCACATTAGGATCTTATCATTGAGTTCAGTCAGTGAGATCTCCTTGTCCAAAGTTTTCAATTCACTGACAATTAGACTGAGTCTGTTATACATGTCAGCTACTGACTCAGTTTCTCCCTTCTTGAAGTTCTCATACTGAGTTATGAGATGAGATCTTCTGTCCTTTCTCTCATTAGCAGATCCTGACACAAGCTCAGATAGCTTGTCCCAGATTTTCTTTGCTGAGTTGTATTCAGCTACTTTCTGAAAAATATAATCAGACATTGTCTGAGCCAATATATTCATTGCCTTTGCATCAGCAACTTTCCACTTCTTGATGTCTGCATCTGTTCCTGAAGGGGGTGGAATAGCACTTGTACTTATGGTTTCTGGAGGTCTTGGACACACTGTCAAAACAGAATTAAAGATATCCTCATCAATAGAATTCATGTATAATCTAATCCTTGCCTTCCAAAGTGCAAACTTAGAAAGATTGCACACTGGAGGTCTGGTGCTTGCATAGTCTTTGTTCTGTGCCATGGATTTATATGAAAATAAAAATAATAGAAATAGCAACCCTCTATTAAATATTGATCTTATCAGAGATCTTTTGGTTCAGGTGTTAGCCTGTGAAAACAACAAACCTAGTGAAGATCTAGTTATTGAATAACCAACCTCGCTCTGATACCAATTGAAAGTGAGGGTAAGATATACCTTTACTCTAGAGGGGGGTAAATAGAGTATTTTAAAATAATTTTGCAAATTAAAAACTAATTGGCAGTGGAAGACTTAATTTATTTATAGTGTATTCTGCTCACAGTAAACAAAATAAAGTAAAGCAAGAAACTAATTCACAACACACAGTAAATAAAACACAGGCAACCAGAAGACACAAGGAGCTATAGTGGTTCCCTAATCAACCTGGGTGCATCTACTCTTCTACCACCCTTGGTAGGAATCCACTGCAGGATGAGTTGATTGGGTGTCCTGGGCACCAATGAGCTTTTGATAAGGTGCTCAAAAACCAAACCAGATTTTTTGATAAGGTGTCTTGCCACCACTGAGTTTTGACAAGGTCTCAGAAACCAAACACAAAACTTTTAAAGAGAGTTTTGAGTAACCCTTTTACATCAAAAGAAAAGAAAAGGAGGTGAAGTTGTTCTTCTCTGTTCAATAGTCAAAGAGAAGACTAGTGGATTGATGATGTCAAAGCTCCCCCTGAGATTTTCAGTTGTTTAGGAGAAGAAGCTATGCACAGGGTGATAGGCCTTCAGAAGATGAGAACTCCAGCAAAAGATAATTTCAGCAATGACTGAAATGTGATGTGTCTGGAGTCTTGATTGATGAAGCCTTGAAAAACTTGAATCAGAGATGAGATACTGTAATCCTGTAGTTCTTGTGTGTATCTCACAGATCTAAGATATTGTTCTTAGTTTTCTCTTGTTATTGTTCTCTGTCTCTCTTGTCTGAAAATGATATATTGAAATCCAATCTTCTAGATAGCCGTTATCCAGTCATAAATGACTTCCTTAATTGATAACTTTCTCTGGAAGAAAGTCCTAAGAAAAATTCCATTTTAGTCTCCTTTAAACTTGCTCCAGATTGATTTAAACGGCTACAAAATCCTTTGCATTAAATGTTGGATATGAAGAAATTTGAATTCCATAACTGATTAAATTTGAAATCCTTGCATCGTCGATCTCTCAAGAAAATCGTTGATCTGAGCTCGACTATCGTCGACCTGAGCTCAAAGATTGGATTTTAACTTGAGACCGAAACGTTGATCTGAGTTCGACTATTGTCAAACTGAGCTAAGAGATCTGGATTTTAACTTGAGACAGAAACGTCGATCTGAGCTCAGAGATCGTCGAACCGAGTTCGACGACTCGTTGAACTGAGCTCGATGATAATTGCCTTAGTCTTCTGCACTTGTAATCTGAACTAGGAGGACTTGGGGGAAGCTTTCAAACCTAAGTTCTAAGCTTTATACCTATTCTAGTTCACCTTTAAATCTATACAATGAGGTCAAGACACAATCCTATGGACATAGTGATCCTTACCCAAATCAGTAATAGGGTGTTCCAACACAGCAGTCAGCAGTTCTGAGGTCGACGATCTTGGATCATAGCTTGACGAACAGCAATTATCAGCTCGACGAACTGTGGACTCAGCTCGACGAATCCATACTTGGTTATTCTCATCCTTCTGTCCCTTTCTTATTGCAATAATTCCTAGTAATTAATGCTAAAATATTCTCTGAATATTACCATTAGACAGAGCATTAGTTATGGTCTTCATCAGGATTATTGCTTGCCATTTTTTTAAAGGCACAGTTGGGGAATCAATCAATGCAAACATTCTCAAGGCTGTCAGCATTGAATGCAGGAAGGAATTCAAATTTCAAAAGTAAATTTATATGGAAAATATAAAAGGGATTTTTCCTTCTCTTTCTGTAACAAGTAGATACACAGAAGAACAGAACAACAACAGTGAACAAGGATCTTCTTCTCTCTCTCGACAGCACTCTGAGACACAGAGTACATAGAACAAAGTGATAGAGAGAAATAAGTGCTAGACCAGAGGAAGAACTTTAAGTTGAAGAAGAAGAAGAACAACCATTCAAAATCAACAGTCTTCTTATGTCCTCATCCCAGGATTCTTCAAAGAACAAAAACTACAACATCAGTCAAGAAGTTCCTAAATCTCTTCTGGTCAAAGCAAAAGCTTGAAGGCATATTAGCCTGTAGCAATGCTCCAACTTCTTGAACCTTTCATTATCTCAGGGGGAGCCTTTGCTAACATCAAAATCCAGATAAGTCTTCTCAGTTATACTTAGAGAAAGAGAAGACAAAATCAATCTCTCATCCCCTACTGTATAAAGGGTTCTTAACTCCCTTCAAAAGTTATTCCTGGTTGAAAGTCACCTGAACAAAAGACTTATGGTTTGGTTTTTGAGCACCTGATCAAAATCTCATTGGTGGCAGTCACCTGAACAAAAACCTGAGTGGATTCCTACCAGGGTGGTAGAAGAGTGGATGTACCCAGGTTGGGGAACCACTATAAAACTCTTGTGTTGTCTGGAAGCTCTTTTCTTTTGTTCTTGATGTGGTTGTGCTAGTTTGGTTGTTATGTTTGTGATTATTTATATGTGATGTGCCTGTGACAAATCATATTAGTTTAGAAATAAGTATTTATTTACAGCAAAAGTTTTAAAACCTAAAGATACTATATTCACCCCCCCCCCCTCTATAATATACCGTATCTAACCCCTCACTTTCATGATTCATCGTATTTTATGATGGTCACTCGCAGATTCATCGATTATCAAGTTGATATTCACCGAATGCTGTCTCGAACGATTTATTTCTTCTAATTGCGTTATCGCCGGTCTTTACTGGCTTTAGCCGGTTTGGTTCAAGGTATATAAAGGATTTACTGTTGATCCAAAAAAATATGCAACTATTTATTCTAACCTAAATCACAAAGCCGACAGTGTCGATTCCTTGCGACAGAACAGTTCCGCCCCGCGACTGTCGTCGATGATCCCGCCGACCGCTGCTTGTCGCCCCCGGCCGTTCGCCGCCCCTAGCCGTCGCCAAAAAGTGTTTCCTTGGCATCGTCTTCATCGTTGCCGCCTCTCCTTGAATGGATCTATTAATCCATGGAGACATTGAGGGAAAGCCTCATTCCGACCTAGATCTTGTGTGATAAGAGTCTAGGGTTTTTCGTGCTCGTATGGATACTCGTAGAGGCATGGACACTATTCTATGCTTAGAACTCCGGACGTTCTCATTCGCTGGAATCAATCGGAGCACCTAGGTTGAGTATTGACTCAATCCTACGAAGGTATAATTTATTTATTGCAGATTACTTCTTGATTAATGATCATCGCAAGATCCATAACTTGCTTTTGGGTTTTCCTTATTTTCCTTATTCCGCTGTGCATAACTAGTATGTCGTATAGTCAAACCAAACAGGAGCCTGGCAGTGGGATATTCTCGAGTTCTGGGTAGACTCTCTTGAGTGACATCCTGCCCTGCCAGCTAGTGAGAGCCGGGCAGCGGGTTCTTCTCGGGGTTTGGGGTAGACTCTCTCGAGTGACATCTAGCCACGCCAGCTAGTGGGAGCCTGGCGGTGGGATCTTCTCAGGGTCTAGGTAGACTCTCTCGAGTGACATCCAGCTCTGTCAGCTAGTGAGAGCCTGGAAGCGGGATCTTCTCGGGGTCTAGGTAGACTCTCTTAAGTGGCATTTAGCCCTACTAGCTAGTGGAAGCCTAGCAGCGGGATCTTCTCAGGATTTGGGTAGACTCTTTCGAGTGACATCCAGCCCTGCCAGTTAGTGAGAGACTAGCAGCGGGATCTTCTCGGGGTTTGGGGCAGACTCTCTCAAGTGACATCATGCCCTGCCAGCTAGTGATAGCTTGGCACCGAGATCTTCATCCGGGTCTGGGGCAGACTCTCTCGAGTGACATCCAGCCCAGTCAGCTAGTGGGAGCCTGGTAGAGGGATCTTCTTGGGTTCTAGGTAGACTCTCTCGAGTGACATCCAGCCCCACCAACTAGTGGGAGCCTGATAGCAGGATCTGCTCGGGGTCTGGGTAGACTCTCTCGAGGGACATCTAGCCCTATTAGCTAGCGGGAGCCTAGCAGCAGGATCTTCTCAGAGTCTATTTCATGAACATCACATGCAATACAAGCAATTGTGAAAAGATCTAAAAAGCCATGATATCTCATATTTATCGAAGAGGATGTTACACTTTGTTCATGGATAGAAGCGCTTCAAGTCACCACCGCTCCATATGTGACTGAGGGCCTCGCCCTCCACATTCTCGAGGTGATACCCACCTAACCTCAATGCCTCTACGACAATGTATGGACCTTACCAGTTTGAGTTGAGCTTCCACACAGCTGTTTATCTTCATGCGGCATCTACCTTCTTGATGACCAAGTCCCCTTCCGCGAACTATTTGATTCTAATATGTTTGTCAAAGTACTTAGTCATCCGCTGTTTGATTTCTTCCTGCCCAACGGCAGCCACATCTTGAAGCTCCTCTGTTAGGTCCAAGGAGAGTTATAGCTCCTCCTTATTCTCGGCTCTCCATTCCTCTCTTCCTTCTTCCGCCCCAATTACCCGAGGTATCTGGAACTCGAACTCTATTGGGAGCACAGCCTCATAGCCGTAGGAGAGCTTGAATGGGGTCTCTCCTGTGGCCGTATTGGGAGTAGTTCTAAGAGCCCACAGGATTAAAGGGAGCTGCTCTAACCAGCTCCCTTTCAAGTTCTCCTTCTTCTTTTTCAGCAAGCTCATAATGATTTTATTCACCGCCTCCACCTGCCCGTTACTCCTTGGTTGATGGACCGATGTGAACCTGAGATCAATCCCAAGCTGTCTATAGAAACTGATAAACTCAGCACTAGCGAACTGCAGCCCATAATCCATGACGATGTACTAAGGCAACCCAAACAGATAGATGATCTCCACCCACACAAAATTCCAAACCACCTGGGAGGTCAGCTTGTCCAGCGCCTTCACCTCCAACCACATAGATAAATAATATATCATTAACACTAAGAACCTCCTCTATCAACTGGCCTAGGGGAAGGGCACTACCAGGTCCATTCAACAAATGGCGAAGGGCCAGGGTTCAGTGATGCTCCTTAGTATTTGAGCTGGGAGTAACTAAAGCGGGGAGAACAGTTTGCACTTCTCGCACTTCTTTGCAAACTCGACTGCATCCCGACCAAGGTTTGGCAAAAAATACCCTTTTCTCACTATCCTCCCCTCCAAGGTCCTGCTCCCAGAGTGAATCTCGCATTCCCCAGCATGAAGTTCTTCTAAGATCCTCTGGACCAGCCCCTCGGCCACACAACATGCCAGAAACCCTGAGAGAGTCTTGCAATACAACTTCCCGTCGCACATAAGATAGTATGCCGATATATGCTTGAAACGCTTCTTATCCAGGCCTTTAGAGAACTCACCTATGGACAAGAAGGCGGTGAAGGGGTCTATCCATGAAGGGCGTTGGTTTACCTCCATCAGCTCTCCTTCTTCAATAGAGGGGGATAAAAAGTTCGGTGATGGTTCCCCCCGCCCGGGGTCCATGCTTGGCCAATTGATCTACCTGCTCATTCTCCTACCGCGGCACGTGTCGAATGGAGAATGTTTAGAACATGCTGATAACACCCTTTCCCTTGGCTAGGTACACTCCATGATAGCCCTTACCTTGTGAGGGTTGGGCTCCACTCCTGCGGGAGTAAGGAGATGGCCTAGGAACTTGCCCCTGCTTGCCCCAAAGACACACTTTAAGGGGTTCAGCCTCATTTTGTATTTCTGCAGGGTGTCTAAGGTCTCTTCTAGATCCTACAGGTGAGAGTCAACATCCCAACTCTTGATCATGAGATCATCCACATACATGTTTAGGTTCCTCCCCTTCTACTCCAGGAAGACCCGGTCCATCATCCTTTGGTACATTGCCCCAACATTTTTTTAGCTCAAAGGGCATCATCTTGTAGTAATAGCACACATCCCCTTGATGAAGGAGATATCTTTTATATCAGGCGGGTGCATCCTGATCTAATGATAACTTGAAAAAGCATCTAGAAAACTCATTATAGAAAAACAGACGGCTGAGTCAACCAACACATCAATCCGAGGAAAGGGGTAACAATCTTTATGATATGATTTATTAAGAAGAGAAAAGTCTACACACACCCTCCAGCGTTCGTCTCCTTTTTTAACCATTACAACATTGGAGACCCAGCCTGGATATTGGATCTCTGAAACAAATCTGGCCTTGAGGAGCTTACCTACCTCCTCTCTGATGGTCTCGGCAAGCTTGTCCGTGGTAGACCTCTTCTTCTACCAGATGGGGCGAGCCTCGGGATCCAGGTTGAGGAGGTGGCAGGCAACGTCCACATTGATCCCTGGCATGTCCGCCGCGCTCCATGCAAAGACATCAATGTTCTTCTCGATGCACTCCAGCATCCTCCCACGATCCTCTAGACTCATCTCCCCGCTGATCCGCACCTTCTCCACCCTTTCTTCCCGGGTTAGAACCTCCATCTCCACCACATCCTTTGTTGCCTCCAGTCAGGATTGCTCCTCCCACTCGCCAGCAGCCCTCTCGCCTGGGACTGGAGCCTCCTCCTCCCTAGCTTCCTTTATGGCCATCACCTCGGCATGCTGTCCTGGAACTTCCTCTGCCGCCACAACCTGGGCACGGATCACTTCCTCCACTTCCATCTCCTCTGCTTACTCTGTATCCTCCTGTCTTGACATGTCCTCCATCCTTCTCTCCATCTCCTCGGCTTTCACCAGCCAAGAGATGTTGTTGACCACCATGACATAGCACTCACTTGCCACCTTGTGGTCTCCGCGGGCTCGGACTTGAATACCTTCAGCATTGAACTTCAAGAACTGGTTGAAGGAAGAGGGTACGCAGCACAAGCCGCTGATGAGGGGACGTCCGAAGATTGCATTGTAACTACTAGGAGCATCCATAATGACGAACCTGCAATTTTTGGACTACCCCCCTAGAGTAATATGGAGTCCCACTCCTCCTTCCACCTCCTTCCTTTCCATGGAAAATTCGAAGAGAGGACCATCCAAGGCCACACCCTCCTGGCCTCTAATTTCATGACATTGAACGCCTTCTTGAAGATGATGTTGATGGATCTCCCATTGTCCACGAGGATCTGGGAGACGGTGAAATTTACACTGGTTGCTTGGACTACTAGCGCGTCGTAGAACGGATCCTAGTGATCTGGCATGTTTTTCCGTGAGAAGGTAATCTTCTCATCTGGGGGTGGAGTTAGAGACGTCGAAGCAATTCTCTGGTCGTATATAGTATGGAGGCTCTCCTTGCGGGCGCCCCCCCCCCCCCCACCCCGCACACCCCCCGTGGATCACCCTAATCCCTCCTCTCCCCCCCCCTACATCGACCCTATCCTCTCACCTATCCTCCCCTCCGAGTAGGACCTCTTCAATCTGCACCTCCTGATGAGGTTGCTGCTATTGTTTCTCCCTGGTTCCCCTCAACTCCAGGAACTCTGGGCACGTGGTTGTGGCGTGGCCCTCCTCTTGATGGAAATGGAGTAAGGCAGCTCCACCCTTCCTTCCTGCCATCTCCTCTAACCTATCCTCCTCCTACCTAGGGCTATTGTCATAGCTTGATGTTGATCGGGGAGAGGAGTTCTCTGGCCCTGCCTCCAATCTGGAGGGTTGAACTGGCCTTGCCCCCCTTGACGGGGTCACCTCCATGGAAATGTATCCTCGGCCCCTAGTCCTGCTGCTCTGGCTTCCTCAAGCCAAGCAGATTTTTTGGCTCCCGGTGGCCCCATCTCGGCTACTGCTGTTGTTGCTGCTCCCTCTGCATGGGCTCTGCCCTCCTGGCCTCCTGCCCCTTGCAACCTCCTTGCTCCTTCTCCTCCTCAGTAGCCCACCTGGATAACTTCCTAGCAAACGCCGGGTTGCATGCTACCCCCTCGACTTCCTAGGAAGCCCTCTCCATCAGCTCCTCGGAGTATAATGGAGGCACCCTCTTCATATCCATCCTAAAGAATCCTTGCTTAAGACCCAGGGTGAAGGCCACCATAAGGGTATGCCCTGGCATCTCCTGCACCTGGAGGACCTCCTCTTGGAACCAATCCACATTGCTCCCCAGTGTCTCATCCACCCTCTGCTTGATGAGAAAGAGAGACTCAAACTCCCTCTTCCTCTTCTTAGAAGTGGTGAACCTTAGCAAGAATCCCCGGCATAGATCTTCGAAGCAGTAGATGGAGTTAGATGGAAGTTGATGGAACCAATCCCTCGCCTTCTCCTTGAGGGTGATGGCAAAGAGTCGACACTTGAACTCATCTGATATCTACCAGATCGAAACCACATCCTCAAACCACTGGATGTGCTAAACTAGTTCGTACCTCCCGGTGTAGTAGGACATCTCCGGCTTATGAAACCCCTCTAGAACTGGGGCGAATGAGACCAACTGACTAAAGGACTGCCATCTCCTGTTAGGCGAGCCGAGCGATCTTGCGCCTTCGCCTTGTAGATTTGGCCTACACTTGACAAGCCAGGGAACAGATCTCGCCCTGGCAGGTCCCGCTCGCCACCTTCCTCTACTACCTCCTTCCCAGGTCGCCTGACAGGGGCGTTCTCGCCCAGGGCTGGGGCTGCGATAACTGGGATAGCTGGTGTCGAGCACTCGGCGCGAGTGCCGAGTATGAACATGATGAGGTTCGACATCTCTTGTTGGAAGTCCTCGAACATCCTGAGGGTTACAAGAGGGGGAGGGGGTGGTGAGTCGGCCTGGTCAGAACCTTGCCCTTTACCTCTAGTCATTGTCTCACTAAGGTTTTCGGTTCTGATCACTCTCCACGCTCACCGCACCAAAATGTTGAAACTTGAAACCGGCTTCTTGTGGAGTCCGAACCCTTAGGGAAGGGGTGATCGCACACTTAATTTTCATTACAAGCTTGACTGACCGAAGACTTAGAACTTGGAACTGACCCAAGGCTCCAGCACGGAGGTCCCACAACACACTCGGAAGATCTTAGAGCATTTCCCCTCCTTAGCCTGTACTAAGCTAAGGACACCTCAGAAAGCATTATAAAACAAGAGAGTAAGAGAACTGGAAAGCTTGCCTTCTGAGGAACCCACTTGGGTCTATTTATAAATTTTTTGGCTTGGCCTGCAAATAGCGTAACTCTGCTATTCTAAACGGTTATATGCAACCAAAAGGAGGTCTGCTAACAGCAAAACTCCGATGTTCTAAGGAGCTAAATGCAGACCTCATCACACTCGGCAGACCAAATCATGTTTAAACACACAATATCTGCACCCCCCCCCCCCAATAGAAGGACTGGGACCAGCTCACCACTTAATTGGAGAGACACGGACTGGCACGAGCAGCTCGCCTCTCTCTTTAGGTGGGCACAAGTCAGGCTCCTGCGGCTCGCTCGCCTCTCTCATGGAGGTGGGCCGACGGTCTAAGCTCTTTTGCCACTCAGGCAAGCACGGACTTGTCTAGCTTGCTCACGCGGCTTGCTTGCCTCACCTGGCGGAAGTGGGCTTGCTATCCTGGCTCACTCGCCTGCCTAGTGGGCCTAGAGAAACTGAAAGCCAGAGAAACTAAGAAGAAATTTGACCAAGTTCGGAAGCATTGAGTGAAGCCAGTTCACTCAATGCCAAGTTCATAAGGCATCGATAGTGCGAGCTTCACTCAACGCCTTAGAAGATGGCATCGAGAGGGCGAGCTTCACTCAAATCCTTAAAAGATGGGGTCGAGAGGGCGAGCTTTACTCAACGCCTTAGAAGAGGTAGGAAGAAAATATGTCCAGTCTCGCTCGCCTGTGTGTCTCGCCTTCCTAGCAGACCCACTCGGCGAATACTGGGTTGTACATCATCGATGATGGCTTCGAAATCAAGATACGATTTTTTTCAGTAATAGGAAATATGGGGTATTACAACCCCACTTTTAATCATAATGACTACAATAGGCAAAACCTACCGTACGTGAAGAAAATTCACACGGTTGTGCGGTCATGAAAATCGGCATCTCAACCAAATCAAGGAAATTCACAGGAAAAACACTCGTGCATGAAGGGCAAACACACAGCCATGCAAAATAACATAATTCATCAAAACAAATGGGCCCTGCCCTATGTGTCCAAATCCACAGCACAGAGGCCACATTCCACCAACAAGCAACGTGCAAATGCCATAAGAAGAAAATAAAGAGACGGGGAGCACCAAGTGCTTACCCCAGTAACTAAGTGCGCAATTGCACACTGCAATGCCCTAAAAGTTCACTTCTATGGAAAATAGAGAATAAATTTAATATGAGCGATAACATAATAAAAGTTATGTGTTTGAGTGTGAAAACGAGCCTAGATGAGTTCGAAAAACCTTATATATATCGGACTCATCAATATACAATCGGGATTAAGTGGTCCATTGTCTTTAACAAAGATATTTTGGACCTTGGTATTTTGTCCACACAAAGAAGTGAATCTTCTAATAATGGTTTGCATGGGTGTTGAGGGCTACCAGTACGCTCGTTGAGTGTTTTTGGGTATACAGAAGTGGGTTATGTCATGGCACAGTAGCGAGCATGATGAAGACTTTGAATTCAAGCACAGTGTTATTAGCTTAAGGTTTAAAAATTATTTGCTATTGAAATATTTGTCAAAGCTCTACACTCGTAAGATTTTTTTCATTTTTTGAGAAAACCTTCATGAATGGTGCTATTACTGTTAGTATCGTTGATGAAATGAGATATGATGACCATCAAAGAGTATAAGTGACAAAGGTGAGTGATGAAGAAGAAAAGATATGGTTTGTAAGCTTTAACTCTGCAACCGTGGATGCAGATTGTTCGTGTAGGAGTTTTTAAACTAGGATTATGTCAGCACATCCTGAGGGTATGCAATATTCGGAATGTGAGGCAGATACACCTCAAGTATGTACTTAAAAGGTTTACCCTTAATGCAAAGATGGGAACTACCCTACCTAGTACCCCTGTCGTGACCGAGTAGTAGTCAAATATGGTTTTTTTAAACCACTTGATGCATTTTAGTTATGATCTGGTGATCTGGATGGAGAACTACAAAATTGCAAAGGAACATATATTAAATGTTATGATTGAGTTGTGGAAAACAACAGATAATATGGTGGACTTGGATAATCAACAAAAGAAGGGGTTCTTGGAGGAGAATGACATAAGTTCAACTAGTGTAAGGTATCCATAAGTAAGATGCCTAAATGTTCTCCTAGTGCGCATGTAACACCCCTATCCGTCACATAGCATATAGCAGTAGGTCCGGCCAGGGCCCGACGCCATATACCACGGACAGACTAGTTGGTTACTAGATGAAACCATCCTTCCAATCACAACGTACTACACAGAGCATCTAGCAGAAGCAATATATTAAGTTGCAAAGGCAAGAACCTAGCCATTGACATGAATGTCCACTAACAAAACCCAGTAGGAATGAACTACTAAATACACAAAAGTACTGGTCTTATGGCCTTACAACAATTCACCAAATTTAAATAGTATTTTACAAACTTCGGCTCGCAGGCCGTCCACACATGGTTTAAATAAGTAAACAAATAAGTCCATCGAGGGCTGGCTCAGCAACTTGGGCTTTGGCCTGCTATTTGCCGCTCAGCTCTGCAACACCTGCAAGTTCAAATCACCGCAGCGGTGGCAAACAAGAATAACGGTCAGCTAAAGCCGACCAAATTATAACGATTCCGCCCCCAAACTCGGGGCGGCAAGGCTTCTTCCCTGCACTTGTTAGCATAGCAAGTAATATAGTGAATAAACACAACATCACAGGTGCAGGCTCACACAGCCACGCACCCCATGCTCTCAGGGCACTAACTCGGTGAACCCGGTCTAAGCCGCGGTCTCACCACCATCCCTTGGACGGCAAATCTCGAGAGCATTCTTGTCTTTCCGGCCTAAGCCTAAGACTCGCACAACTATACCAATGGCCAGCCCCTATTTTCAGGTCTCTACACCAAACCATATAGTCTGGGGTCCAGTTCCACTTGACCGTTGCTCACACCGCACTGTCAACTTAAGCCAAATGCGCGGGCCAAGCTTTGCCGGATCCCAAAATCTGATCATACAAGCACATAACCCAGTTATATTCAAGGATGGCTCCCAGGCAACCAAGATGGCAGAAATGTGTTTCCGCCCATTTTCTGGGTGCGCCTTGGGGTTAATCCCCAAGGATCCCTGCTGCAATCTACCACGTAGAAACCCAAAAACAACCAAAGGTACGGAGTCTTCTTCGGCTAATAATACATAGCAAATCATCACCGATCCAGACCAACATGTTTGGGTAGGCTTCACACAGCATGCCTATGTCCGTACTACGATTTTGGACTCTAAATAAGAGGTACTTTATATATCTACCCCAAGAAACACCACAAACTTGCCACACACTCGCGGGAGAGGGTTTTCCTAAGCAAAAGAAGAAGAGCTTCACATGCTCAAGATGAGAATCGTTACCCTAGCGTTCCTCTTCGGCGCCATGGAAAACTATGTGGATGAAAAGCACCGCGATGATCTTGCCTCCGCAGATCTGGGCTAGGTTTGCGATTTGGCGCTCCAAATCTCCTTCGGCGACCGGATCTCCCTCTTCCTTCTTCCTCCTTATCTCCCTTCTCTCTAGGATTTAGAAAGAGAATGGCCAAAGGAATATGAGAGTTTAAACCCCCAATCCAAGCATTAACCCTAGCATGGAGAGGCCTGAACTGTTTGATCCAAAATAAGGATACGAACGGCCACGATTCGCCGTGAAAATAAACTTCCTGGGCCGAACACGGCTTGCGACACGCCCGTGTCCAAGGCCGTGTAACTCATTTGCCCCGAAACTGTCGCATCTCGAAAAGAACACGGGCACTCGACACGCCCGTGTGAGGCTTGACACGCCTGTGTCACCCAGTACACGCCCGTATAGCTGGCCGTGTTCCTCCACCGACACAGGTCCAGCACCAACCCGAGGAGAACACGGGTATTCGACACGCTCATGTCAAAATTTACACGCCCGTGTCGGATCCGAACATCCCTTGGCTCAGGCCGTGTCTCTCCCCCCACACAACTCGGCTAACAACCCGAGTAGGACACGGCCTGGGACACGCCCGTATCTCAGGCCATGTTTGTTGTTCGACGATCGTCGCAACCACACGGCCATTGCCGAACCCAAGCACGACATGCCCCTAGGACACGCCCGTGTCCCAGGCCGTGTCACCTCCACCAAATTGCAAACTTAGCTCAAAATGCCACCCATCCCTCTTTTGAGTTTTGGGGAGTTACAGCGCATATGAAGGACTATTGAGAGAAAACAATAGTAAAACCAAGTAATTTTTGTGTTTGTATTTACAAAAATTTTGTAAGATTTACATATACTAAACCAAAATAAAAAAAAATTTAAACTTTTTTGTGTATATATTTCCTTCTTAAATTGGAAAGAGAGTAGACGTAAAGAAGAAGACACATATTGTTTATGACAGACCTCAAAAGGTGAAAGAGTTAAACTTCATTGATGATTTTATGATGGAATCATCTGCCATAACAAATGAGTTTAAATTCTTCAGCATGTCTACTGATGAGCAACCTTCTTTTCAAAGGGACAATACAACTGCCTTAAATTTACCTGATGATTTTTGACTAGATATGTCATTTTATTTTTCTATTACACCAGATATATTTAAACCTTGAAGGTTATTGTATTCTAGTAATTTGTATGTTTAATTGTAAAACATACCAATCATGTTGCAATTTCTTGGTAAGTTCTTTTAAATTTTCTTGCATTGAGTGCATTTGGGAGGTATGTTGAAATATTGTAACGCCCCGTTTTTTTGTTCAGCGATTATTTTTATTCTCGGTTGGCGTTACGATGACGCGTTTCCGTGGCTTGTGCCATGTGTGGAGTAAGGTTTAGCTCCTTAGAACTGAGTGCCCTGTTTGGTAGCCTGTTGGCAAGATCTCCCTAGCAAACCGAGTCGTTTTGGTGACCGGTGAGGCCTCTCGGGGGGATGTTTGTGTTTGGCTTTGTTTGGGTGTAACTCGAGTTCTGTTCGTCGAAAGTTAATTTCGACTTCGCCGTTGTGTTCGTAGCGTGGATATTTAGCTACGGTGCGAATTTCGTCGAATTCCGAGGTGAATCGGTTTTCGAGTCGATTTGGTGCTTTATGTAATTTTGTAATTAATAATATAATTATATAATTATATATATATATATAGTATTAGAATGATAGGAGCCGATCTTCATCTTCTTCACGATAGAAAACCGCCGGCCTTGTACGAGAGAAACGAGTAACCGCCGAGCCTTCCCTTCGGACGCCGATTCCCGGAGCGTTTGTGGACGGAATTCGATTCCGAGAGTGGATACGGATTGCTCTCGTCGAGACCTTCATTCCTGCGGTAAGAAATTCGATTTTCGTGGAGTTTTGGAAGGATTGGAATTTTCGGTTTTGGAAGTTTTCCGCCATTAATGGCCAAATCTTTGTTCTAGGTGTTGCGGCCATTTTGATCCGTGCGAAGAGGAGGAAAGCAGTCCAAAGCTTCGCTGAGATTTGAGGCAAGTGGTATTCTTGCCCTTGCCAAGTGTTTTCTTTGATTTTATTTTGCTGAAATTGAAATCCCGGTTAGCCCAGGTTAGAGACCTTGTTGTTCTCATTTTCTTGCTAACTATAGGGCTTAGTTCTTCCTACTGAAACCCCCCCTATGTTGTGATGTTTGGAATCCAAATTGTCGGCGTGGAGCCGTTGTTTTCCTTTATTTTTGATTGTTGCTCTGGTTCGGGTGTAGCCGAGAGGGAGAGTTAGGAGGGGGGGTGTGGTTGCCAATTTCCTTCGTTAAGATATTATTCGAATGGTTAGGCATAGTTTGAATGGTAGTAGCGTGCGGCGTTGAGAGTTGTCTACTGCTTCTGCAGTGGCGTGAGTCGTGTGCGCGTTTCGGTGTCGTTCGGGAAATTCCAAACGGTGCAGGTTGACCGCGCACGGTCATCAACCTTTAGGGCGCACGACCACTGGTCGTGTGCCTCTGTTCGTGCGCGTATAAACTTCAGTTTCCAAAGTTCTATCTCGGGCAACCGCACGAGCGCTGACATCAGTGCGCACGACCACTGATCGTGCGCAGTTGCTAGGTTTTCTGTCAGGTTTTCCAGGTTCGTTTCGCACGATCATCAGCCGATGAGTGCGCACGACCACTGATCGTGCGACACTGATCGTGCGCTTTGTATATTTTTTGTTGATAAGCGAATTTAGATGGTTTCGAGTGCGGGAGTTTAGATACTCAAGTGGCAAGCAACTACTCGAGTTCTGGATCTTCTGCCTTGGTCGTTCGACTGTCGTCGAGCTCCGCATTCTTTAGTGGGCTTGTGGGTAGTGGTATAATTTTGGCGGTGAGTGAGGCTAGCTCACTCAACGCCAAAGTTTAGGTAGGCGCTGAGTGCGTTTCACTCAACGCCTAGTCGTGTTGGTTTATTTCAACACTCTTCCTTTACCTTGTATTTCGTTTCCGAGTGGATTTCCAGTTGTATTTCTGGGTTTTCCTTGTCGGCCGTTTTCTTTAATTTTCCTAAAGGCCGAATCGTGGGTCGTGAATAGTAGTGGTGGTTGTAGCTCTTTATGGGGGTGGAGTTGTGTGATATAGCCAAGGCCACCCATGGATTTCTTGCTCCAGGTACGGGCTGGGCATGTCGGGTGGAAGGTCCCTTGTGTTTTCACGTGTTGACCCTCGAGCTTTTGACTTGGATATGGTGGATTGGGGGACTGCGTTTGCCTTCGATCCGGTTCCTCGTTGTTGTTTTTTCTACTATCACTTCCCGCAGATTAGGGTGTTAGAAGTTTCTTCTTTGGTAGTTTGCAGCATTCTGGCTCTTGGTAGCCTAGTAGGCCCTGCAGGATGTGGTTCCTGGGCTGGATCGTTGCTGTTTCTTTGCACGTTGTGCATTTCTTGTGGTCCTGTTTGGACAGTTGTGACTCTTTCTACTGCATGTTTTCTGTTATTTTGTCCTTTGGTTGACTCTTTCATGCAGTTTTACCTTGATTTTTGCTTGCTGAGGTATTCTGTTTTCTTTTTGAATACCCCAGGTTCTGAGCTGTAGCCAGTCTGGTGGCTAGTTGGAGGTGGTGTTGTTGGTGGACTTCCGGACCTTTGGAGTTCTGTTTACCTTGTTTGTGAGGTTGTTTTCAGTACTTTCTTACAGACATATATGTGTGCTGGTGGGTTCGTGTCAGGTTGTTGGCGCCCACTAGTAGTTTTTACCTTGTACTAGATATATACTATTGCTGCTACCATTTACTTTCTAGAGATAGTCTACTTGCTTTGAGAAGGTTTTATGCTAGGTTGCTAGTTATTTTTAAACTATAATTACTATTATAAATGAAGCTCATGATCAGCATGTTTTGTAAACTTAATCACTACTTTCCAAATCACGTACGAAAACCGTTTTCTTATATATATTATATAAACTAAGTGTAGTGTCTTGCATAGTATGAGTGGTTCTCTTGGGACCCTTATGCGCTCTTTAGGGTGTAAAACCTAATCAAAGTATTTTTCCGCAGCGTTTAAATATAGTTTTCTTTTGTGGACTAGATGATCCACTGAGCCGAGGGATACGGACTCTAAACATAACTGATTTTTCTATTCATTAAGCACATGATTTCCTTGCATAAAGATTGTAGTTGGATTTGCCTGAGCGTCAGCAGTTATCCCCTGCTTGACGTGGCATCATGACGCGTGTTTTCTCTTACTCTGATAATTCTTAATTCGGAGAAAATGTGGGTTGTGACAAATATGGCTGACTTGCACAAGAACAATAAAAACCTCACATAAACAACCTTGCTAACTTACACACGAACAATAAAAACCTCTCTAGAATTAAAATGACAAGTTAAATGTCACAAAAATAAACAATAAAAATCTCATATGATTTAAAATGTGAAGTTACAGGGCCAACTCCTGCATCACTTGTCCTTGGTAAAGTTTACATGAATTAAAGGAGCCAATGTTTTTAATATATCGACCGCAATTTCAGCACTAAATTTTGGCATCTTTGCTAGCCACTTCTAGAAGCGAGATAGTAAAAAGAGCTAAATAACGGAAAATTTTATTGCTCCAAAAGGATAATCATTACATAGGTATGCCCCCTTATTTATAGAAATGTGAGAGATGGGAGAATACAACAAGCGATGTTGGACTAAATGCATGCCATGCGGGTTGGGCAGTTTGACCCTGTCAAACCATCAAAATATATAACACAATCTCCTTGGATGCCTCTGAACACCTGTTGCAGCTAACCCCCAGGCCGCTGATACGGCTAACCTTCAGAACGATGCAGGTAACGACAAGCTCGCTGCTGCGGCTATCCTCCAGACTGCTACTGTGGCTAACCAACAGACCGTTGTGGCTAATGACCAGCCCGCTGCTGCGGCTAACCTCCAAACCGTTATTGTAGCTAATAACTAGATTGCAGTTGTGGCTAACCTCCAGAACACAATGCGGCTAATCTCCAGACTGCTGTTGCAGCTAACCTCCAGACTGCTATTGCGGCGAATGACCAGACCGCTACTGCGACTAACCTCTAGTCCGTTATTGCTGCAAACCACCAGACTGCAGCTACGGATAACCACCAGGCAGCTGCTATGAAAACTACAAAGTCGCTTAGAAAGCTAACAGAGAGGTTGCTGGTCAAAACCGCCAGAACGACGATCACAAAGGCCACGACGACTAAAATGACAAACCGTCCAGCCACTTGTTCCAACACTCCCCCTCAAGATGGATAATATGTGTCTACCATGCCTAGCTTGCTACAGACTTCTGAGAATGAGATGATAGGCTTTGTGAATAAATCAACAAGCTCTTTATCAGAGGTAACAAACGGAGTACAGATCTGATTCTTCAATATCTCTCCTCTGATAAAATAGTAATCCACTTCAATGTACTTTGTTCACTCATGAAAGACCAGATTTCTTGAAATGTATATAGTTGTCTTATTGTCACATAATATTGGTAGTTGATTATCATAAACCTCTCCCAAATCCAGCAAGAGAATTCGTAGCCACTTCAGCTCATTAGTAGTCAGAGCCATGCCTCTATACTCAGCTTCTGTACTCGACCTGGCAAACATGTTTCTTACTCTTCCAACTCACTAGATTAACTCCAACGAAGGTACAGAAACCAGATGTAGACTTCCTATCTTCCTTACCATCTGCGTAGCTAGCATCAGAATAAGTCTCCACCTATAAATGTCCCCTTCTCTAAACAAGATCCCTTTTCCTACTGCACCTTTTACATACTCTAAGATCTTCAGAGCTGACTGCATATGACATTCTCTGGGGGATTGCATAAATCGGCTCACTCTCCCTACTGCATAAAAAATATCTGGTCTTGTGACTGTCAGATAAATAATTTATCTGACCAGACATCTGTACCTGGTGACATCTTCAAGAGGATGTGAACTCTCACTTCAACACTTGTCATCTCCAACAACCATAGGAGACTGAGCCGGTTTCGTCCCAAGAAGACCTATTTCTTCCAAAATATCTAAGGCATACTTTCGCTAAGAAAGAACAATAGAACTAGGTTCCGAGATATCTCAATCCCTAGAAAGTTTTTAAGAGACCCCATATCCTTGGTAACAAAATGCTAAAGCAGATGCTTCTTGGTCATGTCAATACCTTTCCTATCATCTCCTGTAAGAAGAATGGCATCCACATATACTGCAAGAACAACAAGGACAACCGAGGTTCTCTGAATAAACAATGAGTGATCTTCAGTACTACGAACAAATCCAATAATAATGTTGGATCTTAAGGATACCAAGTGTTTTTATGTCTAACTGTAGCGATCTTCTTCTCTCAGCGGTCTGGCGGTTTAGCTCAGTGATCTGTTGGTGAACCTAAGCTAGTAGTTAGGAGGGCAGTAGTAGTGGCGTTCTGAGGAATAGTCATAGCAGCGACCTGGGTGTTTGCCGTTATAGCGGTCTGGCAGAAAGCCGCAGCAGTGGTATGGTGATTAACCACAGTAGTGGTCTAGAGATTAGCCGTAGTGGTCTAGGTGTAGCTGCAGTAGTAAAGTGGATGTTAGCCACAGCGGTCTGAAGTAAGCTGCAGCAGTGGATAGATGGTTAACCGCAACTACAATATTAAGGCAACCTGTGGTTGCTATCTGGTGGCTTGCAGCAGCCGCAGACTGATGGTTAGCCGCAACTGCGGTCTGGTGGCAACCCGTAGTTGCGGTCTGGCAGCCAGGAATAGCGGTCTTCCATAGCAATGTGGCGGCTTTGCATAGTTGTCGCTGGGTGTTCAGTTATTCATTATATAGTGTGCGGTTTGACAATGTCAAACCCCATAGGCCACCTGACTTGTATTTAGTCTCACATCGATTATTGTATTCTCTTATCTCCCCTATTTTCTATAAATAAGGGGGCATACCTATGTAATGATTATATTTTTTGAGCAATGAAATTTACGATTTATTTAGCTCTTTTTCACATGGTATCAGAGCTAACCGATTCTTTGCTCCAATTAGATAGTGGTTTGTATGTTTAACCGCGCGACCTCTTCTTCCAGCTTCTTCCAGCTTCTTCTGGTTTCTTCCCCTCCCATTTTCCCACCCATGCCGGTCGCTTTGTTTGTGACTTGTTCTTGCGCCCTTTTTTTCACATGGTTTCTCTTCTCTTTTGTCAGCACCGTATTTTGGTCCCGACATCTTTCTTGCCATTGGTGTGTTGTCACCGTGACCGTGCGGTTTCTCTATTGCGGGCTCCTAATGAGTTGCAAATATACGCATATTTTAGTACTTTATTTATATCATTTTAGTTATTATTTATAGTTTTTAGTTATTTTTGTTTATAAATATGTTTCTTTTTGAAAATATTTACCTAACTTAGTTTTAATTTTTATTTCTGAAATTTTTCAAAAAATTGTAAAAAAATGACCTGACACGCCCGTGTCCCAGACTCGACACACCCGTGTCACACCCTCGACGATCGTTAACCTCAGCTCGACACTCGACGTTCAGCCTTCATCAACTCGAGTAGGACATGCCCGTGTTTGAAAACCCGATATGCCCGTGTCACCCCACCAGCTCAGTTGCTGCCGACATCAAAAATGCAAGGTGTTCTATCACATCCCCTATCACGCCCCCATACACGCATGTGACAAGCTTGTCATGCCCGTGACAAGTTTATCACGCCAATGACCGCCCCGTGTACAACCCTGAAGTCAGCTCTTTAGTCAATTCTCTGGATCAACTCAGCTATAGTGCTGACACGCCCCCCGACACGCCTGTTACCTAGGGCGTGTCACCTCTGAAATTTTGTCTATAAATAAAAAGTTTCTGTAAGCACTCTTGTTCACTTTTTTGAGCCATTTTAGTGTATTTTGTGGGCTGGACTTGTGGATTCACTTGCAATGTAAGGAGATTTCTCCCCCCCCCTCCCTTTTATGTTTGTTTTTTGCTTTAGCTTTAGCTTTGTAGTAGCTTTGTAATAGCTTTATTATGGTAATAAAATTGTAGTTTTTTTTCTCTCTCTACATGGCATGATAATTCATTTGGATGGCTCACTTCTTCTCCCTTTTTTATCCTTAAGTTTCATCTTTGTTCTTCTCTTTATGGAAAAGTGTGTGTGTGTTTGTGAGTGATACTTTCATTTTTATTTTTTTCTTTATACAAATGTGTTAGGGTAGCTTTTATGTTTTAGGTTTTAATTTATAGTTTTATGTCTTTTATTATGAAAATAAAATGTTAGGATGCCTTAGTTTTCCTTGTTAATGTTGTTAGGTTAGTTTTAGATTTGTTATCTTCTTTATGCTTTAGGTTTTAGGATTTTTATTTCCATTCTTAGGTTTTACAAAAGAGTTTTAAAAGTGATTTTGATTTTTTTACTTAGATTTTTTAGGAATGTAAAACCTTTTCGTTCTTTTCACCCTTTTTATCACTTTTTTATCACCTTTATAAAATCCTAAGAGTTGAAAAGTTATCATTTTAATTTTTAAAGGACTTTGATTTTATTATTTTAATTTTTAGCTAACTTTCATTTCATTTTTAATTTGTGTGTGTGAGAGTGTATGAGTTAGGTTTTCATTTTATTCTTTTAAATTCCATGTTGTGTGTGTGAGTGTATGAGAATAATTTTTTAATGCTTTCTTCAATTATGTAGAGTGTATGAGTTAATGAGATTATTTTTCTTGCTTTATTTTATTGTTTTCCTCAAATTATGTAGAGTGTGTGTGTGTAGGAGATAATTTTATTGCTTTCTTTCAATTCATGCAGAGTGTGTGCGTGTGCGCATTTATTTCCGCCTACTCGTTAAGAGTTAATTGGCGTGTTTTCATTTCCCACCTACTCATTCGAGTAGGACTTGTCATTTACCGTCTACTTATTTGAGTAGAACTTGTACTTGCATTTATTTCCCGCCTACTCGTTTGAGTTAAATGATGCTCTAATTTCCCATTTACTCGTTTGAGTAGGACTTGCCCTTATTTATTTTATTTATGGTTTTGAAGTGTGCGTGAGTTCTCATTTTAGTTAGCTTTTCAATTTTTCTAACGTTGTGTTGTTTATGTTTTCTTCTTATAATCCTTTAGCATTTAGTCTCGAACACACACCTCATCAAAATTATAAAGTCATCCCCATTCCGATGAGTGGCTAATCGTTATTAGCCCTTGGCATCGACGAGCATTGGGACATAAAAAATTATTTGAAATAATTAAAGTTCTTTATTTTCACTTTAATTTTAGGCCTTAAGGTTTACCCCGGGTTAACGATGCATAGGACCACATATCGATGTATGGGCTCTATTTCAGTTATCCATATGCTAGCTAGCCGAGAGGCTGTGCGTATGGACCGAACCCCTTTGGGTAAATAGAATTGAGTACATACCCTCAAGATAGGAGAAGCGTAGTTCTACTGGATTGGGTTCCCCACCCAATAGCGGGGTTCTTAGCATAAAACGGGCATTAAGAGGAATCCTTCATCAGACTAACATTCGGTCGAATAGTCTTAATGTTCAGGTGAGCGATATTCCTAGAGATAAGTGAGCTCATATTTCTGGAACCTCCACGGCCAAGTTGCCTTTTATTAATTTGAAAACTAAGTTCAATAATTATTAAAAAGTTATTTTAGTCTTAATCCGATTTGGTGCCGAGCGTTAACCCGTCATCGAATAATTTAAGTGATTTTCAGCTTTCCTTTATTTCCGTTTTAATTAACACAAAAAAATCCACCTTACTTTCAGTAAAATAATAGTCCTCCTGGAGGAGTAGGAATAATCAACCCCACCCCGAGAACGATACGACCTCGGTATTCTCCCGAATATCGAGTACTACATGCGATAGGTGCACTTGCCTCCTTTCGTTTAAAACTTGCTTTTTAACAAGTCCGCGACATTCGACGAATCGAACCAACCACCTAAATAAGAGTCTGTTCGCGGACCATGAGCTCCGCATTTTATTCGCGGCATCTTTCCTACCACTGGTATGTTGTCAACGTGATCGTGCGGTCTCTACTCTTATTCGCGCAGTTTATTTTGTGAAACTGTGCTGTTTTTATTTGTTTTCTATGGACACTCCTTCTTCTACTTTCTCTGCTCCGCCTTCTCTTTAAACTTCTTCTTTCACTGCTTCTGCTAATTTGGGGACTGCTTCGAAGCTTACAGGTCCCAATTACCCTGACTGGAGTGTGTCCTTCATTTTTCTCTTGCGTTCTAAGTGTAAACATCATCATTTGACTGATGACCCTCCTCCTTCTGCATCTATTTCTTTTAATAATTGGGATGCTTCCTATGCGTTGGTGAGGACTTGGTTGGCCAACAGTTTATCTGAAGAGTGTCTTCCTATCATCCGGCATAATCTGACGGTCAAGACTGCCTAGAATCATCTTGCGGCCATATATTCCAAGGGAGCCCAAACATCGCGCATTTATACTCTGTATGATAATATTTTTGCTCGACCAGTCATGACTCCCGCTTTTGCCTATCAGGAGGTTCAGACTCTTAGTGTTGAACTTCTTCAACATCGACCTTTTTCTGCTAATCTGCCTGAGCAACACAGACATTTTTAGGAGCTTATTGTTGTTTTCTATCAGCTTTACCTACCAGATTTCTATGATATGATCCGCCAGCAAATTCTTGGAGAGGCAGATACTCCGACTCTGGATGCTACTGCTGTTAGGATATCTTTTGTTACTAATTTTCTTTATCATCCTTTGATCTCCTCTCCATCTCCGTCTCCTGATCTTATTGCTCATCCAGCTCATCATCTCTGGTGTTCTTAGTGGTCGTACTAGTAGTCATGGTGGTGGCCATAGTTACTCAAAGCATCTTCGTTCTCATTGTGGCCGACTTGGTCACTTGGTTGATCATTGTTGGACAAAATATCCTCATCTTCTTCCAACATCAGTTGATTCCTCCAAGCCATCCACTTCTTCTCTTACTACTTCTGGAACTGCTCAATTGGCTACAACGGGTAGGTGGCTTATTGATTCTGGTGCTATAAATCATATGACCGACAATTCTCTTCTTTTCTCTTTTCTTGACAAGAGCAACCAGTTACCTCTAGTTCTTATTGCGGATGGTTATCCATCTCCGGTTTGTGGGTCTGGAACTGTGCATATTACTCACTCTCTTCAGCTGCAGGACACCCTTTATGTCCCAAATTTTCCGTGCAACCTTCTTTCTGTTACCGCTCTTTGCAAACAGTTGCATTGTAAGGCTATTTTTACTGCCTTTACTTGTGCTTTTTAGATTCCTTATTCCAAGGAGGTGATTCCTGCTAGGACTGAGAGCGGCAGCTTATTCTATCTTGATACTGCTTCTATGTTTTCTCCTCTTCATATCTAATTCAGTTGCATCTTCTCCTTGGGCAACCTCCTCCTCGGTTTCTTTATCAGCTTCTACCAAATTTACCTCGCGGCGATTCTACTCTGGATTGTGAAGCATGTCATTTTAGCAAGCATCATCGATCTACTTTTCCTGCTAAGAAAGGACACAGTTCTTCTCGTCCCTTTGATTTGGTTCATTCAGATGTTTGGGGTCCCTCTCCCCTTCAAACTATTGGTAGGGGTAGTTTGTATTTTGTTACATTCATAGATTATTTTTCCCGGTTTACGCAGTTATATTTATTACGAGAATGCTCTGAGATTTTTTTTTGGTTTTTTCTGCTTTTTATAATGAAATTCATACACAATTTTATACCCCTATTAAAACTCTTCGTACAGATAATGCTAAGGAATACCTTAGTAATCAGTTTACTTCGTTTTGTTTCGATCATAGCATTGTCCATCAAACTACTTGCCCTTACACTTCCCAACAAAATGGCATTGTTGAATGTTAGAATCGCCATCTTTTTGATGTGGCTTGTATTCTTCTTACTCAAATGCATATTCCCTGGTCTTATTGGGGTCATGCGGTTCTTCTTTCTTATTTTCTCATTAATTGAGTTTCGTCTTCGGTTCTTGGGTTCTCAATAGAAAGACTCCTTTTTCTATTCTCTATCCTGATAGGACACCATTTTCATTACCTCCTCGTGTCTTTGGATGCACAGCATTTGTCTACTCTCCTGCTTCTGGTTGTGACAAACTCTCTCCTCATTCTATCAAGTGCATATTTTTTGGCTAGTGTCTGACACAGAAAGGATATCGGTGTTTTGATCCTATTCTTCGGAGATAGTATGTCTCATCTGATGTTACTTTCTTTGAGGATTCTCCATTCTTTTCTTCTCCCTCTCTTCTTCCTTCTTATGATAATTCTTCTTCTTTTCCAAATGTATTGACACTTCTTCTAGAGACTTCCCTTCTTTCTTCTCATTATGTTCCTGATTCTTCTCCTGAGCCCCTGCTACCAGCTCTCAGGCTAGTGGTCACTTCTTTGGATGAGGTTGATATAATCTAAGGGACAGATCTTGATCTTTCGATCGCTCTTCGGAAAGGTGTTCGCACCTACACCCAGCATCCTCTTCAGGTTATGGTCTCTTATACGTAGATCTCTCCTTTGTCTAGGAGTTTTGCTCTTTCCCTCATAATAAAAGTGTTCCCATCTAGTATCAAGATGCTCTTGTTATCACTCATTATAAGGCTGCTATGGAAGAAGAGATGTGTACTCTTAATGAACAAGGTACTTGGACTCTTATTCCTACTCCTTTAGGCGTTGATGTGGTTGGCTATCACAGGGTCTTTATCATTAAGTTTCTCCATGATGGTTCTATTGATCATTACAAGGAACGGCTTATTGCCAAAGGTTTTACGCAGACCTATGGTGTGGATTTCTTTGATACTTTCTCTCCTATGGCAAGAATTACTATAATCTGTGTGCTCTTTTTAGTGGCTATCATTAGAGACTGGGAGATGTCTTAGTGGGATATGAAGAATGCCTTTTTATGGTGATTTATAGGAAACTATCTATATGGAACAACCTCATGGGTATGTTGCTCAGGGGGAATCTCAGGTCTATAAACTATGAAAGGTGATCTACGGTCTTAAAAAAATTCCCAAGGCCTGGTTTGACAAGTTTAATAAGGTTATTTCTATGGTTGGGTTTGCTCGAAGTGTTACAAATCACTCATTCTTCATTCGCAAGATATCGACTTGTCTTGTTGTCCTTATTATTTATGCGGATAATATTCTTCTTATAGGGGATGATAGAGGTGTGGATATGACAAAGAAGCATCTTCTTTAGCATTTTGTTACTAAAGATATGAGATGTCTAAAATATTTCTTGGGCATTGAAATATCTAGAAAACTAGGGTATATTGTTCTTTCACTGCGAAAGTATGTCTTGGACCTATTAAAAGAGGCAGGCCTCCTTGGGGCTAAACTTGCTCGATCTATGATGTCTGTTAGAGATGACAAGTGTTGGAGTGAGGACTCACCACTTCTTGAGGACGTCACAAGCTACAGATGGCTCATGGGGAAACTCATTTATTTGACAGTCATAAGACAAGATATTTATTATGTAGTGGGAAGAGTGAGCCAATATATGCACGCTCCTAAGGAGTGTCATCTTTAGTCGGCAATGAAGATTCTTGATTATGTAAAAGGTGTTCCAGGGAAAGGACTTCTGTTTCAAAGAAGGGGACATTTAATGGTTGAGTCATATTCTGATGCCAGCTATGTAGATGATAGAGAAGATAGGAAGTCAACGTCTGGGATCTATATATTTGTTGGCAAAAATTTGGACAGCTGGAAGAGCAAGAAACAAGTTGTAGTCGCTAGGTCGAGCGAAAAAGAATAGTATAGAAGCATAGCTCTAACTACTTGTCGGTTGAAGTGGTTATGGACACTTATTCTTGATTTTGGAGAAGTTTAAGATCATTCCCTACCAATGTTCTGTGACGACAAGGCAGCCATATATATTTCGAGGAATACTATCTTTCATAAGAGGATGAAGCATATCGAGGTTGATTGCCACTTCATTAGAGAGGAGATTTTAAAAAATCAGATCTGCACTCTGTTTGTTACCTCAAAAAGATAACTAGCTGATTTCATCACCAAGCCAGTTACTCCTTCTGGGGTGGTTTGTAGTAAGCTGGGCATGATAGATATATATGTTCCAGCTTGAGGAGGAGTGTTGGAGCTTGAGGAGACCGGGCGGTCTTATGTCTAACCACAGCGATCTGCTTCTCTCAGCAGTCTGGCGATTTGGCTCGGCGGTCTATTGGTGAACCTAAGGTAACGGTCAGGAGGATAGTAGTAATGGCAGTCTGAGGAATAGTCATAGCAGTGGCCTGGGTGCTAGCCACTGCAGCAGTTTGGAAGAAAGTCACAGCAGCAGTCTGGTGAATAACCGCAACAGCGATTTAGAGGTTAGCCATAACGGTCTTGGTGTAGCCACAGCAGTAGAGTGGTTGTTAGACGCAGCAGTTTGGAGGAATCCACAGCAGCAGACAGATGGTTAACTGCAACTATGGTATGGTGGCAACTCGCAGTTGCGGTCTGGTGGCTTGCAGCAGCTGCGTACAGATGGTTAGCCTTAACTACAATCTGGTGGCAACCCACAGTTGCGGTCTAGCGGCTTTGACCAGCGGTCTTCCCTGGTAATGTGGTAGCTTTGCATAGTTACCGCTTGGTGTTCAGTTATTCATTATGAAAGTCTTTAATTCCAAGGTACCTAACACCTAGAGGGGGTTTGAATAGGTTTTCTAGTCTTTTAAGATTTTCCCTCCACTTAGTGTGTTGTGATTTAGTTTCTTTTGCTTTCAAGACAATCACACAGATGACACAATATTTTTATAGTGGCTACCCAGATTATGGGTATGTCCACTTTCCCTCCCGCCTATTTAATAGTGTGCTAGGCAACGAACTTCACAAAAAACTCGGCTCCTAAGAGCATACAACACGATCCCGCAGGACCACTCAGTCTCCTCCAAGACCTATAGCTCGAGCACAAAGCCCTACAACTCAGGTAAAATCCTTACACTCAGATCCAACCTGAATCCTACAACTTAGATTCACACTTGAATCCTACCACTTAGGCCAAAGCCCTACACTCAGATTCTTAATAGAATCCTACCACTCTGATCTATATAAGATCCTACACTCAGCCTTTATAAATAGGCTTATAACTCAGATCTAGAAAGATCCTACAAATAGAGATAAGTTTGTTGAGGTTGATTTATACAATAGAGAGATAATCTCTATGTCTCTCTCCTTCTGTTCTAGGAAAGATCAGACCAGATTTCTTCTTCACAGCACTAGAAAATAATCTTCAGGATAAGCTCTACTTGGGATGTGAAGTAACTACAACAGAGGTTGTCCTTGGCTGCTTTTCTCTTTGAGAATTATCTCTAACCTTACTATTACGATGTTGATCACAACAGTTATCTTGTTGAACTTTTGGATCAATCGATTTACACTTCTGCTTCGAGCCCTGCAACAATGGCGAGGAAGAAGAAGTTGCGCCTCTTTGCAAAAAGACAAACCATAAAAATTGTTCTCTTCTCTGCCGATCTCATTCCTTTTATTATCCGCCATCCAATGGCTCTTTTGACCCATGGGCCCAGCTTTAATTGCAGCTATATAACCTTCCTTTTACCGAATAAATCTAACAGCTGGCCGTCGGCGCCATTAGTGGTGGACTGCAGCTTTCCTGCAATGAATTTGAATTCCGTTGACTTTTGCTAATGTCAACATCAGTGGACTTAGCCAAATTCTCAATTCCAACTCATGCGTTGAGTTCATTCAGTGAACAAGCTTCACTCAACGCAAAAACACTTAATAAGATAAACTGCACTTCCAGACATTGAGAGCGTTGAGTGAACAAGCTTCACTCAATGCCAAAACACTTAGTCAACAATCTGAACCTTTTTGCATCTTCGGCGTTGAGAGAATTGAGTGAACAAGCTTCACTCAATGCCAAAATACTTAGTCAACAATCTGAACTTTCCTGCATCTTAGGCATTGAGAGTGTTGAGTGAGCAATCTTCAACTCAATGCCAAAATACTTAGTCAACAATCTGAACCTTTCTGCATCTTAGGTGTTGAGAGCATTGACTGAATCTTCATCACTCAAGGCTTTTGTACTTAGCCAATTCTCTGAACCCTGCCATCTTGTTGATGCATTGAGTGCGTTGAGTGAGCTGTCCTCACTCAATGCATCTAGACTTAGATTTTTCTGTCTATCTTCATTAAGCTTTGACTGACCATGGCTCTGTCGACACTTTGCTCTTTGTGCATTGAGTAAGATGACCTCACTCAATTCTTATAGACTTGGTTAATTTTTCTATCTCCTTCTTCTTTGGCTTTGATCAAATTAGCATGGCTTTGAGTTCACTGGCTTCGCTCAATGCTTTTGAACTTAGCCATATTTCTTTGAAAGATTCTCTGTGGCTTTGATTGATGTAGCTTGATTCAACGCTTCTAGCTATATGGTGTTGAGTGAGTTGACATCACTCAATGCCTATAGACTTGGCCACTTTTCTGTCTTCCTTCTTCTTAAGCTTTGACTATACTGTCTTTCTTCAATGCTTTTTGTTGTATGGCGTTGACTGAACTGGCTTCACTCAATGCTTGTGGACTTAACCACAATTCTTCACTATCAAAGAGAAGGATTTGACAGATTGGCCTTTATTCGACGCTTATGCTCATCTGGTGTTGAGTGAGCTATCCTCACTCAACGCTTCTGGACTTAACCAGAATTTTTCCTTTGTAAACATCTCTTCTTAACATATGGCGTTGAGTGACCTGACTTCACTAAATGCCTGTTGACTTAGTCGAATATCTCTTTCCAGCTTTCTTACTTTGACATCTGGCATTAAGTGAGCTTGCTTCACTCGATGCCTGTAGACTTAGACAGATTCATGTCTTTCCAGCATCCTTCTTTGAGTCCACCTATCCAATCCATATGACAAGGAACCACATGCATGCATGAGCTTGAATATACATCAAATACAACTAGGTGTGTATCATTGACTTGTTTGACTTCTTACAAATCTGGGACATTGGGATCAATGGATCCAACAATCTCCCCCTATTTGAAGATGTCAAAACCCTTATTCAAATATTCTTTATCAATGATATACACCAACATAAGTTGAAACAATATATGTAAAAAAGAGAGTTATAGGTTACCTCATTTTCCACGTACCACATTTTCCTTGCTTGTATGATGATCATCCCCTACTCCCTCTTTTTTATTGCCTGGCCTTAGTCATTTCCTTGATCATTCCTTTCTACCTTTTTTTTGACTTCTGTAGAATAGTCAGGGAGGTGCTGGCCGTCTTTGATTATCTTCTTCCCCTTTCTGATTTCAGATAATCAACTGGTACAGCTGCTAACTTCTTCTCTACAAGAGGATGAATCTGTTCCTATATAGTGTACTTGCTCCCCCTCAATAGGAGCATCAGTACTTGCTCCCCCTCAATAGGATCATCTTTTATAATTTTATCTGATAGACACTCTAGTCCATTCAAGTCTTGAAATAACTTATGGTCTTTACACCCTGAAAGAAGTAGTAATTCCTGCAACCAAAAACAATGTGAGGAGAAACTGAAGCTATACCAAGTTCAACATACCCTACTCAAACCTGAAGGTGTTGAACTTTGCTTCATCTAGTGGCTTGGTGAAGATGTCAGCCACTTGCTTGTCTGTAGGGACAAACTCAAGACTGATATCTTTATATTCCACATGCTCTCTTATAAAGTGATACCTAATCTCTATGTGCTTAATCCTATTGTGAGAGACAGGATTCCTAGTTATAGAGATTGTACTAATAGAATCACAAAATAAAGGACTTCAACTTATCTGGAGGTTATTATCCTAGAACTAATGCTGGATCTACAGTAACTGTGTACGGTAGCTCCCAACATCTATATATTTTTACTCTGCAGTTGAAATTGTAACACTTGTTTGCTTCTTGCTGCTCCAAGACACTAGTCTTCCTCCCAAGAACTGACAGGTGCATGAAGTGATTTTCCTATCCTCTTTACAGCCTGCAAAATCTGCATCTGAATAGCTAGTTAGTTCAAAATCCCTATTTCTAGGGTACCATAGGCCAAGATCTGGTGTGCCCTTAAGATACCACAAAATTTTTTAGCAACAGAGTAGTTAGATTCTTTAGGGTAGTCCTGATACCTAGCACAAACACATATAGAATACATGATGTCTGGCCTACTTGCAATAAGGTATAGAAGGGAACCAA
The DNA here is from genome assembly GCA_039513925.1 of Platanthera zijinensis. Classification (NCBI taxonomy): domain Eukaryota; kingdom Viridiplantae; phylum Streptophyta; class Magnoliopsida; order Asparagales; family Orchidaceae; genus Platanthera; species Platanthera zijinensis. The sequence goes on from CM077080.1 coordinate 104,659,551, forward strand.
TTTCCTCTTTATACAAAGTTTCATAAACAGGTTTCCCTACCTCATCATTGTCCATAAGCAAACTTAATCCTATGGGAGTTTTCATGGTGGATGCATTCTCCATTCCAAACTTTTTAATCAACTCCCGGGTGAACTTAGACTCGGGTAAGGACAAGCCATCATCATTTTATCTTACTTGGAGGCCTAAGAAGAACTTGAGCTCACCCATAGTGCTCATCTCAAACTTCCCTTGCTTAATTTTGGCAAACTTTCTGCAATGGTTGTCATTAGTAGATCCAAAGATTATGTCATCAATATAAATCTGGACTAAGATGATCTTGCCCTTAAATTCCCTTAAGAATAGGGTCTTGTTTATCTTCTCCCTTGAGAATTTGGTCTCAATGAGGAAGCTAAATAATGTCTCATACCATGCTCTAGGGGCTTGCTTCAACCCATATAGAACTTTCCTAAGTCTATAAATAGATTCAGGTGAGTTAGAGTCAACAAAACTTGGAGGGTATTTAACATAAACCTCTTCCTTTAAGTCACCATTCAGAAAGGCTGACTTCACATCCATCTGGTAGACTTTGAATCCTTGGTATGCAGTATATGTAAGGAATAGTCTGATGGATTCTAATCTGGCTACTAGGGCATAGGTTTGATCAAAATCAATACCTTTTTCTTATATGTATCCTTTAGCCACCAGCCTAGCCTTATTCTTAACTATAATGTCATTTTCATCAAGTTTGTTCCTGTAGATCCACTTGGTTCCAATGACATTATGTTCTTGTGGTCTGGGAAACAGCTTCCAGAACTTACACCTCTTAAATTGGTTCAGTTTCTCTTGCATAGCTACAATCCAAAACTGATCTATATTGGCCTCTTCAAATCTCACAACCTGTGATAGGAAACTAGAATACAAAGTTGTATTCAGACTTTTACTCCATGTCACCACTCCTTAGTTAGCATCACCAATAATCTGGTGTCTTGGATAAACCCTTAGATGTCTGGCTGTTGGAGGCAATCTTGCTCCAGCTTCCTGACCTTCATTGTCTTCACTTTACTGATCATCATCCACACCCTATATGCCTCGTGCTTCCTTTGGAATACACACTCTGTCAGCTTCATCTCGAACTATTAGAGTAGCTTCCTTGATAGTCAGCTCGTCCATCATCAGCTCTGTACCTGCAAGACTAAAAGAGGAGCTTGGCAGCTCACTGTTACTCATAGTTGACTCATCAAATACTACATTAATAGACTCTGTTATAACTTTACTTATCAAATTGTAGATCTTATATGCCTTACTATAATTGTTGTACCCAAAAAATATCTCTTCATAGGACTTAGCAGCAAATTAGTCACATGGGACTTCCCATTATTCAGCACATAACACTTGCTACCAAAGATCTTGAGATAAACAAGATTTGGTTTTCTGCCCTTCAAGACCTCATTGGGAGTCTTATTTTGGCTCTTGGTGAAAGAGGCTCTGTTAAGGACATGAAATGCAGTATTCACTGCCTCAGCCTAGAAATATTCTAGGAGAGATGCGTCACTCAACAAAGTCCTTCCAACCTCTATGAGAGTCCTATTCTTCCTCTAAGCAATCCCATTTTGCTGAGGTGTTTTTGGAGAAGAAAATTATTGGTGAATCCCTTGCTCTTCACAGAGCCTTGTCATGCTATTAGACTAAAATTTAGTCTCATGGTCACTTCTAATTTTGACCACAGTACTATCCAATTCATTTTGAATTTTCTTGACAAATGTCTTGAAGACATCAGAGGTTTCAGACTTTTTCTCCAAAAAGAAAACCCAAGTAAATCTAGAAAAGTCATCAATAAGCATAAGGGTGTAGACTTTCCTACCTAGAATATAAACTGGCATAGGACTAAACAATTCCATATACAAGAGGTATAAACACCTCATAGAGTCTTTGATCCCAATGATCTTGAAAGAAGCTTTGGTCTGCTTGCCCTTTTGGCATGTATAACAAATGTCTTTCTTAGTGCATTTCATTTTAGGACCATTCCTAACTAGCTCTTCACTAAAGAGCTTGCCAATTTTCTTATATATCAAATGAGCTAGTCTCTTGTGCCATTGGACACAGTATGAGACTTTCTCATTTATAACTTGGCATATAAGAGAGTTTATATCTAAACATAGAAAATTTAAACAATAGACATTCCCACTCCTAGTTCCTTTCAAGATGACCTCTTGTTCACTCAACCTCTTAATATGGTACTCATCCTTGTGAAATATTATGTCATAGCCAAGATCATAGAGTTGGCTTATGCTTATTAGGTTGTGTTGTAACCCTTCCACATAAGCTACTTTTGTGATAGTTACTTTGCCATTTGTGATTTTACCATAAACTCTGGTGACTCCTCTATCTGATTAACCAAAGATCACTTTGGGTCCATCCTTCACCGAAGTGTACTCCCTCAAGTTGCTCCTTGTTCCAGTCATGTGCCTGGAACATCCACTGTCCAAGTACCATATAGGAGTATGGGAACTTGGACTAACCTGCAAGACATAATTTAGTTTTCCTTAGGTCCCCAATAGGTATTGGGTTTTAAGTTCTGGTTAGTCTCAAAAAATACTTGTCTACTAGTAGCTTTTTTGACTGGTGGACTAACTATTTCTCTAGCCAAACTAGGATTATATCAGCAATCTATGGCATAGTGGCCCACTTTCCCATAGCACCAGCACGCATGAATGTTTTACCTTCTTTTTTGAGCTAGTCTGCTAGCTGTGCTGACAACATCTCTCTATCTAGAAGGAACGGCAGTAGCCTTTTTCAGGTTCCTTTCACCTAGGATCTAGCTAAAGGTAGGTCTTCTAGTAGACTTATTTGGATTGCTATGAATGTCATTCATGATGCATAATTTGACTTAAGTTAATAATACAAAAATCTAAATAATCTAATATAAATATATAGATATTGTTAATCTTATCCATTAAACCGTATCTTTTTATAATTCTATCCTAACCACGCTTATTTTACTATTTTGTAGGATCTCGAGACAAGTTGCATTATCAATTCTACAAAATACGCCTTCAGATAAGGTGTGCCAAATTAAATGTCGAGAGCTGTCATGCTACTGTGTTACTAAATCATATTCAAGAAGGGAATGAAGCCACAATGGTCCAATGAGATATTTTTCTCCTAAGTATGAATGAGGCTAACCACTTTTGAATATATATTTAGCATGTGTCCTTAAAGGAATCTTCTTGGAAAGAGAGAAAGCTACCTAACTTTTATCATGCTTTCCATGACAAGTGTGAAAAGGCGTAGCCATCTTTGACTTTTAAACCAACATGTGCTTTTTGACCAAGGGAAGCTTCATCCTCATGCCAAATTCCAACTCTACCCCCTTGGTTTTGGCCCTATAAATAGGCATAAAGGAAGAGGGGGAAGAGATCATCCTTTCTCCTCCATTTGTGACTTCATGAGAGTTGTTGATAGTTTATTTTTTGAGTATTTTAGCTTAGTGTTTTCATGTTTTAATGTTCTTGCAATCTCTTTTATCACACTTGTAATCTTGTAATAAACCCTCTTTGTAATTTCTCCATGCTTGTTTTTGTAACTTCTTTTCAATAAAATAAATTAGTTTGTTATCCCCTTTCTCTCTCTCTCTCCTTCTTATTATGCATATTCTTAAATATGATTTTCATTTCCTACACTATTATGAGTAACTAAACTTTGTTTAGTGCTTGATCGAGATGATCCGAGGAATGAAAAGATCTCAATTTCTTAATCCATATCTTCTCTTTTTCTTTTAACAAATGTTTAGGATTTACCCTTGATTAATCTCTAGAGAGGTCATATCATCAATATATGATTTTCTCTTCTATTTATGTACTCTAGTAGCTGAAAGGATCATGCGTATGGATTTATCACTCATGGGTAAAGAGTGTTGAATGTAATCCTTGAAAGAGGACGACGTAAATTTCCCGGATTGGAGTCAAATCCAATAGAGGGGTTCACCACATAAAGCGATTTTTAGGGGTTTCATTTATAGAATGAAAGTTCGGTCGATCAAACTAAACTCAGTTAGGCGTAGCCTTGAAAGAGGTGCGTTCATATTTTGGGAACCTCCATGGTCCAAGCATCTTCGTTAAAGAGACTTTGGGATTTATCTATTTTTGGTCATTTTCATTCCAAGGCGATTCAAGATCAAGTACTAACCTTTTAATTATTGTTTAATCATCCTCTTTTATCGTATAACTGTTCTCTTATTTGCAAACCAACTCAAAGTATCTAATTGATAAAATAACAGAAATCTCTATGAAGAAGAAGTAATCGACGCGCCTTGCTTCTAATATGACCTTGATATTATATCCTATACTATAAGTGATAAGGTACACTTGCCTTTATCGAATATAGATTCGGAGAACATCATCTTCATCTTCTCTCTTTCATAAAACACCTCCAGGATTTTCTCCATCAAGTTTTTGGGGCCGTTTTTAGGGACTTGCGTCGATATTTCAAAAAAAAATATAACCGTTAATTTTATCGTTTTTTTCTAATATATATATATATCTTAATAAGATACCTAAAACCGCCTAAAAAGAACAAAAACAAAAAAAATTCCATTAATAATTTTTAAACTCATCTTTAATCATTTGTCTCTCTCTTCTTTTTTCTTCTAGTACATGACCCGAGCAAGTTATTCAAATAATCCTAAATCCCATTTTGATCCAGAAATTTAGCACACCATTAGGCGATGCCTTCAATCTTGTGGACAGGATTTACCAATTATTCTCGAAGAATCTATCGGAGATACTAATATAGTAACTATGGGTGACCCCAATCCTAATGAAGCCCAGCAACAGACCATGCCCTATTATGCACGGCCGAACTTGGAAGGGTCACAATCTAGTATTGTTCGCCCTACTATAGCTAATAATAATTTTGAAATCAAGTCTAGCATCATCCAAATGGTGCAACAATCGGTTACTTTTGATGGTTTACCAAACGAAGATCCAAATCAACATCTTTCAAATTTTCTTGAAATCTGTGATACCTTCAAAATCAATGGCATTACTAATGACGCCATTTGATTACGACTATTTCCCTTTTCTTTGTGGTCAAAGGCCAAGCAGTGGTTAGGCTCTCCTCCTAGAAGATCTATCACTACATGGGCCAAAATTGCTGAAAAATTAATGACAAAATATTTTCCTCCTGCCAAGACCGCCAAATTACGTACTGATATCTCTTCTATTATGCAAATTGACTTGAAGACTCTCTACGATATATGTGAGCACTTCAAGGATCTTTTGCATAGATGTCCTCACCATGAACTTCCTACTTGGCAACAAGTACAAATTTTTTATAATGGCATAAATTTCCAAACAAGGCAAATGATTGATGCAGCCGTCGAGGGTACTCTCAATAATAAAACCCCAGAGGCCACTCAAGAGCTTTTTGAGGAAATGGCCATGAATTCCTATCAGTGGAATGTGCCCCGAACGCACCCTAGTAAGCCAGCAAGACTTTATGAAGTTGATATGATAGCTAATTTAGCTTTACAACTTGGACGTTTAAGCAAGCAAGTGGCAGAGATGTCTGTTTCCTCCGCCAATCCTCCTTGGGCTAATAATAATTGTAATACTTTTATTGAAGAACAGGTTGATTTCTGGTGAATCTTACTCGGCCTTCCTTTAACCCAAACAACGCTCCATATAACAATGCTTACAATTCGGGTTATAGGAACCACCCGAATTTCTAATAGATCAACCAAGGTAATGCCCAATGCCCACCTAATATAAACCCACCTGGTTTTCTTCCACCATCACCAAAGCCCTCTTCGCTTGAAGAGGTATTTTCTAAATATGTTGCCTCGAACGAATCCAACATCCGGAATCTCACCAGATCTATAAAGAACTTAGAGAATCAAATTGGCCAGCTTGCCAAAATTATTGATGAGCACCTGTATGGAGCTTTGTCAAGCAACACTTAGACGAATCCAAGGGATAATGCAAATGCCATCACACTCCGCAGCAAAAAGGAGGTAACCTCTCCAAATAGGATTGAGCCCCAGGTAACTATTTCTGTTTTACCCCCTCCAGTTTTATTTTCTAATTCTCTGAATGCTTCAAAATCTACTCTTATTTCTACTTCGGTACCCCCTTATCCATCTAAAATTAAAAATGAGCGAGTAGAGGAATAATACAGAAAAAAAATTAGAAATTTTAAAACAAATTCATATAAATATTCCCTTCTACGAGGCAATCTATCAAATGCCTAAATACGTGAAATATATCAAGGAGTTATTCAACAATAAAAAGAAACTTGAAGATATCTCGCGTGTATCCCTCAATGCAGAATGCTCAACAGCTTTATTAAATAAATTGCCTCAAAAATTGAATGATACGGGACAGTTTTCTTTCTCGTACCTCTTTGGCAATTTATTAGTAAAGCATGCCCTCGCTGACCTACGTGCTAGAATAAATCTAATGCATTACTCTCTGTTTAAGAAATTAGGATTATGAGATCCAATCCCAACAAAAATAAGTATACAACTAGCAGATCGTTCGGTTAAGTATCCAGTATGGGTAGTGGAGTACGTACTAGTCAAGGTTGACAGGTTGATCTTTCTGGTGGACTTTGTCATTTTTGTCATCGAAAAGGATGTCAAAGTACCCCTCATACTCGGCCGCCCCTTCCTTGCCACCTCCCGCACAATAATAGATGTGAGTAACGAAAAGCTCCTCCTTCTTGTTGGAGATGATGAAGTTACTTTAGATATCAACCCCTCCATGCAAAATTATCTTTCAAAAGATGATTCTTGTTACCATTTAGATGCATCATTTGAAGATGATTTTTCTTCATTTTCTGATTCTGGTCCCATATCTTGTGATGATGAAAAACATGCCGAATTATTTTGTTTTAAGGAATTATCTCATTCTTCACCTCCTGAGCCAATTGGTTTAGAGAGTCTTAAAATTACGACCTCTTACGAAGTACCACCCACTCTTGAGCTTAAGAAACTTCCAGAGCACCTAAGATATGTCTTTTTAGAAAAAGACTCTAAATTGTCGATCATCATTTATTCTACTTTGTGTGATTTGGAAATTTTTTTAATTAATTCAAATCTTAAATAGGCATCGTCGAGCCATAGATTGGCAATTATTTGATATTAAAGAGATAAGCCTGTCCTTCTGCACACAGAAAATATTACTTGAAGATAATTCTCGCGATAATGTATAACCTCAGCGATGACTTAATCCCAACATGAAAGACGTCGTTAAGGCTGAAGTAATTAAGGTGTTAGATGCGGGAATTATCTGCCCGATTTCAGATAGCCCGTAGGTTATCCCCATGCAAGTAGTACCAAAGAAAGGTGGCATGACGGTAGTGGTTAATGAGAACAATGAACTAATTCCAACTCATACTGTTACAGGTTGGCAGATGTGCATCGACTATAGAAAATTAAATTATGCCACCCGAAAACACCACTTTCCCTTGCCATTCATTGATCAAATTTTAGAACGCCTTTCCGGTCACTCCTACTATTACTTTCTTAATGGTTTATCGAGATATTTCTAAATCCCAATCTCACCCGAGGACCAGGAGAAAACAACCTTTACTTGTTTCTTCGGCACCTTCGCTTATAGAAGGATGTCGTTTGGCCTTTGTAATGCACCAGCTGCATTCCAAAGATGTATGTTGGCCATCTTTGATGAGTTGGTTAAGGATGTGATGGAAGTCTTTATGGATGACTTTTCCGTATTCGGAAATTCTTTCAAATCATGCTTAGCTAATCTTGATCGTGTTCTTCAACATTGCGAAGATACAAATCTCGCCCTAAATTGGGAAAAATGTTATTTCATGCTCCAAGAGGGGTTGGTCCTCGGTCATAAAATATCAGGTAAAGGAATCGAGGTCGTTAAGGCCAAGATCGAGGTGATTGAGAAACTTCCTCCTCCCACAAATGTAAAATCTATTAGACATTTCCTTGGTCACGCAGGTTTCTATCGGCGGTTTATACAAAAATTTTCCAAAATTACAAAGTCATTAACGCACTTGTTAGAAAAAGAGTCTTATTTCATTTTTTATAATGAATGTTTAGCAGCTTTTAATATTATCAAAGATAAGCTTATCAACTCGCCAATTCTAGTAGCACCGGATTGGTTCTTTCTATTCGAGATAATGTGTGATGCAAGTGACATTGCTGTAGGCGCTGTGTTTGGCCAACGGGTGAACAAGTACTTTTCACCCAATTTATTATGTAAGCAAGACACTCACATCCGCACAGGGCAATTACACCACTATAGATAAAGAACTTCTCTCAATTGTTTTTGCATTTGATAAGTTTAGGTCTAATATTACTCTCTCTAAAGTCATTGTGTTTACTGATCATTCTGCCCTTAGGTACCTACAAAACAAGGCAGACGCCAAGCCCTGATTATTAAGATGGATCCTCCTGCTACAAGAATTTGACTTGGAGATCCGGGACAAGAAAGGAGCGGAGAACTTGGTGGCCGATCATCTCTCACGCTTAGAGAACCCTGCTGCGGATACACTGGCGAAAGCCAACATTGATGATAAATTCCAAGAAGAGTGCCTCCTCGCCATCGAAAAATTAACGAATTCTTCTACCCCTTGGTTTGTGGATTTGGCCAACTATCTAGTGGCTCGGGTCCCGCCAAAAGGTTTTTAAGTCAGCAAAAGAAGAAATTATTTTCTGATGCGAAGAACTACTTTTAGGAGGACCACTTCTTATTTCATATCTGCGCGGATCAAGTTGTAAGAAGATGTGTGTCGAGCGAGGAAGGCTTGCAAATATTGCGGCACTACCATGAAGGACCACCCAGTGGACAATACCAAGTAATCCGGGCCGCAAGGAAAGTGTTGGAGGTCGGTTTCTACTGGCCCTTGATTTTTAAGGATGCTTACTAGTTTGTAAGTGGATGCGAAAGCTGCCAAAGGTAAGGTAACATATCTCATCGAGATGAAATGCCCCAAAACTCCTTTTTAGAGTGTGAAATTTTCGATCTATGGGGTATCGATTTCGTAGGTCCTCTCCCTCCCTCATTTAATAATAAATATATTCTCGTTGTGGTCGACTATGTTTCGAGGTGGGCGGAAGCACAAGCTCTCCCAACCAATGATGCAAGGGTTGTTGTTAAATTTTTAAAGAAATTATTCTCTTGTTTTAACACACCTCGTGCTATAGTTAGTGATAGGGGCACACACTTCTGCAATAGCAAGTTTGCTAAAATTTTAGCAAAATATGGTGTTAGACACAAACTCTCCACCACCTATCACCCACAGACTAGTGTCCAAGTGGAGATGGTGAATCGCGAGCTCAAGCAAATTTTGGAGAAGACTATATCTTTTAGTAGGAAGGGCTGGTCATTGAAGCTCGATGATGCTCTATGGGCTTATCAGATGGTATACAAGACTGCCATCGGTTGTACATCGTACCGATTACTCTACGGCAAAGCATGCCACCTTTAAGTTGAGTTAGAGCATCGCGCCTATTGGGCGCTAAAATTCCTTAATCTTGATTATACTTTGGCCTACGAGCAAAGAAAATTCCAACTGAATGAACTAGATGAATGGCTTGCTAACGCCTATGAAAATAATAAGTTTTATAAGGAGCGCTCAAAGTTCTACCATAATAAAAATATTAAAATTCCTAAAAAATTTTCACCGGGGGATCTCGTCCTTCTTTACAACTCATGCCTTCATCTTTTTCCTGGTAAATTAAAATCCTGATGGTCCGGCCCCTTTGTCGTCAAAGAGGTTTGTCCATATCAGACCATTCTTATTTCCCACCCGGAACTCGGCTCCTTTAAAGTGAATGGCCATCGGCTAAAATTTTATTTTTCTAATGATACTTAGGTCACCAATATTGAGACCCACTCCATATAATCTTCCATGCCAATTAGTCAAGCTACGCGATGGTAAACAAAGTATTTTTGGGAGGCACCCCAAACTTTATCTTCTTATTACTGTTTTCTTTATTTTAACATGTTTTTTGCTAGTTTCTATCTAGCCTTCTCAATTTCACCATCAGGGATGTCCTCTTTCCTCACTTCTTCTTTTATTGCATTTTTATTGCTTCATACTTAGTTTTAAATATTGTGGACAATGTTTAACTTTAAGTATGGGGGTATAATTCCTTAATTAATAAAAATTTAAAAATATATATATAAATTCCAAAACTTCAAAAGATATATATTTCTTTCCTTTATCTTTAGTATATATAAAAGTATATGTATATATATACCAAAAAAGGATAAAACTTATATAAAATAATTAATAATTTGAGTTAATCTTTTTTAAATCATTTAGTACCCCCATGACTTTGCATTTTCTTGTTTTTAATCATTTATGTACATGTTTAGTTGAAATAAAGTAAATTAAATTTCATTTTGTCTATATTTCTTGAGTAATATGTTAACTCATGTAGTGTTCTAATTAAGGTAGCATGTTTTTTTTGAAAAACTTTCTTAAATATTTGCACTTTTTCATAGCCATTTTTTATGTTTTTCACTTTTATAAAATCTATCATCCCTTGTTTTCTCTTTTAAAAATCTTTGAAATGATTGATTAGTGTTAAGTATAGTAGATGTGAACTAATCTAAGACGCTTATTATCTTCATTTTTCATGAAAAGTAAATTATCGCTATTTTCTATCTAGAATTTGCGTCTCTTGAATTTTTTAATACCTTGCTTTTAGTAGACTTAAGAGCATGAAGATGATCTAGGCAACTTTTTGATTAGTTTGAGCATTTGCATCCCGAACCTTAAATTCCTAACCATTTCAAGCCACGTTGTGCCTTTTCCATTTTCTTTTTATAAGCCCCACATATTTTTCACCAGAGCCATATAGCTTACCCATGTTGCACACTTAAGACTTTTTGAGCTTTAGGTCACTTGTGTGTACTATATTTTGTGAAAATGGTGGAGATTTGTATTATATCTCAATTGCTACAAAAGAGGGGAAAAAAGAGAGTGAAAAACTCAATTGATTCAAAAGAAGGAAGAATATATGATATATATATTTATATATATGCAAAAAAAGATAATGAATGACATTTTAACCCCAACTTTATATTGCAAAATTACTTGGGGTGTAAAAATTTAATTTTCTAGCAACAAGTTCTTTGCAAAGCTCTTCTTTTTGTTTTAAGTGTGCTTTACCCTTCATGTTTATCTTTTGAACTCCACACCCTTAAAACTAAGCCAAAAAGTTACACCTAACGAAAGTCCTTTTGATTCATGCTTCCAAGGTTTACCTTTAGTACGACAGCGAGAAAGTAAATTGAGTGAGTTCTAGATAGTAGTATTGATCTTTGAATTAGATTGATATGACTATAAAATGTTTATTAGATTTTAGTAGCAACTCAATATCCTTTCATTTATCACATTACTTAATTTTTAGTTTTGCTTAAAAACATGGGATGATTTGTTTTTTTATGCTAGTGAAAATTGTTAAATTTTGTGTCAATACTAAGTAAAAATGTTTTGTTTTCTTTTCATAATTCCACTACCTTAATTTCGCATCATACTCATATTTGGCATAGCCAATTTGTTTGGTTGGTTTTTTTTTATTTTTCCTAACTCGTATGTCTTTGCTTGTGGGGGAATTTGATGATGCGTAATTTGACCTAAGTTATTAATACAAAAAATCACAATAATCTAATATAAATATATAGATATTGTTAATTTTATCCATTAAACCGTATCTTTATATAATTCTATCCTAACCACGCTTATTTTACTATTTTGTAGGATCTCGAGACAAGTTGCATTATCAATTCTACAGAACACGCCTTCAGATAGGGCGTGGCAAATTAAATGTCGAGTGCAGTCATGCTACTGCGTTACTAAACCATATTCAAGAAGGGAATGAAGCCACAATGGTCCGATGAGATATTTTTTCCTAAGTATGAAAGAGGCTAGCCACCTTTGACTATATATTCAGCATGTGTTCTTAAAGGAAGCTTCTTGGAAAGAAAGAAAGCTACCTAACTTTTATCATGCTTTTCATGACAAGTGTGAAAAGGAGTAGCCATCTTTGACTTTTAAACCGACATGTGCTTTTTACGCAAGGGAAGCTTCATGGAAGCTTCATCCTCATGCCAAATTCCAACTATACCCCTTTTGTTTTGGCTCTATAAATAGGCATAAAGGAAGAGGGGGAAGAGATCATCCTTTCTCCTCTATTTGAGACATCTAGAGAGCTGTTGAGAGTTTATTTTTAGAGTATTTTAGCTTAATGTTTTCATGTTTTAATATTCTTGCAATCTCTTTTATCGCACTTGTAATCTTTTTATAAACCCTCTTTGTAATGTCTCTATGCCCGTTTTTGTAACTTCGTTTCAATAAAAATAAAATAGTTTGTTATTCCCTTTCTCTCTCTCTCTCTCTCTTTCTTATTATGCATATTCTTAAACATGATTTTCATTTACTACACTATTATGAGTAACTAAACATTATTTAGTGCTTGATCGAGATAATTCGAGGAATGAAATGATCTCATTTTCGTAATCCATATCTTCTCTTTCTCTTTTAACAAATGTTTAGGATTTACCCTTGATTATTCTCTAGAGAGGTTATATCTTCGATATATGATTTTCTCTTCTATTTTCGTACTCTTGTAGCCGAAAGGATCATGCGTATTGATTGATCACTCACGGGTAAAGAGAGTTGAATGCAATCCTTGATAGAGGATGATGTAAATTTCCCAGATTAGAGTCAAATCCAATAGAGGGGTTCGCCACATAAAGCGAGATTTAGGGGTTTCAATTATAGAACGAAATTTCGGTTGATCAACCTTAACTCAGTTGGGCGTAGCCTTGAAAGAGGTGCGTTCATTTTTTTGGGAACCTCCACGGTCCAAGCATCTTCGTTAAAGAGAATTAGGGATTTATCTATTTTTGGTCATTTTAATTCCAAAGTGATTCAAGATCAAGTACTAACCTTTTAATTATTGCTTAATCATCCTCTTTTATCGTATAACTGTTCTCTTATTTGCAAACCAACTAAAAGTATCTAATTGATAAAATAACAGAAATATTTATGAAGTAGAAGTAATTGACGCACCTTGGTTCTAATATGACCATGATATTATATCTTATACTATAAGCGATAAGGTATACTTGCCTTTATCGAATATAGATTCAGAGAACATCATCTTCATCTTCATCTTCTCTCTTTCATAAAACACCTCCAAGATTTTCTCCATCAGCCTTCAGCAATAGTCTTCTTTGGAAAAGACATTCTCTTGATAGCATCGAAAATAGACAAATCAGGCTTGCTGATAGACTAACCTTTGGTCAGAGTCTTTGCAGGATGGCCCAAAAATTTGGCTGCAACCACATTCTTAGGAGGATGGACCAAAGACAAATGGTCCATGATGGGCCATTTCATTTTCTTCATGGGATGCCTTGAGGGCAATCAACCTCATTCCTCTTCTCCTTCCATTGGAAGGTACACTTGTATTCTTCCAGGAAGAGTTCTCATTCTTCTAGTGACCATACATGGAGTCCTGGTCATACATGTTAGAAGGGAGTATTACCCTTTCAAAGGAAATGGGTGGCTGAACTGGAGCTTTTCCCTTTCCTTTAAAAGGAGCATCCCTTGTGTTTCCCTTGAATCCTAAGCTCCTCTTGTTTCTCTGAGAGGAGAAGGAGTCAATGATGGGCAACACAAAATTGGGCTTAGAGTAGCTAGCCATAATCCTCTTCTCCCTCTAGAGTTTCTCTTCTAGATCTTTAATGAGACTGTCCTTGTATTTAATGGTACCAATCTGAATGACTGTGATGTTCTTCTGTTGGATAACCTCCCTTATTTTCTATTCCAGCATGGTTGCTGACTCAAACTATAGGGAAGAAGCATGCTGAAGGGAGATAATCTCCTTGGCCTGCTTTTTAGCCAGCTTCTTGCTTTTCTTCAAAGCATTCAAAAGTTCACATAATTATCAATCAGTTGATTGATATCTTCTTCAGATTCAGAGTTATCTTCATCCATAGATGAAGATGCTTTTGAATTGGGACCAGTCTCATATTCTTACTCAGATGATGAACTGGACAAAGCGTGTACCTTAACTAGACCAGGCTGATCCTGGCAGGATTCCTCATCAGACCATACCATAAGCCCATAGAAGCTGATGTTATCTTCATCTATTTCATCATCCTTTGAGTCACTATCTGACTGTGATAGAGGGGATTGGATCCCTATCCTACCAGCAGGATAGACTTCTGCCTCAACAGCAACCAGCCCTATGTAGGCTTCTTCTTCTTCATCATCAGACTCTGATGAAGATGAGTCAGTCCAGCTCTTCTCCTTCTTTGCAATGAAGTACTTATCCTTCTTTCCCTTGTGCTGGTGAACCTTCTTCTCCCCAGCTTCCTTTCTCTTAACTGATAGTCAGCTATAACATGCCCTAGCCTCCTGCAGTAGTAACATGTTGGTACCCTAGTTTGGATTTGAGTTCAGTCTTCTCTTTTAGTCTATTGACCCAAGATTTATCTATGGTCAAAGATTAGTTGTTTAGTTAGTTTGCTCTAGTTATAGAGTTGTCACTTATCCAGATGAAAATTTGGTTAAGTTGTTTTTTGTTCGACTATGGTCGAACGCCGCTCGACTATCGTCTATCGACTGATCGACGATCGTCTATCAGTTGTTCGACATTCGTCTTTCAGCAGATCGTCTATCTCTGAGTTAGTTCAACTCTTGTTAGCTCGACGTTTCTGTGGAATCTGCCTCGCCGATCGTCGAACCCCGCTCGACTTCTTTTGACCAGACAGATTTCTTGATAGTTCAACTATCTGCTTGGATAGTTCAACTATATGCTTGGATAGTTCAACTATCTAATAATTCGACTATCTGTTTGATAGGTCGACTATCTGTGTTGCTTGATAGTTCGACTATCTGTCTTGATAGGTCGACTATCTGTTGTGTTTTGATAGTTCAACTATCTGCTTGGATAGTTCAACTATCTGATAGTTCGACTATTTGTTTGATAGGTCGACTATCTGTGTTATTTGATAGTTCGACTATCTGTTTGATAGGTCGACTATCTGTTTTCTTTGATAGCTCGACTATCTGTTTGATAGGTCGACTATCTGTTTTCTTTGATAGCTCGACTATCTGTTTGATAGGTCGACTATCTGTCTTCTTTGATAGTTCGACTATCTGTTTGATAGGTCGACTATCTGTTTTCTTTGATAGCTCGACTATCTATTTGATAGGTCGACTATTCTGTTTTCTTTGATAGCTCGACTATCTGTTTGATAGGTCGACTATCTGTCTTCTTTGATAGTTCGACTATCTGTTTGATAGGTCGACTATCTGTTTTCTTTGATAGCTCGACTATCTGTTTGATAGGTCGACTATCTGTCTTCTTTGATAGTTCGACTATCTATTTGATAGGTCGACTATCTGTTTTCTTTGATAGTTCGACTATCTGTTTGATAGGTCGACTATCTTTTTTCTTTGATAGCTCGACTATCTGTTTGATAGGTCGACTATCTGTTTTGCTTGATAGCTCGACTATCTGCCTTGATAGGTTGACTATCTGATAGCTCGACTATCTGTTCTGATAGGTCGACTATCTGCTGTGGTAGTTCGACTATCTGCTTTGATAGTTCGACTATCTGTATCGTTCGACTATCTGTTTGATAGGACGACGATCTCTGTGCCTCGGTCGACGATCTCCGAGGGTCGTTCGATGTTCTGCTGTATGTCTTTAGTAATTTTGTTCTCTTCTATTCTATGATTTATTTCATATTTATTTGGCATATTATTTCAGTAAATTTATGCTATTATTTCCAGGCAATCTCTGCTTCATTCTGTATGCATGAGTCAATCTTTATCTGACAAAGTGTTTTGTCTTATTAGTTGAAATATATTTTTCTGCTTTATCTGCCAGGCTGTCCTTTATAGCCGTTAGACTCAGAAAGTCTTCTCTGGCCGTAAAGAGTTCTTTCTGATGTGACCTTTTTCTTGCACCCTTTTATCAGATTGGATATGCAGCTTCTTAGAAAGCTTTATCCCCTTATAGCATGTCTGCCTGCATGATATACTTTTGCTTTATGCTTTTTGCAGCCCAGATTGCAGATTCCAGAAGAAGACAAAGTTCAAACTCAAATTAGAGCCGTTGAAAAGGCCCATATATAAAGAGCTTCTTTTGAAAGAAGAAATAACACAATATACAAGATATACACAAGAACTTACAGATATACAAAGCAGCATAGAAATCTACAGCTCTCAGAAATTCACATTCAACTGAGAAGATCAAATCTCTTCAGCATTCTTCTTCATCCTGAGTTCATCCTGCTTACAGGAAGACATTCACTCAGAGGCCTTTAGAAGAAGAAGAAGAAGAAAGGAAGCTGTTTGAAGAAGAACACCTTTTCTAAATCAAGAGTCTTCTTCAAGCTTCTCCTTCAGAACCCCAAGACAGTTCTTTGTCTTAGTTCAGAAGAGTTCCTGTACCCTGAAGCAAGACTCCTTCCTGGATATTCTCTAAGCTAGGGGGAGCCTTGATTCTTTAGAGCTATCTAGCTCTATGCAATCCACTAGCTTCTCTAATCTGTTTAACAATAGAGAAGAAACCTTAACTCTCTCAACCTCCTGTACAAAGGGTTATTACTCCCTTCAAAAGTGAACCCTTGGTGGCAGGGCACCTGATCAAAAACCTGTGTTGGATTTTGAGCTCCTGATCAAAAGCTCAAAGGGTCTACTTGATCTACCTGAAGCAGATCAGTTGGTGGCAGGGCACCTGAACAAAAACCTTTTGTGGATTCCTACCAGGGTTGTAGAAGAGTAAACGTACCTATTTAGAGGGAACCACTATAAAATTTCTTGTGTCATCTGTGCTGCTTATTTAATTTATTGTACTGTGGCTGTGAGTAGAAATAACTAGGATTGCTAGTTGCTGTGATAGGATCCCAAGCTTAACTGTAATTACAGTTAGCTCCCTCTTGTGCACTACACTTTGTGTTAGGCTCTAGGGTTTCAAATATCTATAAACTAATTCCGCAAATTAACTCTAAGGGAGTTGTGTAGGGTGTCATAATTTTTGAATACTCTATTCACCCCCCCCCCCTCTAGAGTTGTATCTATCCTCGCTTTCAATTGGTATCAGAGGGAGGTTGACTGACTGTACAGGCTAACACCTGAGTCACAAGATCTTGATAGATACCAAGCTTATAGATATTCACTTCATGGCCCAGTCCAAGGATTACTCAAGCACCAGACCTCCAGCATGCAACTTAGCTAAGTTTAGTATCTGGAAGGCAAGAATAAGATTATTTATGAACTCTATTGATGAAGACATTTTCTCTTCTATTTTGACAGGACCTCCAGCACCTCTTGCTGCAACCACTGCTACAACATCTACAAATCTAAGTGTAGTGCCTCCTCTAGATTACAATGATGCCTACAAGAAGGCAAAGATAGCTGATGCCAAAGCTATGAACATTCTGGCTCAGACTATGTCTGATGAAATTTTCTAGAAAGTGGCTGATTGCACCTCTGCAAAAGCCATGTGGGACTCACTGAACCAGATTGTAGCTGGTTCAGCTGATGAAAGGAAGGACAGAAGGTCCAACCTTATATCCCAGTATGAAAACTTCAAGAAAACTGAAGTTGAATCAGTTGAAGCCATGTACACCAGACTCAGCTCAATCATCAAT
The DNA here is from genome assembly GCA_039513925.1 of Platanthera zijinensis. NCBI lineage: Eukaryota > Viridiplantae > Streptophyta > Magnoliopsida > Asparagales > Orchidaceae > Platanthera > Platanthera zijinensis. The sequence continues at coordinate 104,677,188 of CM077080.1, forward strand.
GAGCTGAGAACTCTTGATAAGGAAATTACATTGATTGAGGTCAATGATAAGATATTGATGTGCTTCCCCAGCACATAGGATCTTAGGATCTAGCCTATCAAGGAGGCCAGAAGTACAACTGAAATATCAACAGAAGCTCTCCTTGGCAAGCTCAAGTCTTTTGAGCAAGTGCTGAAGACCAGGGAAGCTGAGGCTGAAGCAAAGACTCTAACTCCAGCAAGAAAAGAGCAAACTCTTGCTCTCAAAGCTGCTGATGCTTCTGAAGGAAGCCAATCTAATGAGGAGCTGATGGCACTCTTTTCCAAAAGGTTTCTCAAGATGGGAAGAAAAGACTTCAGAAAGAAATCTTCAAGATATGAAGATAAACCAAGGTATGATAGATCTCCTGCTAAAGAAATCATTTGTTATGGTTGCAGGAAACCTGGATACATTCTACCAGAGTGTACAGAGGAAAAGAGCAAGGAAATGAGAAAGGAAAAGTAACATCACAGGAAACACTCCAAGTCCTCCTCCTACAAAAACAAGAAAAAGGAGAAGGGATTTGTTGCTGAAACTTGGAGTGATTCAGATGAGGAATCTTCCTCCTCAAGCTCCAGTGAGGATGAGGAAGAGAAGAAGGCAAAGGAAATCTGCCTTATGGCTATTGATGCCTGCAGCAATCACTCAGCTGTAGAGAGTTCTGATGATGATGAAGAAATGCCTACAGAAGATCAGGTATTGTCTTCATATGACTTTTCTTCTTCTGAATTTAAAACTGAGTTTAAATCCCTTTTCCTTAGAATTAATTAGTTCAGAAAAGGAGATTAAAGAACTTAGAAATAAGTTAGTAGAATCAGAATCTATTTCCATTGAAAATGCTAGGTTAGAAGCAGAACTCACTAAATCTAGTGAAGAAATAAAGTTTCTTAAAAATGAACTAGCAAAGTCCAAGAGATTAGAAGAATCATTAAATGGTAGAAGCCTTAAGCTGCTAGAAATCATCAGCATGACAAACACTAGGTCAGGAAATAATAAGCTAGGCTTAGGAGCTTCATCATGTGAACCCCCAATTATTCTTAAAAATCATCTTTCAACTCCAGTGAACTTTATCTCAGCTGATGGGATAAAGAACACTGAGCAAGTAAGACAAGTTAATCAAGCCTTAAATAAAGCTAAGAGAGAGAAAAGAAAACAAAAGTTTAAGGAAATACAAAAAGCGTCGAACGCTGCTCGACGATCGCAGGCTCAGTGGTCGAACGAAGCTCGACGATCTGTGCATCCATCGTCGAACGCCGATCGACGTTTTCAATATGAATTTCAAAATTATAACCAGAACCTAAGAAACCTTAATATGAATAGAAACCCTAGGTTTGTGGACCCATTAACTGCATGGAGCATCCCACCTAAGAGATCTTACCCCTTAGGTTATAAATCCCAACCTGCTTATTCTTTTATTTATAGTTTTCATTATGTGAAGAATAATAGACCCAAGGTTACCTGGGTCCACAATGTTTAACTTAACTCACTGCAGGTGAAGACCTATCCTATCACTCAGGACAAGTGGTATTTGGATAGTGGTTGCTCCAAACATATGACAGGGAATAAAGAAAATCTGTCAAAGTTCAAGGCCAAGCTTGGACCAAAGGTGATCTTTGGGGATTCTAGCTGTGGTCAAACTGAAGGATATGGTAGGATTACCATTGGAGCAGTAACTTTCAAAAGGGTTGCATATGTAACTGGACTGAAGCATAACCTTATTTCAGTAAGTCAGTTATGTGATGCAAGATATCAGGTATCGTTCACTAGCACTCTTTGTAATATTACTTTAAATAGTAATGTTGTGTTAGTAGGTATTAGACAAGGCAATATTTATTTAGTAGATTTTAATTCAACCCATTCTGAAATCTGCTTATTTAATGAAGTAACAAATAACAACACCTTATGGCATAAAAGGCTTAGCCATGTTAACCTCAAGAACATATCTAGGTTATCTAAATACAATCTTGTTAGAGGTTTACCTTCTTGCCCCTACAAGAAGGAGAGCCTATGCAAGGCTTGTCAATTAGGCAAGCAAACAAAAATTCCTTTAAATCTGTAAATAAAAGTGATTCACCTAGAATCCTGTATCTATTATATTTGGACCTTTTTGGTCCAATAAATGTACAGAGTCTAGGAGGGAAGCATTACACTTTAGTAATTGTAGACGACTTCTCTAGGTTCACTTGGGTGTTCTTCTTGAGAACTAAGGCTGATAACTTCAAAGTTCTTACAGATTTTCTACTGTGTGTGCAGACTGAGTATTCTACTCATGTTGCCTTGATCAGAAGTGATCATGGTACTGAGTTTGAGTCTCTTCTCATGCAAGAATTCTGTGAGAAAGAAGGTATCAAACATAGCTTCTCTGCTCCTAGAACACCCCAACAAAATGGGGTAGTGGAAAGGAAGAATAGAACCCTGATTGAAGCTGCAGGAACACTGTTGGCAGATGCTAATATGCCTCTCTCCTATTGGGCAGAAGCTGTTAGCACAGCTAATTATGTTCTGAACAGAAGTCTTATACACAAGCTTAAGAGTAAAACTCCTTATGATTTGCTTAAAGGAAAGAAACCTAAAATAAATTATTTTAGAGTATTTGGTTGTGTAGTATACATTCATAACAATAACAAAGAATACCTTAGAAAGTTTGAAGCAAAAGCTTCAATGGGAATTTTTCTTGGATATTCCCAAGTAAGCAAAGCTTATAGGGTTTTAATAAATCAACTTCTAAAATTGAGGAATCTGTTCATGTGTCCTTTGATGAATCTCAAATGTTTTACAAGGAGAAGGAAACTTCTCCTTCCTCAAGTTCATTGCAGGTACTAGAATCTAGTAAAGATGTCACTCAAGAGATTCTCCATCTATCAACTCTTCATATCACTGATTCAGACAGTGATGAAGACTTTGCAGAAGCTATTGTTGTACCACCAATAGTAGATCCAATTCCACCTGAGGAATTAATCCCAACTGTTGCTGAAGATCACATCCCACCTGCTGATGTTGTCACACTTAGAGATCATCCTACATCTCAAGTTATTGGAGACATATCAGCTGGTGTTCAAACAAGACATCAATTAAGACAGGATGTGATGCATGCTTGTTTCCTTTCACAAATTGAGCCCCTCACCATTAAAGATGCTGAGCTAGATCCCCACTGGATCATTGCTATGCAAGAGGTACTCAATCAGTTTAAAAGATGTAAAGTATGGACTTTGGTTCCAAGACCTAAAGGCCAACTGATCATAGACACCAAGTGGGTGTTTAGAAACAAGTTGGATGCAAATGGAATTATTGTAAGGAACAAAGCTAGGCTTGTAGCTGAGGGCTACAGACAGGAGGAAGGTATAGATTATGACCAAACCCTTGCTCCTATTGCAAGGCTAGAGGCAATAAGGATCTTTCTAGCCTATGCAGCCTATATGAAGTTTAAGGTCTTTCAGATGGATGTCAAAAGTGCCTTTCTAAATGGTGAGCTAAAGGAAGAGGTATTTGTTGAACAACCACCTGGGTTTGTTTCTTCAACTCAGCCCTCACATGTTTTCAAGTTGCAAAAAGCTCTTTATGGACTCAAACAAGTACCCAGAGCCTGGTATGAGACTCTAGCTAGTTTCCTGTTAGAGCACAACTTTGTTAGGGGAGTAGTTGATAGAACCCTTTTCGTCAAGCACCACAAGGACACAATCCTGTTAGTTCAAGTGTATGTAGATGTTATTATTTTTGGTTCCACTGATCCCAAACTGTGCAATAAATTCTCTGACTTGAGGCATTCTAAGTTTGAGATGAGTAGTATGGGTGAGCTATCTTACTTTCTTGGTCTCCAAGTAAAGCAAGATGTTGATGGCATCTTCATCTCCCAATCCAAATATGCCAAGGAATTGGTAAAGAAGTTTGGGATGGCTAATGCTTCAGCAATGCATACACCTATGGCTACTAATGTAGTTATAGATTCTGATGATCAGGGTAAGCCAGTTGATCAAAAGAATTATAGGGCCATTGTTGGTTCCCTATTGTATTTAACTGCAAGTAGGCCAGATATAATGTTTGCTACATGCCTATGTACTAGATTCCAGGTCAACTCCAAGGAATCTCATCTGATTCTTCTCAAGAGAATCTTGAGATACCTGAAGGGATGTCCAAATCTAGGACTATGGTACCCAGCTGACTCAGAATTTGAGTTAATTGGATACTCTGATTCTGATTATGCTGGTTGTAGAGTTGACAGGAAAAGTACCTCGAGAACTTGTCAGTTCTTGGGAGAGAGATTGGTCTCTTGGTTCTGTAAGAAGCAGGCTTCTGTCTCAACTTCAACTGCAGAGGCTGAATATATAGCAGCTGCTAGTTGTTGTTCACAGATCTTGTGGATTCAAAACCAGCTTTTGGATTATGGGTACACACATAAGAACACAAAAATCATGTGTGGCAGTACCAGTGCTATCTCCATTGCACAAAATCCTGTGCACCACTCTAGAACAAGCACATTGAGATTAGACACCATTTCCTGAGAGATTGTGTGGAAAAGAACAAGATCAGCCTTGAGTTCATATCCACTGACCTTCATAGAGATGATATTTTCACCAAGCCATTAGATGAACAGAAGCATCTGTTCTTTTTGGTTCAACTAGGCATGATTAATGGAAAATACTAAGTGTGACGTCTGCCTTTGTTGAAACTTGTTTGAAGATCGTCGAACGACGTTCGAAGATAGTCGATCGGATCAAGCCTATCGTCGACCTATGGTTGATGATGGCTTATCTGCTTGAAGATCATCGACCGACGTTCGAAGATCGTCGAACAGGTCGAGCCTATCGTCGATCTATGGTTGACGACAGCTTATTATTTATGAAGACAGAAATAGTCGAACGATTGATCGACTACTCTGCTTCAGGAACGATCGTCGAACGACCGTTCGACCATCGTCTCCAGTATCTTTTAAAATAGATCGACGATTGCTGGTTTAATATAAAACCGATGGTCGACCTAGGTTAAGAGATCGTTCTTTTTATCGTCGACGGAGAGCGTCTTCTCGCATTCCGTCTTTCTGCTTGCTCCCTGTCTCGCGATTTCTGCCATTTCGCCTTCGCCGTCTCTCCCTCCTTCTCCAACCCCTTCGATGGAGATTGCTCCAGCCCTCCTGTCCGTGGTGAAGTTTGATGCGGGTTTCAGCGTGGACTTTGATTCTTTCAGCTGTTGTGAGTCTGCGATAGTGGAAATCCTCAACCTCTGTAAAGATCAACGATTGGAAAAGTTCATGTCCACAAGAATAAAGATAAACGTCCAGGAGATTAAAGAATGGGCGTTCACTTCATCCTCCAATGACGACTCTATGACCGGAACGATAGGCGGAGAAGAGGTAATTTTGACTCCCGCCGTTTTAACTGAAATTTTTGGATTATTGAATGGGGAAGAGGATTATGAGCAAGATACCCCAGAATTTGGGAGAATGTTGACTGAACTAGGACATGCCGTCGGCATTCCTTCCAAGCTGCTAAAGGTGAACTTTTCGTTGAAGAAAAAGTTCCTTGCTGAACTCGTCGGAAAAGTGCTTCTGGGAAAGCACTCTGCCCATGATAATATAACCAGGCAACAGTTTGCCCTGATGTGTGCCATTGTGAATAAGAAGCAGATTAACTGGGCAGGAGTTTTGTTTGATTTGATAAGGAAAAAGAATAGCAAGAAGGAAGTCACCCTGGGTAGGGTGCTTGGGATATTTCTAAAAGAGAAATATCCCCATCTGTTTGGTCTCAGTTTCTACATCCATCAATGCCAGCAAAAAGATGGACCCAACTCTGTTTGTCAAGTGGAAAAGGAGCTTTCTGAAGCCCGCTCCAGCAGGTGTTGCTCCAGTTGCATCTGAGAGTACAAGGACTGCTTCAGTCACTCCCCTCCTTCAAGAAGCAGGCTCAGCCATTCTCTCCTTTCCATCCACTTCTTCTGCATTACCATCCACTGAAGTGCCACCATCTACTTCAGTTGAAGTTCCATCTTCTGTATCTCATCTTCTTGATTCCTCCACAATTCTCCATGCATCACCACCAGCATCTCCACTCCGTTCTCATCTTGCTTGGATATCTCATCCTAGTTTTGATTTATTGGCTTCTGAGCTATCCACTCCTCCTCAGTCACCAATTCTTCATTCAGATCATATTGATCTTCTTGCATCCACCCATCATTCTCCAGTTCACTCTCCATCTCATCAAGAATACACCATCCCTGCTGTTCATCCATCTACTGTGATTCCCCCACCTTCATTTGAAATCACCCCAGCATTCATCTCAAGCATATTGGAGTTAATTACTCCTTCAATCAAAATCATGATTGAAGAAGCAATTGCTCCCCTTGTATCCTCCATCTCTTCCCTGACTACCTCCATCCAAGCCCTCTCAAAATCTGCTGAGCCCTCTTCATCTAGGGGCCTGGTTTCAGTTTCCACTGAAATCAGGCAGGGGGAGATGCTCTATGAAGATGCCTCTGAATTTCCCCTGGCCTCTCTTCCAGCAGATCCTCCAGCAGATACAGAAAAAGAGATAGAAGAAACAGTACCCCCACTGTCTGAAAATGATATTTCTGATGCTATAATGAAAACTGAATTTGTTGTCAAAGTCTGCCTAGAAGAATGTTCCACTCCCCTAGTTTCCCTCTACCTAGAAGGAGTCATTACTTCCTTTCTAGATGAATTATGGGAGTTAGGACATTCTAAGGAAAATCCTGAACGTAATTCTTTCACTCATTTTCTAGACATGATAACTGACATGTTAGTATGGGAATACCTAGAAGGAATGATACAATTTCATTTACCAAATTTGTGTTCATGATACTACAGATATAGTGGAAAATGTGTTAGTTGTCCAAGAACTTGTTCATCAACCTGCTCTAGAAGTCCAACCTGATCCAGAACCACTTGTTCAAGATCCTGAGGCTGCTCAACCAGCTCAGTTAGTTGTGCAAAAAGAACTGGTCTCCATGATAGTTATAGATTAACAAGAGAAGGTTTCAGAAATTCAAGTGGAAAAGTCTATAGTCTGGGATGACACCCCTGAATAGATCTAGACACTCTTCTGGCACAGGATGCCTTGGAAGAAGAGTTAGAAAAAGCAGCTTTAAAAGAGAAAGAAAAAGCTGTGCAAGAAGCGTTTGATCCTTATGATCATCCTCCTTCATCAAACTCTGAGGATGAGGATGATTCTGATGAATTTGAAGAATCCATGAGAAAGAAATCTGCCAAAAAGAAAAGAAAAGCTGTGGCTCCTCCTCCTCCAAACCCTAACAATGATATCCCTTATTATATCTTGAAAGGAATTGATCCCAAGTCCAAAGAGTTTCAGCATTGGATGGGATTCTCAATGAATCAGCAAAAGTTAAGGAAGAAATCTAAAAGGTATGACAGTCCTGCTCCAAAATGGACTCCTAGAGGTCCTCCTCCTCCACCTCCCAATGCAAGAGCCTCTGGCAACTTGTCTGCAAATCCTTCTGCTTCGTCTGATAGGTTTACTCCATCCCAATCTTCTCAAAGGAAAAGCAATCAAGGATATCAAGGCAGATCGCAATCTGGATACCAAAGGCATGATGCTGATGCAAAGAATAAGTGAAGGAGGTAGTTTATATGAAACCAACCTTTTATCCTCCTCCTTCCAAAGAAACCAAGAGCATATCTTCTTCAAAGCCAGATCATGCAGAGAAAACTGTTTCAAAAGGTAAAAGAGTTATTTTCTCTGAAAAATCGAGTAAGAAATTTGCTGAGTTTGCTCCTCCTTCTTCTTTAGTTATTCAGGAAAATAAAGAGCCAGCTGAAAGCCTGATAGATCTTTCTATTAAATTTAAAGCTGTGAAACCTGTAGATCCAACTTGTGAAAATGTGTATGAAAGTCAAGAGCTTGATCCTGATTTCAGGATGGCTAGATTTCTTGAGCTAGTTGGATCAGCCCAGATTAGGAAAGCCAAAGCTGAAGGTAAAGATACTACAGGATTAACGACTATGTCTAAATTCAGAAAGAATGAGCTTGATAAATTCCAAGTTAGACCTGAGGTATTTGACCCTTCAAAATATATGGAAAAGCATCCTGAAGCAGTTGTTCCAAGGACATCAGAATCTAAAATTATTAGATAGCAAGATCTAAAGCTATCAAAGAAAGAAGCTCTAGACCCTTTCAGGAAAATCTCTTTTATTTCTAGTTCCTCTGAATCTAAACCAATTTCTGATGCCTCTTAAATTTCATTGATTGACAGTTATTTATTTGTCTGTTTGATTGATGTTATCTGCTGCTTAGATATTTCCCTTCCTGTATTTTATTTATTTCCAGTAGTTTATTTTATGTGTTTTGTTGTTGAGAGACTTAACTCAAATAGGGGGAGATTGTTGGTACCCTAGTTTGGATTTGAGTTCAGTCTTCTCTTTTAGTCTCTTGACCCAAGATTTATCTATGGTCAAAGGTTAGTTGTTTAGTTAGTTTGCTCTAGTTGTAGAGTTGTCACTTATCCAGATGAAAATTTGGTTAAGTTGTTTTTTGTTCGACTATGGTCAAACGCCGCTCGACTATTGTCTATCGACTGATCGGCGATCGTCTATCAGTTGTTCGACGTTCGTCTGTCAGTAGATCATCTATCTCTGAGTTAGTATAACTCTTGTTAGCTCGACATTCTGTGGAATCTGCCTAGCCGATCGTCGAACCCCGCTCGACTTCTTTTGACCAGACAGATTTCTTGATAGTTCAACTATCTGCTTGGATAGTTTAACTATCTGATAGTTCGATTATCTATTTGATAGGTTGACTATCTGTGTTGCTTGATAGTTTGACTATCTATCTTGATAGGTCGAGTATCTATTGTGTTTTAATAGTTCAACTATCTGCTTGGATAGTTCAACTATCTGATAGGTCGATTATCTGTTTGATAGGTCGACAATCTGTGTTGTTTGATAGTTCGACTATCTGCTTGATAGGTCGACTATCTGTTTTCTTTGATAGCTTGACTATCTGTTTGATAGGTCAACTATCTGTTTTCTTTGATAGCTCGACTATCTGTTTGATAGGTCGACTATCTGTCAACTATCTGATAGTTCGACTATCTGTTTGATATGTCGACTATCTGTTTTCTTTGATAGCTCGACTATCTGTTTGATAGGTCGACTATCTATTTTCTTTAATAGCTCGACTATCTGTTTGATAGTTCGACTATCTGTCTTCTTTGATAGTTCGACTATCTATTTGATAGGTCGACTATCTGTTTTCTTTGATAGCTCGACTATCTGTTTGATAGGTCGACTATCTTTCTTCTTTGATAGTTCGACTATCTGTTTGATAGGTCAACTATCTATTTTCTTTGATAGTTTGACTATCTGTTTGATAGGTCGACTATCTGTTTTCTTTGATAGCTCGACTATCTGTTTGATAGGTCGACTATCTGTTTTTCTTGATAGCTCGACTATCTGCCTTGATAGGTCGACTATCTGATAGCTCGACTATCTGTTCTGATAGGTCGACTATCTGCTGTGGTAGTTCGACTATCTGCTTTGATAGTTCGACTATCTGTTTGATAGGACGACGATCTCTGTGCCTCGGTCGACGATCTCTGAGGGTCATTCGACGTTCTGCTGTATGTCTTTAGTAATTTTGTTCTCTTCTATTCTATGATTTATTTCATATTTATTTGGCATATTATTTCAGTAAATTTATGCTATTATTTCCAGGCAATCTCTGCTCTATTCCTTATGCATAAGCCAATCTTTATCTGACAAAGTGTTTTGTCTTATTAGTTGAAATATATTTTTCTGCTTTATCTGCCAGGCTGTCCTTTATAGCCGTTAGACTCAGAAAGTCTTCTCTGGCCGTAAAGAGTTCTTTCTAATGTGACCTTTTTCTTGCACCCTTTTATCAGATTGGATATGCAGCTTCTTAGAAAGCTTTATCCCCTTATAGCATGTCTGCCTGCAGGATATACTTTTGCTTTATGCTTTCTACAGCCCAGATTGCAGATTCCAGAAGAAGACAAAGTTCAAACTCAAATTAGAGTCGTTGAAAAGGCCCATATATAAAGAGCTTCTTTTGAAAGAAGAAATAACACAATATACAAGATATACACAAGAACTTACAGATATACAAAGGAGCATTGAAATCTATAGCTCTCAGAAATTCACATTCAACTGAGAAGATCAAATCTCTTCAACATTCTTCTTCATCCTGAGTTCAACCTGCTTACAGGAAGACATTCACTCAGAGGACTTTAGAAGAAGAAGAAGAAGAAAGGAAGCTGTTTGAAGAAGAACACCTTTTCTAAATCAAGAGTCTTCTTCAAGCTTCTCCTTCAAAACCCCAAGACAGTTCTTTGTCTTAGTTCCGAAGAGTTCCTGCACCCTGAAGCAAGACTCCTTCCTGGATATTCTCTAAGCCAGGGGGAGCCTTGATTCTTTAGAGCTATCTAGCTCTGTGCAATCCACTAGCTTCTCTAATCTGTTTAACAATAGAGAAGAAACCTTAACTCTCTCAACCTCCTGTACAAAGGGTTATTACTCCCTTCAAAAGTGAACCGTTGGTGGCAGGGCACCTGATCAAAAATCTGTGTTGGATTTTGAGCTCCTGATCAAAAGCTCAAAGGGTCTACTTGATCTACCTGAAGTAGATCAGTTGGTGGCAGGGCACCTGAACAAAAACCTGTAGTGGATTCCTACCAGGGTGGTAGAAGAGTGGACGTAACTATTTAGAGGGAACCACTATAAAATTTCTTGTGTCGTCTGTGCTGCTTATTTAATTTATTGCACTGTGCCTGTGAGTAGAAATAACTAGGATTGCTAGTTGCTGTGATAGGATCCCAAGCTTAACTGTAATTATAGTTAGCTCCCTCTTGTGCACTACACTTTGTGTTAGGCTCTAGGGTTTCAAATATCTATAAACTAATTCCGCAAATTAACTCTAAGGGAGTTGTGTAGGGTGTCATAGTTTTTGAATACTCTATTCACCCCCCCTCTAGAGTTATATCTATCCTCACTTTCATAACACACATCTTTAGAAGAAATATGTTTAATTGTTTTAGAGCCATACCTATCCTCCTTGGAGGGTTTCTTCTTAGTTTCGTAGTGGTACTTCTTGTGATGAGAGGAGGAGGAAGTTCTACTCCTCCACCCCTTCCTCTTCATCAATTTAAAAAATTGTCTACATAAGGCAGCAATTTTCTCATCAGACATATTGTAGTCTGATGTGCTTAGTTCTAAGTTGTCTAACTAAGTTTGCCTTCTTGGAGAGAGGCAATACTCTCCTTTCTCCTCTTTGAGCTCTCTACCTTAAAGGCCACAGCCTTCTCCCTGATTAGGGATCTGCTGCTTGTCTCCTCCTCTTTCCTGGTAGTCAGCTATATTTCATAAGATAACAGCTTGCCAAATAGAGTTGGTGGTGGAGTATCATCCAGTTTTGCCACCTCCCTAATGGCACAAATCTTAGTGTCCCAGTCTCTAGTTAGGGACCTTAGAAACTTGTCATTGAGTTCATAATTGCTAAAGACCTGACCATAGATCCTTAGCTCATTTACTACTCTGAAGAATCTTTCATAGCAGCTAACTATGCCCTCTTCCTTAGACTGCCTGAAAGCCTCATACTCTTAGTTAAGCACAGACTTCTTGTCATCTTTGACCTCTTTTGTGCCCTCCACGTAGACCACCATAGTGTCCCACATCTCATTGGAGGTCTTGAAGTGAACCAGGTTCTGAAAGTTAGAATCATCAATAACACTAACAATGATATATTGGGCTCTCTTGTCCAAGGTGGCAAGGATGACCTCATCCTTGGTCATCTCTGAATAAGTCTTAGGTGTCTGGACAATGGAATCCAGAGCTGAGACTTTCAAAGGGATGAAAGGTTCCTATTTGACTGTCACAAAGATCCTTGGGTCATATGGTTCCATGAAGAGCCTGACCCTCTCCTTCTAGATTCCAAAGCATTCCTTTCTGCAGGTAGGAAGCTTCATGGAACCAAGCTCCTTATGGTTCTCTCCTAAACCCATAAATATAATCTGATTGCTACCCTTCGAGATCTACTCAGACTGTTAAGTATATCTTGAGTAACCTTGCTCGAATACCACTTGAAAGTCTTTAATTTCAAGGTAGCTAAATACCTAGAGGGGGGTGAATAGGTTTTCTAGTCTTTTAAGATTCTCCCTCCACTTAGTATGTTGTGATTTAGTTTCGTTTGCTTTCAAGACAATCATATAGAATAAACAGTATTTTTATAGTGGTTCCCCATATTATGGGTATGTCCACTTTCCCTCCCGCCTTTCTAACAATGTGTTAGACAAGGCACTTCACCAAAAACTCGGCTCCTAAGAGCTTACAACACGATCCCATAGGACCACTCAATCTCCTCCAAGATCAACAGCTCGGGTACAAAGCCCTATAAATCAGGACAAATCCCTACACTCGGATCCAACCTGGATCCTACAACTCAGATTCACACTTGAATCCTACCACTCAGGACAAAGCCCTACACTCAGATTCTTAAAAGAATCCTACCACTCAGATCTATACAAGATCCTACACTCGACCTTTATAAATAGGCTTATAACTAAGATCTAGAAAGATCCCATAAATAGAGATAAGTTTGTTGATGTTGATATAGACAACAGAGAGATGATCTCTGTGTCTCTCTCCTTCTATTCTGAGAAAGATCAGACAGATTTCTTCTTCACAGTACTAGAAAATAATCTTCAGGATACGCTCTGCTTGGGCTGCGAAGTAACTGCAATAGGGATTGGCCTTAGCTGCTTTTCTTTCAGAGAAATATCTCTGACATTGCTGTTGATGGTGTTGATCTCAACAACTATCTTGTTGAACTTTTGGATCAGTCAATTTACACTTCTACTTCGAGCTCTGCAATAATGGGGAGAAAGAAGAAGAAGTTGTGCCGCTTTGCGAAAAAACAAACCCTAAAAATTGTTCTCTTCTCTGTCGATCTCATTCGTTTTATTATCCGCCGTCCAACGGCTCTTTTGACCTTTGGGCCCAGCTTTAATTGAAGATATATAGCCTTCCTTTTATATAATAAATCTTATAGCTGGCCGCCGGCACCATTAGTGGGTGACTACAGCTTTCCCGCAATGAATTTTAATTCCGTTGATTATTATTGACTTTTGCTTACGTCATCATCTGTGGACTTAGCCAAATTCTAAATTCCAACTCAGGAATTGAGTGCGTTGAGTGAACAAGCTTCACTCAATGCAAAAACACTTAGTCAGATAAACTAAACTTCCAGGCATTGAGCGTTTAGTGAACAAGCTTCACTCAACTCCGAAACACTTAGTCAATAATCTGAACTTTTCTGCATTTTAGGCATTGAGAGCGTTGAGTGAACAAGCTTCACTCAATGTCAAAACACTTAGTCAACAATCTGAACCTTTCTGCATCTTAGTCGTTAAGAGTGTTGAGTGAATAAGCTTCACTCAATGCCAAAACACTTAGTCAATAATCTGAGCCTTTCTGCATCTTTGGTGTTGAGAGAGTTGAGTGAAGCTTCATCTCTCAACACTTGGGTACTTAGCTGCTTCTCTGAACCCTATCATCTTGTTGATGCGTTGAGTGAGCTATCCTCACTCAATGCATCTGGACTTAGACAGATTTTTCTGTCTATCTTTATTAAGCTTTGACTGACCATAGCTCTTTCGACGCTTTCCTCTTTTGTTATTGAGTGAGCTGACCTCACTGAACGCTTCTGGACTTCGTTAATTTTTTTGTCTCCTTCTTCTTTACCTTTGACAGAATTAGCATGGCGTTGAGTGAACTGGCTTCACTTAACGCTTCTGGACTTAGCCATATTTCATTGACAGATTCCCTGTGGCTTTGACTGTAGTAGCTTGATTCAACACTTCTAGCTGTATGGCATTGAGTGAGTTGATATCACTCAATGCCCGTAGACTTGGCCACTTTTCTGTCTTCTTTCTTCTTAAGCTTTGACTGCATAGTCTTTCTTCAACACTTTTTGTTGTATGGAGTTGAGTGAACTGGCTTCACTCAATGCCTGTGGACTTAGCCACTTTTCTTCACTATCAAAGCAAAGGCTTTGATAGACTTGTCTTTACGCGATACTTCTACTCATCTAACATATAGTGAGCTGTCCTCACTCAATGCCTCTGGACTTAACCAAAATTTTGCCTTTATCAACAGCTCTTCTTGACATATAGCGTTGAGTGACCTGACTTCACTCAATGCCTTTGGACTTAGTTGAATATCTCTTCCCAGCGTTCTTCCTTAGACAGCTGGCGTTGAGTGAGCTTGTTTTACTTAATGCCTGTGGACTTAGACAGATTTGTATCTTTCCAACATCCTTCTTTGAGTCCACCTGTCCAATCCATGTGATAAGGAACCACCAGCATGCATGAGCTTGAACATACATCAAATACAACTATGTGTTTACCATTGACTTGTTTGACATCTTACAAATCTGGGACATTAGGATCAATGGACCCAACACATTGTATAGTGTATGGTTTGACAATGTCAAACCACATAGGCCGCTCAACTTGTATTTAGTCCCACATTGATTATTGTATTCTCTCATGTTCCCCATTTTCTATAAATAAGGGGGCATACCTATGTAATAATTATTTTCTTGGAGCAATAAAATTTGCCATTTATTTAGCACTTTTTCACAAATAAAAATAACTTTGTTGAATTTTTCAAACTAGGCCCTCGGGCTTTCCATAAGACCATAAATAGCCTTTTTCAATCTACACACATGAGACTCCCCCTAAGCAACATACACAGGAGGTTGCTCCATATAGTCTGTCTCATTTAAATCTCCATAAAGAAAAGTATTCTTTACATCCAACTGAGACATTTCCCAATCCATGTTTATGGCCACAGAAAATAGAACACGGATCGTAGTAATTCGAGCAATAGGAGAGAATGTGTCAAAGAAATCCATACTGTAGGTTTGCGTAAACCCTTTGGTAATAAGCCGAGTTTTGTATCGATCAACAGTACAATCAGGGAGAAATTTGATGACAAAGACCCAGCGATAACCAACCAAATCAACAATAGGAGGGGTAGGAATAAGAGACCAACTACCCCGTTCAATAAGAGTTTTCATATCCTTATCCATAGCAGATTTCTAATGAGTAATAACCATATCATCATTATAGGTGGCGGGAAAAAAATTTGCCGATAGAACAAGAGCAAAGCTCTTAGACAGAGGAGACAATTGCATATAAGAGACTACATCCTGAAGAGGATGTTGTATGCATGAGGGAACACATTTTCAAAGTGCAATCGGAAGATCAAGGTCTGTCCTGTCTACTGTATCATTTCAACACAAAGGAGAGACTACTAGACCAGGAGATATAGCAGCGGCTCAGTAGAAGAATCATAGTCAGCAGGAGAATAAGAAATAGAAGGTGAAAAAGGAAGAGTGGACTCTGGAAAAGGTGTCAAGCTAAGGGGAAAAGAAGTAGAATCATTAGAAGAAGGAGAAAAGAAAGGAGCATCCTCAAAGAAGATGACATCTGCAGAAACATACTGTCTATGGAGAATAGGATCATAATATCTATATCCTTTCTATGTTGGACAATAACCCAGAAAGATACACTTAATAGAGCGACGAGAGAGTTTGTCTCGACCAAAATAAGGAGAGTGGACAAACGTTGTGCATCCAAAAACACGAGGAGATAAAGAAAATGGAGTCGCATCAGGATACATGATAGAAAATGATGTGTTCCCATTGAGAACCGAATATGGAACTCGATTAATGAGAAAACAAGAGAGAAGAACAGCATGATCCTAAAAATATTTGGGAACAAGCATATGAGTGAGAAGACTACAAGCCACATTCAGAAGATGACGATTCTTACGTTCAGCAATGCCATTCTGTTGAGATGTGTAAGGATAAGTAGTTTGAAGAAAATGCAATGATTGACTAAGATACTCTTTAGCATTATTAGTGCGAAGAATTTTAATATGGGTATCAAACTGTGTACGAATTTCATTATAAAAGGCAGTAAAAATAGAAAAAAATTCAGAGAATTCATGGGGCAAATATAACCACGTACACCGAGAAAAGTCATCAATAAACATAACATAATACAAACTACCCCTACTAATAGTCTGAATAGGAGAAGGACCTCATATATCTGAATGAACAAGATCAAAAGGACTAGAAGAACTACATCCATGCTTAGCAGGAAAAGTAGACCGGTGATGTTTGCCAAATTAACAAGCCTCATAATGAATAGAAGATTCTTCTCGAGGTAAATTAAGTAGAAGCTGATCAAAAATACGAGGAGGAGGATGTCCAAGTCGAAGATATCACTGAAGTAAAGAAGAGAGGCAGAAAAAGAAGAAGAAGTATCAAGGTATAACAAGTCGCCGCTTTCAGTCCTAGTAGCAATCTTCTCCTTGGATTGAGGAACCTAAAAAGCACAAGTAGAGGTAGTAAGAATAGTTTCACAATTCAACTGTTTGCAAAGAGTAGTGATAAAAAGAAGATTGCACGCAAAATTTGGGATACAGAGAGTGCCCTGAAGCTGAAGAGAATTAATAACATATATTATGCCATACCTATGAACCAAAGAAGGAGAACCATCAGCAATAAGAACCGGAGGTAACCGGTTACTCTTATCAAGAGAAGAGAAAAGACGAGAATTCCTCTTCATATGATTAGTAGCATTAGAATCAATAAGCCACCTGCCCGTAGTAGCCAACTGAGCAGTACCAAAAGTAGCAAGAGAAGAAGTAGACTTCTTAGTTGAATCAGCTGAAGAAGGATGAAGATGAGGATATTTGGTCCAGCAACGATCAACTAAGTGACTAACTCAGTCATAATGAGAGCAAAGAAATTTAGAATAACCACGACCACCAGTACGGCCACCTCGACCACAAGATTTGTCATGTCAAGCTGGATGAGCAATAATATCAGGAGAAGGAGAGGGAAGCAAAGGATGCTGAAGAAGAGTTGTAACAGCGGAAATGCAAGCAACAGTAGCATCCAAAGTCAGAGTATCCGCCTCTCCTAAGATTTGTTATCGAATCATATCATACGAGTCAGGAAGACGAAGTAAGTAGCAAACCACAAGAAGCTCCTAAAAGTGTTTATGTTGCTCAGCAAGATCAGCAGAAAAAGGTCGATGCTGAAGAAGTTTAGCACCAAGAGTTTGAACCTCCTAATAAGCAGCAGTAGGAGTCATGATGGGTCGAGCAAAAAGATCCGCATATAGAGTATAAATGCACAAAGTTTGCTCTTCCTTAGAGTCAACCAGATGATTCCACGCAGCCTTGACCGTCTGATCATGTCTAATAACAGGAAGGCACTCATCATATAAACTATTGGCCAACCAAGTACGTACCAATGCATCAATAACATCCCAATCAACAAAAGAAGCAGAGCCAAAAGGAGGGGGATCATCAGTCAAATGATGACGCTTATGCTGAGAGCGCAATAGGAAAATAAAAGACACACTCCAATTAGGGTAATTTGGACCTATAAGCTTAGAAGCAGTACAAAAATTACCAGAAGTAGAAGTAGTAGAAAGAGAGAGGAGCAGACAAAGTGGAAGAAGAAGATGGAGTGTCCATAGAGAACTGCAACAAGCTGGGCGATTTAACCAAACAAATCGCGCGAACAATAAAAAGAAAGAGACTACGCAAGAAGAAAAACAACTTTGGGAGAAAGAAAGCGCGTGAACACGGCGAAGCCGGGCAAACAAAAAAGAAAGCAAAGCGAGGACAGGGCGGGAAGAAGCCGCGAAAACAGAAAAATAAGCCGTGCGAATAGAAAAAGAAGTCACTCGAACAGAATAAGCCGCACAAATAGAAAAAAATATCATGCGGGAGCGATTAGAAAAGAAAATCGCAAACAAAATGGAGCAAAGGACCGATTAGCTCTGATACCAAGTAAATAGAGCTAAATAACGAAAAAATTTATTGCTCCAAAAAGATAATCATTACATTGGTATGCCCCTTTATTTATAAAAATGGGGGAGATGAGAGAATACAACAAGCGATGTAGGACTAAATACAAGCTACACGGGCTAGGCGGTTTGACCCTGTCAAACCGCCAGACTATACAACATAATCCCCTGGGATGCCTCTGAACACCTGTTGTAGCTAACCTCCAGACCGTTATTGCGGCTAACCTATAGACTGTTGTGTCTAACTGTAAAGTGTTTTTTTAGGAAACTTATTGACCTAGAGGGGGGTGAATAGGTCCAATATAAATTTATTCAAATCTTGGCTACTTATGGACACATAAATTTCTTTAGTGAGGAAGTTAACAATGCCACAGTAATCAAGAAAACAGATGACACAGATTAATACAGATCTAATCTAATATTCATAGCACAAACCACAGCACAGCACACAGGAATTTTATAGTGGTTCCCTAATTTATGGGTACATCCACATTCTCTCTTCGCCTATCTAGCAATGAACTAGATTTGGCCAAACTCCTTCTTCCTTTTCCTCAGATCCTCAGATCTTATATCTCAGGCCCAGCTGGCTCCTACAACTCAGATTCCCTTCAAGAATCCTACCTCAGAGTGCACCTTCACACCTATACCTCAGGCAAACCCTTGTCCTACCTCAGCCTTTATAATTTAGGCTTATAGCTCAGAGATATATATATATATCCTACCCCTCAGATCTACTATCAGATCTTACAAAATAAGAATAAAAATAGACTAGAATTTGAGATTTGATAAATCACCCAGCAGGAAAGAAACAGGTGACTTCTTCTTGATCAAATCTTGATGAGTGATCTTCTTCTTTTAACTTGATTGAGAAGAAATAGTCCAACCCTTCTTAGCTTTTTCAAAGCTTCTTGAAGGAGAAGATAGGGTTGAACTTGGCTGGTGAAGATTAGATTTGATCCACGATCTGCCTCCTCTCCATCTTCAGAGTTCTATTGATTTGATCTGATAGACAGAGATGAGAAGAATGAGAAAAACTATTATATTCATTTCTATTGTGTTTGTCTCCTTATATATTCTTTGGCAAGAATGATCTGCTGCCCCAGTTAATCCACTGATATCTGACAGTTTTGACAGTTGTTAAAATTTCAGGCTTCAAATTCTGAACTTAGAAGAATTTCTGTCTTGACAGCTTCTGCTTAAATGTGTTGACACTAGTTCTGGGTATTGGCACTTCAGTACTTATATTCTGTCAACACCAATCCTGGGTGTCGACACTTCTCTTATAGAGGTGTCGACAACAATCCAGTGTGTTGACACAGCTAGCTTATTATTTCAGCGCAACTTGTATAAAAGCTGTTGACACTAGTCCTGAGTGTCAACACTGCTAGTTTCTTGTCTTAAAACAACTTGTATAAAAGGTGTCGACACTAGTCCTGAGTGTCGACACTGCTGGTTTCTTGTCTTAATACAACTTGTATAAAAGGTGTCGACACTAGTCCTGAGTGTCGACACTGCTAATTTCTTATCTTAACATAACTTGTATAAAAGGTGTCGACACTAGTCATAAGTGTCGACACAGCTTGCTTCCTGTCTCAACACTACTTGAATAAGGGTGTCAACACTAGTCCCAAGTGTCAACATAACTTGATTCCTTGTCTCAGCAATGCTTTTATAAAGGTGTCGACACTTGTCTGTTTCTCGACACTTTTGTACTTAGTTGATTTCTTCAACATAGAACCTGCAGAAGTAAACTCAACATACAGCAAATATAAATTTGTGTATATCATTGAGTTGAAATGGCATCTTCAAATAAGATACACAAACCTAATGTACCAAAAAATATCCCCCTATTTGGAGAAGTCATAACCTTAATTCAGTGATATACACCACAATATTAAAGTATAATAATTATGAGATATAAGAAAAATGTTGAACAAAATATAAAGAACAGCAATGATAACACAGGTAGAATAGAGTGCAACCAAACTTTTTCTTTTTAATTTGTCAAAAGATTACACTTTGCAGTTTTTTTTGTTACACTATTTTTAAAACAAAATTACATAATTCCTAAAAATAATAAGAGACTAAGAATCCTCTAGCTCTTTGATGACAATACCTTTTCCAGATTAAATTTTAGCTTTGACTTCAGGCACTTTATCATCAGCCACTTTCTTCTTTCCCTTAGCATTCTTAGCTTTTAAGATCTCTGCTTGCTTGATCCTTTGCCTTTCATGATAATGATAGAGCTTGGGGAAGTATTTGTTAGGTTCAATAGAGTCAGTAGGAATCTCCCCAGCCTTCAGAGCTTTCCTGAACTTAAGAATGATCTCTTACTACTTTGTATGCTTTGCCCATTCTTGTTCAGAATACAATTTACCCCTATCAATTATATTATTTTTAATAGCCTTCCAAGCAGTTAATATAATGGATCTAGAATTTAGGCTCCATTGTTCAAAATCTGTCCTAGCTCCAGCCTGTTCCCTGATTCATTTCTTTGATAGATGAGCTTCTTTCTCCCTTAACAATACAGAAGTAGTCATCTCCACCTCTTCACATACTATATTCTGAGTTTGTGGTGGAGGGCTGTGCATGGAATGGACAGCAGTTTGAATAGCCTCAAAAGGAGCTGGTTGGCAACCACACTCAGCAGTTTGATCTTCATCATACCATATGTGAGGATGTCCTAAAGTTTTTTGTTACTATTTGAGGTCCAAATAGCATGCTCAGAGCTTTCCTTTATCATTACTCTCTCCCCCTTTATGACTTCTCTTTTAATATAATCTCTTAGGTCATTCTTGTGAAATCTGATATGACCCTCAAGATGGGTAATCCCTAATGACAAATGATTCTTTACTTTAAGTAAGTGGTCATCCAATTATTTACAAGAAGCTTTGATATCTTGAATCATAGAGTATGATTTAGTAGATAGCTGATTTTTAATATCCTTGGAGGCAGAGGTTATCTTAGTCTCTACAGCAGCAGTTTTCTTTGCTCTCTCTACCAATGTAGCATCATGCATAACTATCATATTCTTATTCATTCTAGATTGATTTTCCAGGACATAGCCTTGTTTAATAGCTATGTCATCTGTAGTTTTCTTTGATTCCTTTTGTTGTTTAGTTAGGTACACTACAGCATGTGCTCCTCTTTCAAAGAAATCTGTCATATCTTTCTTTAGCAAGTTTAGTTCAAATCTAATAGATTTGATGTCTTGAGCTAGCTGAAACTACAACTCCTTGTTGCTTTCATCTACATACTTTTCCAATTTATTTTTCTATTGATCTAGCATTATCTATAGTTGAACCAGAGTGAGCTTAAATCCATTGCAAGAGCAGATGTTGTTCCAGACTGTATTGTCTTCTTATAGCTTCTACTTCTCTTCTTTAGTTCAGACTTCCTTTTCTTTTTTTGAGAGGCTTCTTCCTCCTCAGATTCTGAAGAACTGACTACTTCAACAGATTGTTGCTCTTGATTTCCTTCAGTACTTAGGGCTATATCTGCTAGCTCCCCCTCAACCCTTGCACCTTCTTCATCAATATTGATGTTTTCCAAGTTGACCTCATCTTGCTGAGCTTTAGTATGAGGAGCGGGGTCCTCTGGAAGAGCAATTTTCTCCCCCTGAATGTCTATATCTATATTTAGAAAATTTTCTTCCTCAGTCTCCTTGGAGACAGCAGTCTCATTTGTTGACCCAAATATAGCCACATCTTGTGCTGGCACATCCTCCTGTTGCTGAAAGGTTTCTAGGTCATGGACTACTTCCATGACTGTATCATATGCATCAGTAGAGGCTGATATCTGTAATATAGGGTGGTTCTCCCACTCAAGTTGATCCCTTTCTAGGATTGGTTCTACTACTGACTTGTCCTTTTCTGGGAGTGGCTCCCCCTCAATCTGAGCATCATCAGCAAGAGTGTTCCTTGGGGAAATAGCTGCTTGATCTTCAGTTTGAACCTCTATCCTGGATCCCTCTTGATCCCCTGAGTCACTGGTGGGCTCACCATACACCTCATGTACTTCCTTGTGCTTCTTTGTCTTCTGCTGATCAGAGGAGTCCTGTGTCAGCTTCCTGTCCCACCTGATCAGAATCCTCATAACCATTCTCCTTATATGATTAATCTTTGAACTAAGCTTGAGGTTGATATTGTTTAGGAGTACTTGGACAAGGTAAAGGCTTACTATTCTACCCATATTGGGCTTGCTGACACTCTCAGCAATCTTGTCAAATAGTATCCTGCACCAGTTTGTCTTTAGCATGAAGATGATTCTAGTCATGATGTTGAACATGGCTTTTGACATTCTATCGTGTGCACAAGTCTTGCACAAAAGTACCTTACCCACAATTTATGATAAGAATTTAACTTGAGAATTCTTCCCCTTCCTAGCAAGGGTACTTCCTACCTTGGTGGTAGAGGGTAATCCACACCATGTCAGGGAATCTTTAGTTTATCCTGAATCTACCACTTCATCATCATCCTGACCAAACTTGGTCATGTGAAAGACCTTGGTCAATCAACTAGGTGTGATACAGACCTTGGCTCCATTGATGATGGATTTGATTTTCTTAGAGGTGACATTGGCATTGGTATAGAATTCAAGAACTTCTCTTTTGCAAATGTTTGAAGGTTTAGAAAGTACATTTTCCAGTCCGGCGTCGGTGATTAGGGTATTAACATTCTTGATATCTTTAATTGCTGAATTAAAACAATCTCGCACTAGTTCGTATCCTTCGAAAAGATGATCTTCATTCTTGGGTGCCATTTGAGTAGAGAATGAGGGATGCAGTGTTGACAGAGTTCTAGGGCCTGACACTCAGGAAGAAACAGTTCAAAAATACAAAAAGACATGGTCTACTTCTTCTAACACATTCTATTTTTAGGCTACCTTTTTGGGGAAAATGAAAGGGCGCGCTCAAGATTTACTAATCTAAAATTATCTAGAAATGATAAAGTCTTGACACAGACAATTTTTGTGTCGACACCTGCCGACACTGGTGTCAACACAAGTCAGCACCAGGAAATTGTTTCTCGACATAACCTAGGTGTCAAGACATCTGTTGGTGTCTCGACACAGACAATTTTTGCGTCGACACCTGTCGACACTGGTGTTGACACAAGTCAGCACCAGGAAATTATTTCTCGACATAACATAGGTGTCAAGACATCTGTTTATGTCTCGACACATTCTCAGGTATCTCGATACATTCTCAAGTGACTCGACACATCTACATGGGCTTAGACAAATTTTTATTTTCTTATTTTCTAACTAATATCACTTGACCTTTTTTATGTCTAACTAGTTTATTTAGGTAAGTAGACTCTGTTACTTAACATATACAAGTTAAACAGGGATTTTCTATGTACCAATGAAAATGGTTATACAGAACCTGAATTCTTGATTACCCTAACAACAAGATTTACTCTATGTTTAACATACCTAGTTCAAACTTAAAGAAATTGAACTTGTTTTCATCTAAGGGTTTTGTGAATATGTCAGCAATTTGATTTTAAGTTGGAGTATAATGTATGTATATTTTATTTTTCAACATGTTCTCTAAGAAAGTGATATCTGATTTTTATGTGTTTGGTTCTACTGTGAGAAATAGGATTATTAGCAATTGAGATTGCACTAGTAGAATCACAATACATAACAGATTAACATAGCTTTACATTATAGTCCAGGAGTTGATGCTGAATCCAGAGTAACTGTGTATAACAGATCCTAGCTGATATATACTCAGATTCAGCTATTAAAATAGCTACACTTGTCTGCTTCTTGCTGCTCCAACTGATGAGTCTTCTCCCCAGAAATTGACAAGTTACTAAAGTACTCTTTTTGTCCTCTTTACAGCCTGCAAAATCTGTATCTGTGTAACAAGTTAGATCAAAATCACCATTCCTAGGATACCAAAGCCCAAGATTGGGTGTGCCCTTTAGATATCTCAATATTCTTTTAGTAGTTGTATAATGAGACTCTTTAGGGCAGGCTTGGTACCTAGCATAGACACATGTTGAAAAGATGATATCTGGTCTACTAGTTGTCAAGTAAAGTAGTGAACCAATGATACCTTTATACAAGAATTCATCTAATGGTTTCCCAGATTCATCATTGTGTAGTGATACAGAGGAACACATTGCGGTTCTCATGGTAAAAGAATTTTCCATACCATACTTCTTAATCAACTCCTTTGTGAATTTAGACTGAGAGATGGATATACCATCTTCAGATTATATAACTTGGAATCCCAAGAAGAACTTCAGCTCACCCATGCTGCTCATTTCAAACTTGTCATGCATAAGCTTGGCAAATTTCCTATATATAAGCTCATTAGTAGAACCAAAAATCATGTCTTCTACATAAATCTAGACTACGATGCTTGAACCTTTGATGTCGGTTAGGAATAGTGTCTTATCTATCTTCCCCCTAGAGAATTGTTCTCTATGAGAAAGTTAGACATGGTCTCATACCAGGCTCTAGGTGCCTGTTTTAACCCAAACAATGCTTAATGTAATTTTAAGACATGAGAGCTAGGTTTAGGATTTACAAAACCTGGTGGTTGTTTTACATAGACCTTTTCCTTCAATGTACCATTTAGGAATGCAGATTTAACAGCCATCTGGTAGACTTTATATCCTTTGAAAGCTGCATGAGGTAAAAACAATCTAATGGCTTCTAGCATAGCTATAAGTGCAAAGGTTTGGTCAAAGTCTATTCCTTCCTCTTGTTTATACCTGACGCGTACGGGGCTCAGATCCCGTGCGACACAATTAAGGGGCAAGTGCACATGTCGCAAGTAATACAGGATATTCCAATGGGGAATATTGAGGTCGTATATTTCCCGGGGTGTGTTGACTATTTCTACTCCTTCCGGAGGGACTATTATTTTATCGAAAATAACTTGTGAGGTTTTTAATTAACTAAAGCGGTTTGAAAAGGGATTTGTAAAAAGACTAAGAAAAATTAGATTAAGGGTTAACGCTCGGCATCGAATCGGATCAAAACAAAAATAACTCTTAATAATTATAGAACTTAGTTTTCAAATTAATTAGAGGCAACTTGGTCGTCGAGGTTCTAAAAACATGAGCTCACCTAGCTCTAGGAATATTGCTCACCTGAACATTAAGAATATTCGACCGAACTCTCGTCCAATGAAGGATTCCTCTTAATGCTCGCTTTATGCTAAGAACCCTGCTATTGGGTGGGGAACCCAATCCGGTAGAATTACGCTCCCCTCTCGAGGGTATGCATGGAACTCTTTTTACCCAAAAGTGATCAGTCCATACGCACGGCCTCTCGGCTAGCTAGCATATGGCTAACGAAAATAGAGCCCACACATCGATATGTGGTTCTCTGCGTCGTATACCCTAGGCAAACCTTAAGCCCTTTAATTAAAGTGAGAAAAAGAGATCTTTAATTATTTAGAGTGATTTTATATGTCCCAATGCTCTTCGATGCCGAGGGCTAAGAATGATTAGCCAATCATCGGTATGGGGATGACTTATGAGACAAGATGAGGCACGAGTTCGAAACTAAATGCTAAATGGTTATAAAAAGAAGACATGAAAATAACGTAACGTTAGGAACAAAAGGCTTAAAAAAACTTTAATTGCTAACAAAGAACTTATGCGCACATCGAGCCCATAATTAATAAAAAGCTAAGTTACAGAAAATAAAAACATATTTGAAATTACAAGTCCTACTGAAACGAGTAGGCGGGAAATGACAAGTCCTACTCAAACGAGTAGGCGGGAAATGACGAATCCTACTCAAACGAATAGGCGGGAAATGACGAATCCTACTCAAATGAGTAGGCGGGAAATGAAAGCGAGTCCTACTCGAATGAATAGGCGGGAAGTAAATGCACACACACTCTCTACATAATTGAAAAAAAGCAATAAAAATTATCTCATACGCACATACACTCTACATTAAATTGAGAAGGCGATAAAGAAAGCAATAAAAGAAAGCAAGAAAAATTATCTCACACACTCTACATGAAGTTGATAGATCAAAATGAAACTTAATCTCATACACTCTCACACACATAATTTTAAAAAGAAAAACAAAGTAATCAAAAAATTAAAACAAATACATTCCTACTCCTAGAACTTGCTAAAAATCAATAAAAAGATAAAATAAAAATAAAAAGAGCAAAAGTTTTTAGACATAAAAGCTAAAAAAATCAAAGTGTTTCAAAATATTAAAATGCTAACTTTTCATGCTTATAATTTTTTAAAAGTGAAAGTAAAGTACTAAAAAACTTAACCTGACCCTAGACAGAGGGAAAAGAAAAATAAAAGCTATCAGAACTATGAAAACATAAAAATATAACAACATAAAGTTAAACTCATACACCCACACACATAATTTAAAAATAAAACAAAGTTACTTAAGATTGCTGAAAGAGAGACACTTAGAGGCATTCCAGTACAATATGAGGATAAAAAAACTAATATATTTTATTAAGTAAAAAATTTTGATTACATAAGCTAAGACAAACACAAAGAGGAGGGGGGAATTATCCTTACATAGTACAAAAAGCAACTAAGCAGTAGTCCAACAGCAAAATGGCTCAAAAGTTTGAACCATTGGACCATACAGAGAACTTCTATTTATAAGCAAAAAATTTACAAGAGGTGGCACGCTGGTGTGCAGGGGAAGCCAAAAAATTGATGACCGGCCAGGTTCTAGAAACAACCAGAGCGGGACACATCATGGTCACTGTTACAGGAAGCATCGAGCGTTGACAGAAAGCCAGGCATTGAGTGTTGGCAAATTTGTCGAGCGCTGCTCAATGAATGTCGATCGGCTAGCGTTGAGTGTCGGTCTAGTTTGACGAACGGCTGGCGTTGAGTGGTGAAATTCGTCGAGCGCAGAATGATGAAATTCGTCGAGCGCTGGTATAAATTCATCGAGTGCAAGATCTGGAAATAATTCGTCAAGCGCAGAGTTACGGAATTTGTCGAGCGCAGCTCGATGATCGACAATCATTTTTGTGAAGGAAGCAGTTCCTTCACTGGAATCTAAGTAACACGCCCAGGTCATGGGTGTGTACTTTGAAAGTTTGATGTTTTCTGTAAAAAAATTGTAAAACAAAATAAACTTAAGTTTAGAAGGGTAATTACAATAAAGGTACAATTTATTGGAGAAAAATAACAGAAAACTACAAAAATAACTTATAACTACTTATATAAAGTACTGAAAAAATATGAATAATAACAATTCATTAAATACCCCCATAATTAAGCTTTTGCTATTGCAGAGCAAAAGTTTGAGATATATTTATAAGGAATTAAAAGAAATCCTAAACTTAGCTACCGCTTGAATTAATTAAAAGTGAGATCAAAATGAACATACGAGGTATAAGAGTTAAGTCCTAATCCATAAAAATGATTTAAATAGAGGAAAAGTTTTGGCCAAAAAGACTTCTTGATGTAACCAAATAACACGCATAAATTGTAATCGTTAGCTAACAAAAATAGATTGGAATTATAGAAACTTTAGCTTATAAGAGTTTTAAAGGAAATAATGCAATTTAAAATTATGTTCTCAAAAGGATTTTAAACTAATTCTAGGATCATTGAAAATGGATAAGGGGGTTGTTTTGGTTTATGAAGAGGGTTTGGGCTTAGAGGTGAGGTAATTTTTTCTCAAACCTCTAATGAAAATTTTTTATATGTGGATTTTTAGGAAAATAAAATCATATTTTCCTAACATATATATTTTTATTTCTTTGAACAACTTCATATAACCCAATATGTATGTATAGGAGTAATGAATTTTATCCTCTTACTCCGTAACTTAAAATCTTTTAAAATATTGGATGCCTATATTTACAGAACGAAATCTTATTCTCATTGACATTGGTTCTTTTAAGGATAGAAATTTTATCATGTCAAGTAAAACATGATAAATATTGGAAAATATGGTTTATATTATTTTTTTCAAGAAGAAAACTAGTTTTAAATAAAAAAAATTTGAGAACAATTTTGATAAATTTAACATTCCTGTATTTTAAAAAGCTTGAAATAGAAATAATTGAAGTCTATAGTTATTTTTTTCTAACATAATACACGTCTCTCTATTTTAGATAAATTAGAAGCAGTGCATAAAACAAATCATCTATCTTAAGAAGAAAAACATAAGATATTCTTCAAAACTTTACCCCGCTATTTAAATCTATCAACCACTAATTAATAAACGAATAGTAAACAAAGAATTAATGAAATTCGCATATAAATAAACTCACAACTATATCTTTGGAGGCAAAAGGGTAAAAAATAAAATATTCAATTTATTTGTTTTATAATTTTTTTTTGGATTTTTAAAGTTATCATCTATTTTGTGTGTTTTTAATTTATTATATATATTTTTATTTTTTTTATTTTTGGAGTTATTATCTTTTTTTTTGTATTTTGTATTTATTTCTCTAATATATATACATACTAAAAAGGCGAAAAAGATATATATATATTTTTTGAAATATTTTATGTTTGTTTTTTAAATTTTTTTTGTATTTTCAAGATTTTTAAGCAAATATTTATAAGAAAGGGAAAACAAGTTATTTAGAAAGAGGAGGAAGGAGGGAAGAGGGGAAAGAAAAAAAGGAAATTTACAACAACAAAAAATTACAGAGAAATATTTATAGAAAAACATTTACAAAGAATATTTATAAAGTTAATCTAAATATATCTTTTTTTTGTAATTTTTTTGAAATTATTGGTGATAAAAATAAACAAAAAAAATTTATTTTGTTTTCATTTTTTTGTTTTTTCGTTTAGTTTATTTTTGTTTTTATATTTCTACATTTTTTTAAGTGCGGAAAGGAAAGCACGAAAACGACCCTCATACTTAATCCCAACATTGTCCTCAATGTTCCAATATAAGTATGTGGAATAAAAATGAAATGAAATGCAATATGTACAAAAAAAGGGAGAGTAGGAACTTCCCTAGAACGTGTTCGAGGAGGCCGATTCAGAAACCCTATATTATTAGAAAGAGTAGCAAACAAAATAAGGAAAGAGCGAAAAAGGTAGACGTGGGGTGCCTTCTAGGAGTGCTTTGTTTATAGTCATGTAGCTTGACTATTTTGGCAGGGTAATAATGTCGAGGAGGGTTATAGTTTCGTTAAGACCGATCACAGGATCTCCCGCTATGTATAACTTTAACTGATGATCGTTTACCTTAAACGACTCTCTTTTTGGGTGGGAGACGAGTACGATCCCATATGGTCAAACCTCTTCAACTTTGAAGGGGCCGAACCAACATGATTTTAGTTTACCCAAAAAAAGTCTAAGGCGTGAATTGTAAAGAAGGACAAGATCTCTAGGAGAAACAAATTTTGAGGCTTGATTTTTCGATCGTGATAGAACTTAGAATACTCCTTATATAACTTATTACTCTCATAAGCGTATGCACGCCATTCATCGAGATTGTTTAGTTGCAGTTTTGTATTTTGAGGGCTAAGTTAGTGTCGAGCTTTACGAGTTTTAAAGCCCAAAGAGCGCGATGCTCTAGTTCTACGGGGAGATGGCACGCTTTGCCATAGACTAATCAAAACAGCGTACAACTAATTGTGGTTTTGTATGTCGTACGATATGCCCACAACGCATCATCGAGTTTGACAGACCAATCTTTCCTATTAAGTGAAATGGTTTTTTTAATATACGCTTAATCTCTCAATTTACTACCTCGACTTGGCCACTTGTTTGCGGGTGGTAGGGGTGGCAAATTTGTGTGTGACTCCATATTTAGCTAACGTCTTAGTCATTTGGGCGTTATATAAATGCGTTCCCCCATCACTCACAATAGCATGAGGTGTGTCGAACCAAGAAAATAGGTTTTTAAGAAAGGTAACGACGACTCGTGCATTGTTGGTGAGGAAAGCTTGTGCTTCTGACCACCTTGAGATGTAGTCAACCGCCACTAAAATATAAATATTTTTAAAGAAGAAGGCAGGGGGGCCGACAAAATCGATGTCAAATAAATCGAATACTTCACACTCTAAAAATAAATTTTGGGGCATCTCGTCGCGATGAGAGATGTTACCCAACTGCTGGCAGCTATCGCAGGAGTGCACAAAAGTGTGAGCGTCTTTGAAAAGAGTGGCCCAAAAGAAGCCCGCCTCCAGCGCCTTCAGCACGGTCTGGTTAGCTTGATAATGCCCACCGGCCAGACCCTCGTGCCAGTGTCTAAGTATTTGCGTGCACTCCACACTTGTGATGCATCTTCGGACCGCCTGGTCTGCGCAGATAGGAAAAAGAAAAGGGTCCTCCTAAAAGAAATTTTTCAAGGCAGAAAAGAATTTCTTCTTTTGCTGGCTTGAAAAGTCTTTTGGGAGCACCCGCACAACAAAATAGTTCGCAAAATCTGCAAACCAAGGCGGAGAAGACGAAATGGTATTTATGGCTAGGAGGCATTCCTCGGGTAATCTGTCATTTATTTTAGATTCGACGAGTGCTTCCTGTTGGTACCCTAGTTTGGATTTGAGTTCAGTCTTCTCTTTTAGTCTCTTGACCCAAGATTTATCTATGTTCAAAGGTTAGTTGTTTAGTTAGTTTGCTCTAGTTGTAGAGTTGTCACTTATCCAGATGAAAATTTGGTTAAGTTGTTTTTTGTTCGACTATGGTCGAACGCCGCTTGACTATCGTCTATCGACTGGTCGACGATCATCTATCAGTTGTTCGACGTTCGTCTGTCAGCAGATCGTCTATCTCTGAGTTAGTTCAACTCTTATTAGCTCGACGTTCTATGGAATCTGCCTCGCCGATCGTCGAACCCCGCTCGACTTCTTTTGACCAGACAGATTTCTTGATAGTTCAACTATCTGCTTGGATAGTTCAACTATCTGATAGTTAGACTATCTGTTTGATAGGTCGACTATCTGTGTTGCTTGATAGTTCGACTATCTGTCTTGATAGGCCGACTATCTGTTGTGTTTTGATAGTTCAACTATCAGCTTGGATAGTTCAACTATCTGATAGTTCGACTATCTGCTTGATAGGTCGACTATCTGTGTTGTTTGATAGTTCGACTATCTGTTTGATAGGTCGACTATCTGTTTTCTTTGATAGCTCGACTATCTGTTTGATAGGTCGATTATCTGTCTTCTTTGATAGTTCGACTATCTGTTTGATAGGTCGACCATCTGTTTTCTTTGATAGCTCGACTATCTGTTTGATAGGTCGACTATCTGTTTTGCTTGATAGCTCGACTATCTGCCTTGATAGGTCGACTATCTGATAGCTCGACTATCTGTTGTGATAGGTTGACTATCTGCTGTGGTAGTTCGACTATCTGCTTTGATATTTCGACTATCTGTATCGTTCGACTATCTGTTTGATAGGTCGACGATCTTTGTGCTTCCGTCGACGATCTCCGAGGGTCGTTCGACGTTCTGCTGTATGTCTTTAGTAATTTTGTTCTCTTCTATTCTATGATTTATTTCATATTTATTTGGCATATTATTTCAGTAAATTTATGCTATTATTTCCAGGTAATCTCTGCTCCATTCCTTATACATGAGCCAATCTTTATCTGACAAAGTGTTTTGTCTTATTAGTTGAAATATATTTTCTGCTTTATCTGCCAGGCTGTCCTTTATAGCCGTTAGACTCAGAAAGTCTTCTCTGGCCGTAAAGATTTCTTTCTGATGTGACCTTTTTCTTGCACCCTTTTAAAAGATTGGATATGCAGCTTCTTAGAAAGCTTTATCCCCTTATAGCATGTCTGCCTGCAGGATATACTTTTGCTTTATGCTTTTTACAGCCCAGATTGCAGATTCCAGAAGAAGACAAAGTTCAAACTCAAATTAGAGCCGTTGAAAAGGCCCATATATAAAGAGCTTCTTTTGAAAGAAGAAACAACACAATATACAAGATATACACAAGAACTTACAGATATACAAAGCAGCATAAAAATCTACAGCTCTCAGAAATTCACATTCAACTGAGAAGATCAAATCTCTTCAGCATTCTTCTTCATCCTGAGTTCATCCTGCTCACAGGAAGACATTCACTCAGAGGCCTTTAGAAGAAGAAGAAGAAGAAAGGAAGCTGTTTGAAGAAGAACACCTTTTCCAAATCAAGAGTCTTCTTCAAGCTTCTCCTTCAGAACCCCAAGACAGTTCTTTGTCTTAGTTCAGAAGAGTTCCTGTACCCTGAAGCAAGACTCCTTCCTGGATATTTTCTAAGCCAGGGGGAGCCTTGATTCTTTAGAGCTATCTAGCTCTGTGCAATCCACTAGCTTCTCTAATCTGTTTAACAATAGAGAAGAAGCCTTAACTCTCTCAACCTCCTGTACAAAGGGTTATTACTCCCTTCAAAAGTGAACCCTTGGTGGCAGGGCACCTGATCAAAAACCTGTGTTGGATTTTGAGCTCCTGATCAAAAGCTCAAAGGGTCTACTTGATCTACCGGAAGCAGATCAGTTGGTGGC
Organism: Platanthera zijinensis; assembly: GCA_039513925.1. Taxonomy (NCBI): domain Eukaryota; kingdom Viridiplantae; phylum Streptophyta; class Magnoliopsida; order Asparagales; family Orchidaceae; genus Platanthera; species Platanthera zijinensis. The sequence goes on from CM077080.1 coordinate 104,709,513, forward strand.
AGGGCACCTGAACAAAAACCTGTAGTGGATTCCTACCAGGGTGGTAGAAGAGTGGACGTACCTATTTAGAGGGAACTACTATAAAATTTCTTGTGTTGTCTAAGCTGCTTATTTAATTTATTGGACTGTGGCTGTGAGTAGAAATAACTAGGATTGCTAGTTGTTGTGATAGGATCCCAAGCTTAACTGTAATTACAGTTAGCTCTCTCTTGTGCACTACACTTTGTGTTAGGCTCTAGGGTTTCAAATATCTATAAACTCATTCCGCAAATTAACTCTAAGGGAGTTGAGTAGGGTGTCCTAATTTTTGAATACTCTATTCACCCCCCCCCCCCCCCTCTAGAGTTGTATCTATCCTCACTTTTAATTGGTATCAGAGGGAGGTTGACTGACTGTACAGGCTAACACCTGAGTCACAAGATCCTGATAGATACCAAGCTTATAGATATTCACTTCATGGCCCAGTCTAAGGATTACTTAAGCACCAGACCTCCAGCATGCAACATAACTAAGTTTAGCATCTGGAAGGCAAGAATAAGATTATATATGAACTCTATTGATGAAGACATTTTCTCTTCCATTTTGACAGGACCTCCAGCACCTCCTGCTGCAACCACTGCTACAACATCCACAAATCTAAGTGCAGTGCCTCCTCCAGATTACAATGATGCCTACAAGAAGGCAAAGATAGCTGATGCCAAAGCTATAAACATTCTGGCTCAGACTATGTCTGATGAAATTTTCCAGAAAGTGGCTGACTGCACCTCTGCAAAAGCCATGTGGGACTCACTGAACCAGATTGTTGCTTGTTCAGCTGATGAAAGGAAGGACAGAAGGTCCAACCTTATATCCCAGTATGAAAACTTCAAGAAAACTGAAGCAGAATCAGTTGAAGCCATGTACACCAGACTCAGCTCAATCATCAATGAGCTGAGAACTCTTGATAAGGAAATTACATTGACAGAGGTCAATGATAAGATACTCATGTGCTTCCCCAGCACATGGGATCTTAGGATCTGGCCTATCAAGGAGGCCAGAAGTACAACTGAAATCTCAACAGAAGCTCTCCTTGGCAAGCTCAAGTCTTTTGAGCAAGTGCTGAAGACCAGGGAAGCTGAGGCTAAAGCAAAGACTCCAACTCCAGCAAGAAAAGAGCAAACTCTTGCTCTCAAAGCTGTTGATGCTTCTGAAGGAAGCCAATCTAATGAGGAGCTGATGGCACTCTTTGCCAAAAGGTTTCTCAAGATGGTAAGAAAAGACTTCAGAAAGAAATCTTTAAGATATGAAGATAAACCAAGGTATGATAGATCTCCTGCTAAAGAAATCATTTGTTATGGTTGCAGGAAACCTGGACACATTCTACCAGAGTGTCCAGAGGAAAAGAGCAAAGAAAAGAGAAAGGAAAAGGAACATCACAGGAAACACTCCAAGTCCTCCTCCTACAAAAACAAGAAAAAGGAGAAGGGATTTATTGCTGAAACTTGGAGTGATTCAGATGAGGAATCTTCCTCCTTAAGCTCTAGTGAGGATGAGGAAGAGAAGAAGGCAAAGGAAATCTGCCTTATGGCTATTGATGCCTACAGCAATCACTTAGCCGCAGAGAGTTCTGATGATGATGAAGAAATGCCTACAGAAGATCTGGTATTGTCTTCATATGACTTTTCTTCTTCTGAATTTAAAACTGAGTTTAAATCCCTTTGCTAAGATTTAATTAGTTCAGAAATGGAGATTAAAGAACTTAGAAATAAGTTAGTAGAATCAGAATCTATTTCCATTGAAAATGCTAGGTTAGAAGCAGAACTCACTAAATCTAGTGAAGAAATAAAGTTTATTAAAAATTAACTAGCAAAGTCCAAGAGATTAGAAGAATCATTAAATGGTAGAAGCCTTAAGCTACTAGAAATCACCAGCATGACAAACACTAGGTCAGGCAATAATAAGCTAGGCTTAGGAGCTTCATCATGTGAACCCCCAATTATTCTTAAAAATCATCTTTCAACTCTAGTGAACTTTATCTCAGCTGATGGGATAAAAAACACTGAGCAAGTAAGACAAGTTAATCAAGCCTTAAATAAAGCTAAGAGAGAGAAAAGAAAACAAAAGTTTAAGGAAATACAAAAAGCGTCGAACGCTGCTCGACGATCGCAGGCTCAGTAGTCGAACGAAGCTCGACGATCTGTGCATCCATCGTCGAACGCCGATCGACTTTTTCAATATGAATTTCAAAATTATAACCAGAACCTTAGAAACCTTAATATGAATAGAAACCCTATGTTTGTGGACCCATTAACTACATGGAGCATCCCACCTAGGAGATCTTACCCCTTAGGTTATAAACCCCAACCTGCTTATTCTTTTATTTCTAGTTTTCATTATGTAAAGAATAATGGACCCAAGGTTACCTGGGTCCACAATGTCTAATTGTCTATTCTGCAGGTGAAGACCTATCCATATACTAAAGACAAGTGGTATTTGGATAGTGGTTGCTCCAAACATATAACAGGGAACAAAGAAAATCTGTCAAAGTTCAAGGCCAAGCTGGGACCAAAGGTGATCTTTGTGGATTCTAGCTGTGGTCAAACTGAAGGATATGGTAGGATTACCATTGGAGCAGTAACCTTCAAGAGGGTTGCATATGTAACTCGACTGAAGCATAACCTTATTTCAGTAAGTCAGTTATGTGATGCAGGATAACAGGTATCTTTCACTAACACTCTTTGTAATATTACTTTAAATAGTAATGTTGTGTTAGTAGGTATAAGACAAGGCAATATTTATTTAGTAGATTTTAATTCAACCCATTCTGAAATCTGCTTATTTAATGAAGTAACAAATAACAACACCTTATGGCATAAAAGGCTTAGCCATGTTAACCTCAAGAACATATCTAGGTTATCTAAATACAACCTTGTTAGAGGTTTACCTTCTTGCCCCTACAAGAAGGAGAGTCTATGCAAGGCTTGTCAATTAGGCAAGCAAACCAAAAATTCCTTTAAATCTGTAAATAAAATTGATTCACCTAGAATCCTGTATCTATTACATTTGGACCTCTTTGGTCCAATAAATGTACAGAGTCTAGGAGGGAAGCATTATACTTTAGTAATTGTAAACGACTTCTCTAGGTTCACTTGGGTGTTCTTCTTGAGAACTAAGGCTGATAACTTCAAAGTTCTTATAGATTTTTTACTATGTGTGCAGACTGAGTATTCTACTCATGTTGCCTTGATCAGAAGTGATCATGATACTGAGTTTGAGTATCTTCTCATGCAAGAATTCTGTGAGAAAGAAGGTATCAAACATAGCTTCTCTGCTCCTAAAACTCCCCAACAAAATGGGGTAGTGGAAAGGAAAAATAGAACCCTGATTGAAGCTGCAGGAAAACTGTTGGCAGATGCTAACATGCCTCTTTCCTATTGGGCAGAAGCTGTTAGCACAGCTAATTATGTCTTGAACAGAAGTCTTATACACAAGCTTAAGTGTAAACTCCTTATGAGTTGCTTAAAGGAAAGAAACCTAAAATAAATTATTTTAGAGTATTTGGTTGTGTAGTATACATTCATAACAATAATAAAGAATACCTTAGAAAGTTTGAAGCAAAAGCTTCAATGGGAATCTTTCTTGGATATTCCCAAGTAAGCAAAACTTATAGGGTTTTTAATAAATCAACTTCTAAAATTGAAGAATCTGTGCATGTGTCCTTTGATGAATCTCAGATGTTTTACAAGGAGATGGAAACTTCCCCTTCCTCAAGATCATTGCAGGTACCAGAATCTAGTAAAGATGTCACTCAAGAGATTCTCCATCTATCAACTCTTCATATCACTGATTCAGACAGTGATGAAGACTTTGCAGAAGCTATTACTGTACCACCAATAGTAGATCCAATTCCTCCTGAGGAATTAATCCCAACTGTTGCTGAAGATCACATCCCACCTGCTTATGTTGTCACACTTAGAGATCATCCTACATCTCAAGTGATTGGAGACATATCAGCTGGTGTTCAAACAAGACATCAATTAAGACAGGATGTGATGCATGCTTGTTTCCTTTCACAGATTGAGCCCCTCACCATTAAAGATGCTGAGCTAGATCCCTACTGGATCATTGCTATGCAAGAGGAACTCAATCAGTTTGAAAGATGTAAAGTATGGACTTTGGTTCCAAGACCTAAAGGCCAACTGATCATAGGCACCAAGTGGGTGTTTAGAAACAAGTTGGATGCAAATGGAATCATTGTAAGGAACAAAGCTAGGCTTGTAGCTAAGGGCTACAGATAGGAGGAAGGTATAGATTATGACCAAACCTTTGCTCCTGTTGCAAGGCTAAAGGCAATAAGGATCTTTCTAGCCTATGCAGCCTATATGAAGTTTAAGGTCTTTCAGATGGATGTCAAAAGTGCCTTTCTAAATGGTGAGCTAAAGGAAGAGGTATTTGTTGAACAACCACCTGGGTTTGTTTCTTCAACTCAGCCCTCACATGTTTTCAAGTTGCAAAAAGCTCTTTATGGACTCAAACAAGCACCCAGAGCCTGGTATGAGACTCTAGCTAGTTTCCTGTTAGAGCACAACTTTGTTAGGGGAGTAGTTGATAGAACCCTTTTCGTCAAGCACCACAAGGACACAATCCTGTTAGTTCAAGTGTATGTAGATGATATTATTTTTGGTTCCACTGATCCCAAACTGTGCAAAAAATTCTCTGACTTGATGCATTCTAAGTTTGAGATGAGTAGTATGGGTGAGCTGTCTTACTTTCTTGGTCTCCAAGTAAAGCAAGATGTTGATGGCATCTTCATCTCCCAATCCAAATATGCCAAGGAATTGGTGAAGAAGTTTGGGATGGCTGATGCTTCAGCAATGTATACACCTATGGCTACTAATGTAGTTATAGATTCTTATGATCAGGGTAAGCAAGTTGATCAAAAGAATTATAGGGTCATTATTAGTTCCCTATTGTATTTAACTACAAGTAGACCAGATATAAAGTTTGCTACATGCCTGTGTGCTAGATTCCAGGTCAACCCCAAGGAATCTCATATGATTCTTCTCAAGAGAATCTTGAGATACCTGAAGGGATGTCCAAATCTAGGACTATGGTACCCAGCAGAATCAAAATTTGAGTTAATTGGATACTCTGATTCTGACTATGCTGGTTGTAGAGTTGACAGGAAAAGTACCTCAGGAACTTGTCAGTTCTTGGGAGAGAGATTGGTCTCTTGGTTCTGTAAGAAGCAGGCTTCTGTCTCAACTTCAACTACAGAGGCTGAATATATAGCAACTGCTATTTGTTGTTCACAGATCCTATGGATTCAAAACTAGCTTTTGGATTATGGGTACACACACAAGAACACAAAAATCATGTGTGACAGTACCAGTGCTATCTCAATTGCACAAAATCCTGTGCACCACTCTAGAACCAGGCACATTGAGATTAGACACCATTTCCTGAGAGATTGTGTGGAAAAGAACAAGATCAGCCTTGAGTTCATATACACTGACCTTCAGAGAGGTGATATTTTTACCAAGCCATTAGATGAATAGAAGCATCTATTCTTTTTGGTTCAACTAGGCATGATTAATGGAAAAGACTAAGTGTGATGTCTGCCTTTGTTGAAACCTGTTTGAAGATCGTCGAACGACGTTCGAAGATAGTCGATCGAATCAAGCCTATCGTCGACCTATGGTTGATGAAGGCTTATCTGCTTGAAGATCGTCGAACAGGTCGAGCCTATCGTCGATCTAGGGTTGACGACAGCTTGTTGTTTGTGAAGACAGAAATAGTCGAACGATTGATCGACTACTCTGCTTCAGGAACAATCGTCGAACGACCGTTCGACCATCGTCTCCAGTATCTTTTAAAATAGATCGACGATTGCTGGTATAATATAAAACCAATGGTCGACCTAGGTTAAGAGATCGTTCTTTTTATCGTCGACGGAGAGCGTCTTCTCGCATTCCGTCTTTTTGCTTGATCCCTGTCTCGTGATTTCTACCATTTCGCCTTCGCCATCTCTCTCGCCTTCTCCAACCCCTTCGATGGCGATTGCTCCAACCCTCCTGTCCGTGGTGAAGTTCGATGCTGGTTTCAGCGTGGACTTTGATTCTTTCAGCTGCTGTGAGTCTGCGATAATGGAAATCCTCAACCTCTGCAAAGATCAAGGATTGGAAAAGTTCGTGTCAATAAGAATAAAGATAAACGTCCAGGAGATTAAAGAATGGGCATTCACTTCGTCCTCTAATGAGGACTCTATGACTGGAACGATAGGCGGAGAAGAGGTAATTTTGACTCCCGCCGTTTTAACTGAAATTTTTGGATTATTGAATGGGGAAGAGGATTATGAGCAATATACCCCAGAATTTGGGAGAATGTTGACTGAACTAGGACATGCCGACGGCATTCCTTCCAAGCTGCTAAAGGTCAACTTTCCGTTGAAGATAAAGTTCCTGGCGGAACTAGTCGGAAAAGTGCTTCTGGGAAAGCACTCTGCCCATGATAATATAACAAGGCAACAGTTTTCCCTGATGTGTGCCATTGTGAACAAGAAGCAGATTAACTGGGCAGGAGTTTTGTTTGATTTGATAAGGTAAAAGAATAGCAAGAAGGAAGTCACCCTGGGTAGGGTGCTTGGGATATTTCTAAAAGAGAAATATCCCCATCTGTTGGTTTCAGTTTCCACATCCATCAATGCCAGCAAAAAGATGGACCCAACCCTGTTTGTCAAATGGAAAAGGAGCTTTCTGAAGCCCGCTCCAGCAGGGGTAGCACCAGTTGCATCTGAGAGCACAAGGACTGCTTCAGTCACTCCCCTCCTTCAAGAAGCAGGCTCATCCATTCTCTCAGTTCCATCCACTTCTTATGCATTACCATCCACTTCAGTTCCATCTACTTCAGTTGAAGTACCATCTTCTGCCTCTCCTCTTCTTGATTCCTCCACAATTCTCCATGCATCACCACCAGCATCTCCACTCCCTTCTCATCTTGCTAGGATATCTCATCCTAGTTTTGATTTATTGGCTTCTGAGCTATCCACTCCTCCTTAGTCACCAATTCTTCATTTAGATCATATTGATCTTCTTGCATCCACCCATCATTCTCCAGTTCACTCTCCATCTCATCAAGAATACACCATCCTTGTTGTTACATCCATCTACTGTGATTCCCCCACCTTCATTTGAAATCACCCCAGCCTTCATCTCAAGCATATTGGAGTTAATTACTCCTTCAATCAAAATCATGATTGAAGAAGCAATTGCTCCCCTTGTATCCTCCATCTCTTCCCTGACTACCTCCATTCAAGCCCTCTCAAAATCTGCTGAGCCCTCTTCATCTAAGGGCCTAGTTTCAGTCTCCACTGAAATCAGGCAGGGGGAGATGCTCTATGAAGATGCCTCTGAATTGCCCCTGGCCTCTCTTCCAGCAGATCCTCCAGCAGATACAGAAAAAGAGATAGAAGAAACAGTACCCCCACTGTCTGAAAAAGATATTTCTGATGCTATAATGAAAACTGAATTTGTTGTCAAAGTCTGCCTAGAAGAATGCTCCACTCCCCTAGTTGCCCTCTACCTAGAAGGAGTCATTACCTCCTTTCTAGATGAATTATGGGAGTTAGGACATTCTAAGGAAAATCCTGAAGGTAATTCTTTCACTCATTTTCTAGACTTGATAACTGACATGTTAGTATGGGAATACCTAGAAGGAATGATACAATTTCATTTAGCAAATTTGTGTTAATGATACTACAGATATAGTGGAAGAAGTGTTAGATGTCCAAGAACTTGTTCATCAACCTGCTCTAGAAGTTCAACCCTATCCAGAACCACTTGTTCAAGATCCTGAGGCTGCTCAACCAGCTCAGTTAGCTGTGCAAGAAGAACTGGTCTTCATGACAGTTGCTGATGAACAAGAGAAGGTTTCAGAAATTCAAGTGGAAAAGTCTACAGTCTGGGACGATACCCCTTGACTAGATCTAGACACTCTTCTGGCACAGGATGCCTTGGAAGAAGAGTTAGAAAAAGCTGCATTAAAAGAGAAAGAAAAAGCTGTGCAAGAAGCATTTGATCCTTATGATCATCCTCCTTTATCAAACTCTGAGGATGAGGATGATTCTGATGAATCTGAAGAATCCAAGAAAAATAAATCTGCCAAAAAGAAAAGAAAAGTTGTGGCTCCTCCTCCTCCAAACCCTGACAATGATATCCCTTATTATATCTTGAAAGGAATTGATCCCAAGTCTAAAGAGTTTCAGCATTGGATGGGATTTTCAAAGAATCAGCAAAAGTTAAGGAAGAAATATAAAAGGTATGACAGTCCTGCTCCAAAATGGACTCCTAGAGGTCCTCCTCCTCCACCTCCCAGTACAAGAGCCTCTGGAAACTTGTCTGCAGACCCTTCTGCCCCGTCTGCTAGGTTTACTCCATCCCAATCTTCTCAAAGGAAAAGTAATCAAGGATATCAAGACAGATTGCAATCTGGATACCAAAGGCATGATGCTGATGCAAAAGAACAAGTGAACGAGGTAGTTTATCAGAAACCAACCTTTTCTCCTCCTCCATCCAAAGAAACCAAGAGCATATCTTCTTCAAAGCCAGATCATGCAAAGAAAACTGTTTCAAAAGGTAAAAGAGTTATTTTCTCAGAAAAATCGAGTAAGAAATTTGCTGAGTTTGCTCCTCCTTCTTCTCTAGTTATTCAGGAAAATAAAGAGCCAGCTGAAAGCCTGCTAGATCTTTCTATTAAATTTAAAGCTGTAAAACCTGTAGATCCAACTTGTGAAAATGTGTATGAAAGTCAAGAGCTTGATCCTGATTTCAGGATGGCTAGATTTCTTGAGCTAGTTGGATCAGCCCAGATTAGGAAAGCCAAAGCTGAAGGTAAAGATACTACAGGATTAACGACATTGTCTAAATTCAGAAAGAAGGAGCTTGATAAATTCCAGGTTAGACCTGAGGTATTTGACCCTTCAAAATATATGGAAAAGCATCCTGAAGCAGTTGTTCCAAGGACATCAGAATCTAAAATTATTGGAGAGCAAGATCTAAAGCTATCAAAGAAAGAAGCTTTAGACCCTTTCAGGAAAATTTCTTTTATTCCTAGTTCATCTGTATCTAAACCTGATTCTGATGCTTTTTAAATTTCATTGATTGACAGTTATTTATTTGTCTGTTTGATTGATGTTATCTGCTGCTTAGATATTTCCTTTCCTGTATTGTTTTTATTTCCAGTAGTTTGTTTTATGTATTTTGTTGTTGAGAGACTTAACTCAAATAGGGGGAGATTGTTGGTACCCTAGTTTGGATTTGAGTTCAGTCTTCTCTTTTAGTCTCTTGACCCAAGATTTATCTATGGTCAAAGGTTAGTTGTTTAGTTAGTTTGCTCTAGTTGTAGAGTTGTCACTTATCTAGATGAAAATTTGGTTAAGTTGTTTTTTGTTCGAATATGGTCGAACACTGCTCGACTATCGTCTATCGACTGGTCGACGATCGTCTATCAGTTATTCGACGTTCGTCTGTCAGCAGATTGTCTATCTCTGAGTTAGTTCAACTCTTGTTAGCTCGACGTTCTGTGGAATCTGCCTCGCCAATCGTCGAACCCCGCTCGACTTCTTTTGACCAGACAGATTTCTTGATAGTTCAACTATCTGCTTGGTTCAACTATCTGATAGTTCAACTATCTGATAGTTCGACTATCTGTTTGATAGATCGACTATCTGTGTTGCTTGATAGTTCGACTATCTGTCTTGATAGGTCGACTATCTGTTGTGTTTTGATAGTTCAACTATCTGCTTGGATAGTTCAACTATCTGATAGTTCGACTATCTGCATGATAGGTCGACTATCTGTGTTGTTTGATAATTCGACTACCTGTTTGATAGGTCGACTATCTGTTTTCTTTGATAGCTCGACTATCTATTTGATAGGTCGACTGTCTGTCTTCTTTAATAGTTCGACTATCTGTTTGATAGGTCGACTATCTGTTTTCTTTGATAGTTCGACTATCTGTTTGATAGGTCGACTATCTGTTTTGCTTGATAGCTCGACTATCTGCCTTGATAGGTGTATCTGATAGCTCGACTATCTGTTCTGATAGGTCGACTATCTGCTGTGGTAGTTCGACTATCTGCTTTGATAGTTCGACTATCTGTATCGTCTGACAATCTGTTTGATAGGTCGTCGATCTCTGTGCTTCGGTCGACGATCTCCGAGGGTCGTTCAACGTTCTGCTGTATGTCTTTAGTAATTTTGTTCTCTTCTATTCTATGATTTATTTCATATTTATTTGGTATATTATTTCAGTAAATTTATGCTATTATTTTCAGGCAATCTCTGCTCCATTCCTTATGCATGAGCCAATCTTTATCTGACAAAGTGTTTTGTCTTATTAGTTGAAATATATTTTCTACTTTATCTGCCAGGCTGTCCTTTATAGCCGTTAGACTCAGAAAGTCTTCTCTGGCCGTAAAGAGTTCTTTCTGATGTGACCTTTTTCTTGCACCCTTTTAAAAGATTGGATATGCAGCTTCTTAGAAAGCTTTATCCCCTTATAGCATGTCTGCCTGCAGGATATACTTTTGCTTTATGCTTTTTGCAGCCCAGATTGCAGATTCCAGAAGAAGGCAAAGTTCAAACTCAAATTAGAGCCGTTGAAAAGGCCCATATATAAAGAGCTTCTTTTGAAAGAAGAAACAACACAATATACAAGATATACACAAGAACTTACAGATATACAAAGCAGCATAGAAATCTACAGCTCTCAGAAATTCACATTCAACTGAGAAGATCAAATCTCTTCAGCATTCTTCTTCATCCTGAGTTCATCCTGCTCACATGAAGACATTCACTCAGAGGCCTATAGAAGAAGAAGAAGAAAGGAAGCTGTTTGAAGAAGAACACCTTTTCTAAATCAAGAGTCTTCTTCAAGCTTCTCCTTCAGAACCCCAAGACAGTTCTTTGTCTTAGTTCAGAAGAGTTCCTGCACACTGAAGCAAGACTCCTTCCTCGATATTTTCTAAGCCAGGGGAGCCTTGATTCTTTAGAGCTATCTAGATCTGTGCAATCCACTAGCTTCTCTAATATGTTTAACAATAGAGAAGAAGCCTTAACTCTCTCAACCTCCTGTACAAAGGGTTATTACTCCCTTCAAAAGTGAACCATTGGTGGCAGGGCACCTGATCAAAAACCTGTGTTGGATTTTGAGCTCCTGATCAAAAGCTCAAAGGGTCTACTTGATCTACCTGAATGCAGATCAGTTGGTGGCAGGGCACCTGAACAAAAACCTGTAGTGGATTCCTACCAGGGTGGTAGAAGAGTGGACGTACCTATTTAGAGGGAACCACTATAAAATTTCTTGTGTCGTCTGAGCTACTTATTTAATTTATTGCACTGTGGCTGTGAGTAGAAATAACTAGGATTGCTAGTTGCTATGATAGGATCCCAAGCTTAACTGTAATTACAGTTAGCTCTTGTGCACTACACTTTGTGTTAGGCTCTAGGGTTTCAAATATCTATAAACTCATTCCGCAAATTAACTCTAAGGGAGTTGAGTAGGGTGTCCTAATTTTTGAATACTCTATTCACCCCCCCCCCCCTCTAGAGTTGTATCTATCCTCACTTTCACTTCCGCACCTAGATTTTCTAAACGGGAGAGGTGATCGGCGGCTAAATTTTCCGCGCCCTTCTTATCCCGGATCTCCAAATCAAATTCTTGTAGGAGGAGAACCCATCGAAGAAGGCGGGGATATGGGTCCGTTTTGTCTAGTAAATATTTTAAGGCGGAGTGGTCAGTGAAATGATAACTTTAGATAGCGTTATATACGAGCGAAACTTATAAAGAGCGAAAACGATGGCTAAAAGTTCCTTTCCCGTTATCGTGTAATTACCTTGTGCAGAAGTGAGCGTCTTGCTAGCGTAATAAATTGAATTAAAATATTTGTTTATGCTTTGGCAAAGAATGGCACCTACAGCAATATCACTAGCATCGCACATAATCTCGAACGGAAGGGACAAATCGGGCGCCACTAAAATGGGAGAATTTATTAGTTTTTGTTTTATAAAATTAAATGTGGACTCACATTCGCTACTAAAGACAAAACTAGATTCCTTTTCCAAGAGGCGAGTAAGCGGCTTAGTGATCTTAGAAATGTCTTGAATAAAACGCCTATAAAAGCCCGCGTGGCCTAAGAAATTCCTAATGGATTTTACGTTGGAAGGCGGGGGAAGTTTTTCTGTAATTTCTACTTGACCTTATCTACCTCCATCCCCTTAGACAATATCTTATGGCTGAGAACCAAACCTTCTCGAACCATAAAGTTATACTTTTCCCAATTCAAAACAAGATGTGTTTCCTCGCATCGTTGGAGGACACGATCTAGATTACGAAGACAAGCAGGGAATGAGCATCCTAATACAGAGAAGTCATCCATAAAGTCTTCCATGATGTCTCCTACAAGCTCACCAAAGATTGTCAGCATACATCTTTGGAATGTAGATGGCGCATTACAGAGGCCAAATGGCATTCTTCGGTATGCGAAGGTGCCAAACGGGAAGGTAAAAGTCGTTTTCTCTTGGTCATCGGGGGAAATGGGCATTTGGAAAAAAAACCCGATAAACCATCAAGAAAACAATAATACGAATGAGCAAACAAACTCTCTAGAATTTGGTCTTAAAATGGTAGTAGGAAATGGTCCTTACGGGTGGCATCATAAAGTTTCCTATAATTGATGCACATCTGCCAACCAATAACAGTACGAGTTGGGACGAGTTCATTATGCTCATTTTCCACTACGGTTAGACCGCCCTTTTTAGGCACGACATGAACGGGACTAACCCAATCACTATCTGAAATAGGATAAATAATCCCCGCATCTAATAATTTAATTATTTCAGCTTTAACGACGTCTTTCATGTTTGGGTTAAGACATCACTGCGGCTGAATGGCTTTGCGGCAATTATCGCTAAGGAAAATCTTATGAGTGCAAAAAGAGGGGTTAATCCCCTTAAGATCAGAAATTTGTCATGCAATTGCGTGGCGATGTTTGAGCAAAACTTCCAATAAATTGTTATTCTTCGAATCGCTCAAATGCGAAGAAATGATAACGGGAAGGGTATCATCTTTTCCCAAAAAGGCGTATTTGAGATTTTCGGGTAGGGGTTTGAGGTCTAGGATGGGTGGTTCTTCTAGCGAGATTTTGATTCTAATGTCTTTCGAACCAATTGGTTCGAAAGGCAAATCTATGGATTTATCCTCTTCGCAATTAAAAGTTTCGAGCACAGAAATATCTTCGTTAAGAAAAATTGTCTCGAAAATGGGAGGAACGATCTCCGAAAAAAGTATCTAAATTATAACAGGAATCATCGCTCAATGATGAGTCCTCCTTTGAGGGATTAATAGAGAAAGTAACCTCATCATCTCCCACCCGAAGGAGGAGACGACCATTACTCACATCAATTAATGCGCGGGACATGGCGAGAAAAGGGCGACCGAGTATAATTTGTACATCGGTGTCCTCCTCGATGTCCAAGATGACGAAGTCTATCGGATAGATAAACTTGTCAACTCGGACAAGGAAGTCCTCCACTACCCCGATGGGGAACTTAATCGAGCGATCCGCAAGTTGGATATTCATATTAGTAGGGGCTGGAGTGCCGAAACCTAATTTTTGAAAGAGCGAGAATGACATCAAATTAATGCTCGCGCCTAAATCTGTTAGAGCGAATTTTACTAATATATTACCAAAAAGGCACGGGATAGAAAACCGTCCCGGGTCGTTTTGTTTTTGGGGCAATTTACTAGTAAGAGCCGCTGAACATTCTGCGTTGAGATAGATATGCGAAATATTTTCTAATTTTTGTTTATTAAAAGGAAGTTCTTTCAAATATTTAATATACTTAGGCATCTGCGAGATCGCCTCGCAGAAGGGAACATTAATATGATTTTTTTTTAATAGTAAAATAAATTTTTTTTATTGCGCGTCTTTATGCTCACTATCTAACCTATGCGAATACGGTAAGGCCTTATTTAAAATAATTTTTTTGTTTAAAATCGTTAAGGGTGGCGTAATCGAAGAAGGGGGAAGAGGGGTCAGAGGAGAAATATTTACCTGCGGATCGGTCCGTTTTGAATCAACCACCTCCTTACCGCTATGGAGGGTTATAGCATTGGTGTTCTCCCGAGAGTTGGGCTCCGTTTTTCCCAGTAGTGCCCCAAGCGCGGGCTCGGACATCATTCTCACTAGCTATCCAACCTGTTGTTCAAGGGTTTTTAGCGATCCGGTGATGTTCCGGATATTTGACTCGTTGGACGCTATCTTTTTATAAAAGTATTCCTCAACCACAGAAGGTTTTGGAGGAGGAGGTGGGAAAAATACGGGCGCAAAAGAATTAGGGGGGCGTTGCGCGTTGTTCTCATTGCTCCAAGAGAAATTGGGGTCATTCCTCCAACCTAAATTATAGTTGTTATTATAAGGGTTATTGTTGGGGTTGAAGGAATGACGACCTAAATTTTCCATGATGTCTACAAACTCTTCGGCCACGCAGACGTTAGGGGGAATAAAACAAGGCGGAGTGGAGGAGGCATTATTCATCTCTGTTACCTACTTTGTTAACCTTTCAACTTGAATGGTTAAGAGAGCAGTGGCATCCACTTCAAAAAGGCCGGCCGCCTGCTTAGCGCGTCCCCGTGGGACGCTCCATTGGTAGGCGTTTATAGCCATTTCTTCGATAGGCGCTTGGGCAGCCTCGGGGGTTTTATTATTTAAAGTGCCCCCGGCAGCCGCGTCAATCATTTGACGTGTCTGATAGATAAGCCCATTATAAAAGATTTGGACCTACAACCACGCAGGTAGCGAGTGGTGCAGACACTTGCGGAGGAATTCTTTAAGCCTCTCCCAAGTCTCAAATAGAGACTCAGAATCGTTCTGCACAAATGAAGAAATGTTCGCGCCCAACTTTGCAGTTTTTGCGGAAGGACAATACTTCGTTAAGAACCGTTCCGCAAACTCGGCCCAGGTGGTTATACATCCTCGCGGGAGGGAATTCAACCACGCCTTCGCTTTGGATTTAAGGGAAAAAGGAAATAAGCACAAGCGAATGGCGTCATCAGTGACGCCATTAATCTTAAAGGTGTCGCATATTTCTAAAAAAATTAGACAAGTGAACATTCGGGTCCTCATCCGGCAGTCCATCGAACTGCACGGCATTTTGGATCATTTGAATGACACTCGATTTAATTTCAAAATTATTATTCGTCACCGTAGGGCGAACAATACTAGACCCAGTATCATCCAGCTGAGGTCCAGCGTAATAAGACAAAGCGCGCTCGGCCGCTTAGGCAGGGTTAGGGTCGGCCATAACTACGACAGAGGGTTCTCTGATAGATTCTTTGGGGTCTAGAAAAGGATTTCGGCATTGAGATCGAATAAGCGCAAGGGAGCATTCGATCTCGGGATCGAAATCAAAATTTTCAGACTCTGAGGGTTGTCCACGGGTCATACACCCTAAAATAAATACTAAATTTTTTTTTTGGGTTTTAAGTAGAGTTTTAAATTTTTCTCTTTTTTGTTTTTTGAAAAAAGGTAAATTAAATAGACTCAAGAAATTCAAAATAGCAACACGAAGCGTCCCCGACAGTGGCGCCAAAAACTTGACGCGCGTGGGGCTAGGATCTCGCGCGACGCGATTAGGAGGCAAGTGCACCTATCGCAAGCAATACAAGATATTCCGGTGGGGAATATCGAGGTCGTATATTTCTCGGGGCCTGTTGACTATTTCTACTCCTTCCGGAGGGACTAATATTTTATCGAAAATAACTTGTCAGATTTTTAATTAACTAAAGCGATTAGAAAAGGGAGTTGTAAAAAGACTAAGAACAAATCAATGAAGGGTCAACGCTCGGTATCGAATTGGATCGAAACAAAAATGACTCTTAATAATTATAGAACTTAGTTTTCAAATTAATTAAAAGCAACTTGGCTGTAGAGGTTCCACAAACATGAGCTCACCTAGCTCTAGGAATATTGCTCACCTGAACATTAAGACTATTTGACCGAACTCTCGTATAATAAAGTATTCCTCTTAATGCCCGCTTTACGCTAAGAAACCCGCTATTGGGTGGGGAACCCAATCCGGTAGGATTACGCTCCTCCTCTCTCGAGGGTATGCACACAACTCTTTTTACTCAAGGATGATCAGTCCATACGCACGACCTCTCGGCTAGCTAGCGTATGGATAGCGAAAATAGAGCCCACACATCGATATGTGGTTCTACGCATCGTATAACCGGGGCAAACCTTAAGCCCTTTAATTAAAGTGAGAAAAAAGATCTTTAATTATTTAGAGTGATTTTATATGTCCTAATGCTCTTCGATGCCGAGGGCTAAGAACGATTATCCACTCATCGGTATGGGGACGGCTTAAGAGATATGATGAGGCATGAGTTCAAAATTAAACGCTAAATGGTTATAAAAAGAAGATATGAAAATAACGTAACGTTAGGAACAAAAGGCTAAAAAAACTTTAATTGCTAACAAAGAACTTACGCGCACATCGAGCCCATAATTAAGAAAATACTAAGTTACACAAAGAAAAACATAATTGAAATTGCAAGTCCTACTCAAACGAGTAGGTGGGAAATAACAAATCCTACTCAAACGAGTAGACGAGAAATGACAAGTCCAACTCAAACGAGTAGGCGGGAAATGACGAGTCTTACTCAAACGAGTATGCGAGAAATGAAAGTGATTCCTACTCGAATGAGTAGGCAGGAAGTAAATGCACACACACACTCTCTACATAATTGAAAGAAAGCAATAAAAAATATCTCATACACACACACACTCTCTATATGAAATTGAGAAAGCGATAAAGAAAGCAATAAAAGAAAGCAAGAAAAATTATCTCATACACTCACACATTCTACATGAAGTTGAAAGATCAAAATGAAACTTAATCTCATACACTCACACACACACAATTTTAAAAAGAAAAACAAAGTAATCGAAAAATTAAAACAAATATATTTATACTCCTAAAGCTTGCTAAAAATCAATAAAAAGATTAAATAAAAATAAAAAGAGCAAAAGTTTTTTTGACATAAAAGCTAAAAATTAAAGTGTTTCAAAATACTAAAATGCTAACTTTTTCATACATATAATTTTGTAAAAATGAAAGTAAAGTACTAAAAAACTTAACCTAACCCTAGACAGAGGGAAAAGAAAAATAAAAGCTATCAGAACTATAAAAACATAAAAATATAACAACATAAAGTTAAACTCTTACACCCACACACACAATTTAAAAATAAAAACAAAGTTACTTAAGATTGTTGAAAGAGAGACACTCAGAGGCATTCCAGTACAGTATGAGGATGAAAAAACTAACATATTTTATTAAGTAAAAAAGTTTGATTACGTAAGCTAAGACAAACACAAAAAGGACGGGGGAGAATTACCCTTAAATAGTACAAAAAGCAACTAAGCAGCAGTTCAACAGAAAAATGGCTCAAAAGTTTGAACCTTTGGACCTTACAGAGTTCTTTTTATAAGCAAAAATTTTACAGCATAGAACCTACACAAGTAAACTCAACATACATCAAATGCAAATTTGTGTATATCATTGAGTTGAAATGACTTCTTCAAATCAAGTACACAAACCCAATGTACCCAACACTAACGACTAGACCGCTACTATGGTTATCCTCCAGACCGTTGTTGCCGCTAACCACCTGACCGATGTGGCTAACGACCAGTCCGCTGCTGAGGCTAACCTTTAGACTGTTGTTGCGGCTAACCACCAGACCGCTTCTACGGGTAACATCCAGACCGCTGATGAGGCAAACCTCCAGACCGTTGTTGCGGCTAACCTCCAAACCGCTGATGAGGCAAACCTCCAGACTGCTGTTGCGGCTAATGACCAGACCGTTGTTGAGGCTAATGACCAGACTGCTACTCCGACTAACCTTTAGTCCGCTGTTGCGGCAAACCACCAGACCGCAACTGCGCTGACCTCCAGTCGTTGTTGCGGAAACTACCAAGCCGCTGAGAAGGCTTCCATACAGGCCGCTGGTCCAAACTGCCAGACCGACGATCAGATAGGCTGCGGCGACTAGAATGACAAACCGTCCGGCCTCTTGTTCCAATAGAGACCATTCGATTGGTTTGGTGGACATCTCCGCCTAAATGAACTTGATTACAAAAAACACTGCAATCATCCACGCCCTCTTACATCGATATACTGGTAACATCAAGTAGTCCGCTTTATTTTTAAGCAGAGCACTAGGGCGTAAGCATTTAGATGGGTATCCTCTATCCAACATGAAATGTTCCCAACATGAAATATAATACTATTACTGAAACAATTAAATCACATTAGTAAGCATACAAACAGAAAAATGTAAGGATGAGTATGTGAGTTACCTGTCAAAACAAATTATTATATCACGTAATTGGTCGGTAATATAAGGCTTCCTTGGGTAGTCCTTGCTCTTCTTGGCTAGGTTGCCAAATATCTTCTTCTTTTAACCTCTACTCTTCTTCTTTACTATTGTAATCTCGGACCCCTTCTTTGGGCTACATTTAGATGAATTTGTGGGATTGGTCAATGTCCCTACAACACTTGATTTGGTTTGGGTGATTAGTGTGGATGGAACCCATGTTTCTTGGGGTGAGGAAGGATGAGGAGATTGTGATCGTTGGCCTTGCATAAGATTAAATTTAGACTTGATCAACCTTCTATAGGAATCAAAATTTCTGACAACTTCCTCTCTTAGGGAATCTACTTGAAGCCTCACCTAATACTTAATAAATCACTGCTGTCAGACGTCCATCCCCCGCCACCTTCCTTTGATTGTCGATACTCAGACTTCCCATTCTCCTCAAACTTGTTTTTCCCCAGCCTTTGCTCAATCCCACCCCTCACATTTCTCAACATGATATCCGCCCTCTTTTTTCCACCTTCTCCCACTTATCCACCTTCTCATCCAAATAAGTACTAACCCAACCCCCCCCCCCCCCCTTCCAACAGTCTCAAAGTCAGACTCTTCATCCTCCTTTCGGAATAATGTCCTTTCACACATCCCAACACTCTCATACTTAGTTTTCACCTACAAAGGAATAAAAATTAGAAGTTAAGTACATCCGTTTTCTGCATTAATTTGGTTCAGAATATCTAAGGTTAGCGTCGAGGAGATGACAGTAAGACGCCAAGGTCCATGCTTTCTTCCTCGACAGAACGGACGGCAGAGCTCCCTGCTACTTAGACGGTGGTCAATGAGAAGAAGAGGGAATGGACGGTGGTCGACGGGAAGAAGACGAGCAGGAAGGGTTTTAGATGGGGCGAGATTGGATGAGGGTTTCACATTTCATTTTCGGTTTCATTTGCAGTGGGCCCGACATAAAGAAAACCCTTAAATAGCCATATTTTTCCGGCCTTGAAACTCCTTGAGCAAATGTGACAAAAGAAAAAAAAACAATTGAAAGACCGGCTTCCCAAGCATCCTAGCCTCATAAAAGTTGGGAGATCCCTCCAAAAGTTCCATAGGCCCCATTTGGCGGGGCGGACCCTTGCCGGTCGCGCGGACGACACGGTTCGTCTGCCGGTTCCGCACGTTTGGCGGGGCCACAACCGGGTGGTGGGGATCCACCCCGCCGCTTTAAAACCGAGATAAATGCACAGATTTTTTCCGCACCATGAGAAATGTGATCGCGGTACAATGATGCAGATGAAATCCGGGCTGCCAGGCCACGCCATCAAACAAGGCCTTAGACATGCAAATGTCACGAAAGTACTTCTTTGTCATTGGAACGTGACGGTGAAATCTGCCATTTGTAAAATCTTCCAGATCAGCCTCATGGAAGCATTAGCTGA
The DNA here is from genome assembly GCA_039513925.1 of Platanthera zijinensis. NCBI lineage: Eukaryota > Viridiplantae > Streptophyta > Magnoliopsida > Asparagales > Orchidaceae > Platanthera > Platanthera zijinensis. The sequence continues at coordinate 104,729,366 of CM077080.1, forward strand.
GCATTCTGATCCCAACACATGGAGGCTTCTAGAGCTCCGACAATGTACATCAATCAGGATAGAAACAACATCGAACTTATTTATTTATTGGAACACATGTATTATTTTAAAAAAAATCATCTCCGGACGATAGGAAGAAAACAATGCAGAGCTCTTGTGTTTTTATGAAACTTAAAAAGACAGGTGGACTAATTGACGATGACAAGAAATGCAAAATATCATAGATGAGACCTCTTCTCTGGCTGTCCCTGCGTCATGGAAACTATAAACTTTTCTGTACACTCAATGCATACAGAGGATAATGTGATTTACAATTGAAATTGACCTGTATTTTCAATTGTAAATTACAATTATAAAATAGTTCAAAAATTCACTTTTTTTATAATTGACGGAGTTCCCCCTGAAATTACAGAGCCAAACCAATAGCACTTCAATTAAAACACGCAGGGGCTGTGCTCATCCGAAGAAGCCCAAAATTCCCCTCAAGCCACATGCACGCTGGTTCATTGCCCAAGCAAGCACGGCACCCGAGCACGCGCACATCACGCAAGCGCGCACAAGTGCATGCTCATCACGCTCACATGCAGCCCAAGGGCACGCAGCGCGCGCGCAGCAGGCGTGTATCGTGCTCGCGCAGTAGGTGTGCATCGTGCTCGCGAGCGCGTTTTGCGCAAGGCGCGCCGGCGTCCGCCTCGACCACCTTCGCCCGCCGCTGGGCAACCTACCCGGGCCTCCGAACCCGCCCGGGGGCACTTTCATCATTTCGAAAAAATTGATGATCCTGGTGACCGAAATGGAACGATGTCATTCGCCAGCACAAATTCCGCATCTACGCAATTGCCGACGTATCCCTCCCGAAAACTATAAATATGTCATCAGGCTTTCATTTGAGGAAAAACAACTTCAGAGGAAAGAGATTGCTGCGACATTTTCCAGCGAGATCGAGGACTTAGGCTGATCCTCCGCTTTGGAATTCGCTCCGCTCCTCTTCTAGCGCAAAGGCTCCATGAACTAAGAGATTTTCCCTTCCAGAATGCTTCCATCAAAATTCCGTGAAATTAACCAAATTTCCAGGCCAGAATGCTTCCATCGAGGTTCCATGGACTTGATATTTTTCCAAGGCTGGAATGCTTCTATCAAGTCTCCGAGGAATTAATTTCATTTCCTTATTTCTGGTGCTTTCCTGTTATGAAAACCGCACCGATTTCCAATTTCCGTAGAGCGCGCAACGCAACCACAATAATCATAATATACGAGAAAAAATAATGCAGAAAAATAAAGCAAGCGCATAAGCAATCACAGACGATGCAGAAATTTACGTTGTTCGAAGAGAAACTCCTACATCCACGGGGAGAGCACCGGAGAAGTTCCGCTATAACAAAATAGGAGCAATGTTTACAAACAATATGAAACAGAAAAACCAGAGCGACCAAGCAACCTCAAAGATAGGGCCAAAACCTGAGAGCCCGTAGTGAAGCCTCCTTTGTCAAATACGGCCAACGCCCTGGATGAGAAAACCTCCACCAAGAGTCACGGGAGAAGAAAACTGTTTCCTACCTCCTCTGGATATCAACAACACCAATGCTCCCTTCTCCTCCAGGCAAGAATAGATCTCACGAGGACAACCCTCCTTTAGGCAGAGGAGAAATCAAACGAGAGGCTCAGACGGTGGAAGGGATCACGCGAGGACCAGCGGCCGGCTCCTTTTTTTTCTTTCTCGTTATCAATCTTGCCCTAATAAACCAAAAGAGGAGGATGTAAATATATAAAGGGGGAGGCACTTGAACCGCCCGGTTCAAAAGAGCGGCAAAAATAACAATCTCCACTTTGACGCTCCTTGCGATTGAGCACCATCATCAACTTGGATCTTCTCCCAAAAATAAACACCCCCTCACCCTGGGGTCACCACGATCAGCAGGTACAAATATGAGTCAAGCCAAGGAAGTTCTTGAACTTCACTCCTGTTAGAGGCTTTGTCATCATATCAACAACATTGTACTCCGTTGGCACTTTCAGTAACTGTATCTCACCTCTTCTAACGAACTCCTCATCTTGTGGTACCGCACATCAATCTGTTTTGTCCTTTCATTAAAGACCGGGGCCTATGCAAGACAAATTGCACTCTGACTATCACAGTACAGCTTCACTGATTCCTGAGAAACTCCGAGTTCTTTGATGAGACCCCTGAGCCAAATAGCTTCTTAAGCAGCCTCCACCGTAGCAATATACTCTGCCTCTATCATGGATAGAGCTACTATATCTTGAAGAGTAGCTTTCGAACTAACAGGACCTCCATCTAAAAGAAAAATGTACCCTGATGTAGATCTTCGTCTGTCGAGGTCGCCCGCATAGTCAGTATCAACGAAGCAGCTCCAGCAATTTCGCCCCTTTTGAAAAGTAAACCAACGTCTGGTATTCCATTCAAATACTGCAGAATCCACTTGACTTCTTCCCAGTCTTGTCGCCCCGGATTTGTCATATATCTGCTAACAACACTAACTGTCTGAGCGATATCTGATCTCGTGCATATCATTGCGTAAATCAAGTATCCTACAATATTGGCGTACGACACACTAAGCATCTTCTGAAATTCCTCCTCGGTGTTTGGGCACAACTGTGATGTCAATCTAAACGATTGTCAAAATTGAGTCGTAATAGCTTTAGATTCCATCATATTGAACTTTTCAAGTACCTTCTGAATATAATTGGTCTGAGAAAGTCACAACATGACTCGCTTTCTGTCCGACTTGATCTCCATCCCAAGAATATTCTGAGCATGAACAAGATCTTTCATCTCAAATTCAGCATTCAATTTCTGCTTCAGTATCTGAATTTCTCTGGCTAACTTGCAAGAAATCAACATATCATCAACGTAGAGCATCAGAATAAGAATATTACCGTCTGCAAGAAATCTGTAGTATATGTAGTTATCGTACTGGCTCCTGCTATAGCCGTGTGATGTCATAAAGGTTTCAAACCTCTTGTACCACATCCTCGGAGCCTGCTTCAAACCGTAGAGAGACCTTTTCAGCTTGCACGTCTTTTTCTCATCACAAGGTCAAACAAACCCTTCATGTTGCAGTATGTAGATCTCCTCCTCTAGGATTTCATGAAGAAAAGCAGTCTTCATGTCCATCTGCTCTAGCTCTATGTCCCACATAGCTAAAATGGCGAGTAGCACCCGAATGGAACAATGTTTCACCACTTGTGAGAAGATCTCGTCAAAATTGACTCCCTTCTTCTGCGTGAATGTCACAACCTGCATTTTCTCTGCATTTAACGATGTATCAGAGTAAGGGAAAATGCGCGTCATGATGCCACCTCAGCAGGGGATAATTGCAGACGTTCAGGAAAAATGCCAACTTAACACCTTTATGAAAGATCTATAGGTTATTTAGAGAAAATCCAGTTTAAGTTGTGGTCAGCCGTATCCCTCGACTTAGTGGCTCATCTAGTACACGAGAAAAAGATAGTCATATGAAGCGGAAAATACTTCATTTAAGTTATTAGACGCCCTACATGAGTATAAACTTCCCCAGAGGACAACTCATGGTATGCAAGACTTTAGATTTATAATAATAATGAAAGTAGCTTTTACGACCATTAAATATAGTGACATAGATTTCAAATATGGCATGTATGAAGTAATAATAGTAATTTTATACATTAAAATATCTAACATGCAACCTAACATAAAACCTCCCCAGAGAGCAAGTACATCCAACACAAAAGGTAAACTAGCATCTTAGCAAAGTATTCAATAATCTAAAAGAAAACTATCAGTGGGCGTTAACAACCTGACACGAACCCACTAAAAGTATGCAAGTCTGAACTAAAATTGAAAACAACAACTACCTCACGATGGTGAGGAAAACCACTGGAACAACTGCAATCCACAAGCTATCACCCAACACAGCCGCTCCACCGGCTACAGCCCTAAACCTGAGGCATTATAAAGAAGAACGGCTCAGTAAGAAATTACAAGTGGCAATAGAAATAAACAGGTAAAAAGTAGAAAAGGAAAGAAAAGGGTTTACCAAACCCAACTATAAAAATATGCTGGAACCATAACTGATTTGCCCAATAAAAACAGGTAAAGTAAAAGTTTGCAATAAAGGAGTTAAAAGAAAAAATGCACCAAGTGCGGAACAAAGCCGTGCTTCGACAAAATCTGCAAGGATAAGCATGAAATATCATAGACTGATCTAAGAAGCAAACTGAGCACAAAACAGCTCGAAAACGTGAATCATTAACACTTGGTAAGAACAACCGGGCCGGACTTGATGACCAAACTACACAAAATCAGGCTTCTAGACCCAAACATCTCACAAAGGCACTGCGGCGGTGACCATATGGCCCAACACAACCCAACAGACCACAAAATAGAGACTAAACATCCACCAAGTGTAATGACTCACAAACCGACATCCAGCCGAGGAAAAAATCATACCCAGGCACCCCAAACGAAAAACCAGAGCCGAAACCCAAAGAAATACCTAAATAAGCCATAATATCACCTTAAGGACCATACAAGGCGAATCCTGCACGAAACGGCAAAATATTCTAAGTCCTGACAAAATTCGGCGAGTATACCCGACGAACTACAAAGATACTCGACAAATTTCTACAATACTCGACGAATAAGACCTGCGATACTCGGCAAATTGCTACTATATTAGACACATCGACCAACAATACTCGACGAATAGCTACTATACTCGACACATCGACAAACGATACTCGACGATTGACTAATAATACTCGACGATTTTTCCTTGGTCTCACCGGCCACTCAACAATTTCTTCACCTAGTTCATACTCGACGAACTCCCTGATACTCACCAAAATTGCCTTAACGAAAAATCGGCGAAATTACTTACCTAAACCCGCTGAAATTGAATCCACGATAATAGACCAATTTCCCTAGCGATACATGATGAATTTTCTCCCGATATACGCCGAATCTTTCCTTCGGCTAATCGATAATATTCGACGAATTCCACTACTGATACTTGACGAAATTCGGACAGACCACTACGCCTAAACTCGATGGATAATAGCTGAAATCTCCTAACACTCTTATGGATTCCTCAAGCTTAATCCCTACACTACGCATGCGCTCTAAGCAGAAGAAATGAATGAGATGAAAAGCAAAAAATGGTTACAAGAAGAAAATCACCACTTGCCTCAAAACTCCGGAATTCCGCCGCTTCCCAACAAGGATCGGCCGCAAAAATCTCTAAGCAAGGTTTCCTGAAACTTTGGAGGAAGGAGGTAAAATAACTAACCCTAACGCTTAGAAATCGATGAATCAGGAAAATCTTACCACGATCGCGTAGATCTCGGCGAGAGCTCTCCAAATCTTAACTCTTCCGTCGAAAACGACCACCGGACTGCACGAGATCGCCGGCCGAAACCCTACGACAACCCGCCGCTCTTCTCTTTCGCGAAACGGACGACGGCTCGACAGGGAAGACGATGAATAGGGTTTTCTTGACGTGACCCTAATAATCGGCTATATATACACATATATAAATAATTTTAATTTTTAATTTTATATTACAATACAATCAACAATAAACAATCCCAAAACGACCCAAAATCCAAACCAACTCGGAATCTTATGAAAATCACACTATAGTTAAATGCCGATGCTACGAATCTAACAGCGAAGTCGAAATCCAAATCTGACAAACCAAACTCGAGTAAAATATCACCCGAAGATAAAACTCCACCATATCCTTAAAAAAAGCTCCATCGAGACACCAAAACAGACCCGGCTCGCGAGGGAAGGTGCGCAACCAAGACAAAACCAACCACACAGGAAAACCCACTGAGCAAACCCATGCTCCAACAAACAACACTCGTTAACTATACGTTAATGTAAACCCCTGATGTCACAAATACGTCACTACGGGAATTAAAATAAACACTGAAAAATCAGGGGCGTTATAGCCACCCCCCTAAAAAGAAGTTTCGTCCTGAAACTTAACATAAAAAAGATCAAATCCAAAACAGAAGAAAAGTAACCAAAGGCTAACAAAGAAAACACTTACCAAAAACATTAGAAGAACAGATGAGGATGAGCTTCCCTCATAGCTGACTCCAACTCCCAAGTCGCGCTCTCCACGTTGTAGTTCCTCCACAAAACTGGAAGGTTCCCACATACCTAGGATCCAACTTATGGTTCTTACCAAACCTCTAAACTCCAGACATCGGGGAAACCTTAAGAAAAACCTTGTCCCCAACCGCAAATCCCAAATTAGTCCTTCGACGATTGGCATTCTTTTCATAACGCTCCTAAGCTATCCGAAACTTCTCTCAAAAAAGCTTAACAGAAATATCCATTTCTTCCAGGGCCTCCGGACCCAACAACGGTCTCTCACCAACCTCGACCCAAAATAAGGGACTTCTGCAATGCCTCCCATACAAAGCCTCAAACTTGACCATCTGTAAACTCTCTTGAAAATTGTTGTTGTACATAAATTCCATCAATCTCAAACGCTCATCCCATGCTCCTCCGTGGTCCAAAACATAACATCTGATCATATCCTCCACGATCTGATTTACTCTCTCTGTCTGACCATTTGTTCGAGGATGATAGGCGGTGGAATACCTCAAATCGGTACCCAAACCCTCCTGTAAACTTTTCCAAAAGCGAGACGTAGACCTGAAGTCTCGATCTGATACAATACTAACAGGCACTCCATGTAATATGATGACCTCATCCAAATATAACTCCGCTATTTTCTTCATGGAGTATTCGATCTTGAACGACACGAATTGAGGACACTTCGTTAGTCTGTCCACTATAACCAAACTAAATCGTGTCCTCGAGGAGATCTCAGCAATCCTATAATAAAATCCATCGAAATACTCTCCCACTTCTAACTTGGAATTTCTAACAGCGTCAACTTGCCTCCAGGCCTTCCATGATCGGGCTTAACTCGTTCGCAAGTAAAATATTGTGATACAAACTTAGCTATATCGCCCTTCATACCATATCACCAAACGTCATGCTTTAGATCCTTATATATTTTAGTAGAACCGGAGTGGTAGGCAACACTAGAACCAAGCGCCTCTTTGCACAACTTAACTTGGATTTCCTCAACTACGGGAATACAAAATCAATCGCGGTACTTCAAGGTACCCGCGTCATAATTGAAAAGTCTGGTAATTCTATATTTGCAGTTCTATTATAAAGGTGCAGCAAATCAGGATCATCCTTTTGATGTAGCCTCGTAAGTGTATTCCATGAAGGCTCTATTACTTCCAAACTGCTGGGCGAGTCGCTATTCCCCACCGATATACCCATCAAGATAAATTCTTCTACCAGCAAATCTACAGAAAGGTTAAAAACTTTCGATGACTTCCTACTCAGGGCGTCGGCTACGACATTAGCTTTGCTCGGATGGTATTGGGTCTCAACATCATAATCTACCACATATTCTAACCATCTCCGCTGGCGCAAATTCAACTCATTTTGAGTGAAGACGTACTTCAAACTCTTATGATCCGTATAAATCTTACATAGAGCGCCATATAATAAGTGTCTCCATAACTTTAGGGCATAAATCACATATGCGAACTCCAAATCGTGCGTAGGGTAATTCTTCTCGTGAGTTTTTTTTACTGTCTCGACCTATAAGCGATCACTTTGCCCTCTTGCATCAACACGAACCAAAGTCCAACGTGTGATGCATCCACATACACAACATACTTTATTCCTTCGGTAGGCAAGGCCAACACCGAAGCAGTGCACAATCTCCCTTTTTATTCCTGAAAAGCCTCTTTGCACTTAACGCTCCAAATAAAAGCTACGTTCTTCTGCGTAAGCTTCGTCAACATCAAATACAATGAAGAGAAACCTTCCACAAGCCTCCTATAATATCCTGACAACCCTAGGAAACTTCTTATCTCTTTGGGTGTGGTAGGTCTATTCCAATCCATCATAGCAGCTATCTTCTTGGAAAATTCCATCTTTATTAACCACATGACCTAGAAAAGAAACCTGAGACAGCCAAAACTCACACTTTCTTAGCTTAACATACAAATTATGCTCCCTCAAAGTAGACAAAACTAAACTCAAGTTTTGTGCATGCTCTTCAGCACTGCGGGAGTATATCAGAACATCATCTATAAATACAACCACAAAACGGTCCAGGAAATCCTTAAACGCCTTGTTCATCATATCCATAAAAGCAGAGGGTGTATTAGTCAATCCAAGGGACATCACCAAGAACTCAAAATGTCCATGTCGTGATCAAAAAGCAGTCTGTGGAATATCCATCTCACGAATCCTCAACTGATGGTAGCCTGAACGAAGGTCAATATTTGAAAACATAGTGCTACCACACAACTGATCAAACAAGTTGTCTATTCTCGGCATGGGATACCTATTTTTGATGGTTACCTTATTCAGTTCTCTATAATCAATGCACAACCTCATTGATCCTTCCTTTTTCTTCACAAACAGCATAGGATCACCCTAGGGTAAAGAACTTGGTCTAATGAAAACATTCTGCAGCAACTCATCCAACTGTGTACGCAACTCCTCTAGCTCACGCGAAGCCATACGGTATGGCGCCTTAGCAATAGGACGGGTACCCGGCTCCAAATATATGATAAACTCCACGTCTCTCTCAGGTGGAAGACCAGGAAGGTTATCAAGAAATGCATCTGGAAACTCACGCACTACAGGGATCTCCTCTACATGTGGCAAACTACCACCAGTCGCCAACACTAAAACCAAACAGGCAAAACATCTGGAATTTACAAGCTTCCGAGCATGTACCACAGAAAAAATCGGAGAAACTTGGCGCGGAAAACCATAAACACTCCTGGGTTGACTGTTGTCCATCTAGAAGTCTAAGTTGTCACAACCCGCATTTTCTCCAATTATAAGAATTATCAAAGTATGAGAAAACACGCGTCATGATGCCACGTCAAGCAGGGGATAACCGCTGACGCTCAGGCAAAACCCACTACAAACTTTATGCAAGAAAATCCTGTGTTTTATGAATAGAAAATCAGTTATATTTTAGAGACCGTATCCCTCGGCTCAGTGGATCACCTAGTCCACAAAAGAAAAACTATATTTATACGCTGCGGAAAGAAAAATACTTTAATTAGGTTTTACACCCTAAAGAGCGCAAAAGGGTCCCAAGAGAACCACTCATGCTATGCAAGACACTACATTTAATTTATATAATATATAAGAAAACGGTTTTCATACGTGATTTGGAAAATAGTGATTAAGCTTATAAAACATACTGATCAGGAGCTTCATTTATAATAATATTTATAGTTTAAAAGTAACTAGCAACCTAGCATAAATCCTTCTCAAAGCAAGTAGACTATCTCCAGAAAATGGTAGCAGAATAAGTAATATATCTAGTACAAGGGTAAGAAAAACTACCAGTGGGCGCCAAAAACCTGACATGAACCCACTAGCACATATGTAAGTCTGCAAGAAGGTACAGAGAAACTATCTCACTAACAAGGTAAACGGAACTCCAAAGTCCGGGAGTCCACCAGCAGCACCACTGCCTCAACTAGCCACCAGACCGGCTACAACTCAGAACCTGAGGCATTCCAAAAGAAAATAGAATACCTCAGCAAGCAACGAGGTAAAAACAACTGCATGCAAGAGTCAACCAAAAGGAAGAAGTAATTGAAAAACATGCAGTAAAAAGAGTCACAACTGCCCAAAACAGGACAACAAGAAAAGCACAATGAGCAAAGAAAACAGCAACAACCCAACTCCGGAACAACATCCTGCCGGGCCTAATAGGCTACCAAGAGCCTAAAGTGCTGCACGCTACTAAGGAAGAAACTTCTAACACCCTAAACTGTGGAAAGTGGTAGTAGCAAAAACAACAACGAGGAACCAGATCGGAGGCAACCACAGTCCCCCAATCCACCATGTCCAAGTCAAATAAACTCGAGGGTCAACACGTGAAAGCACAAGGGACCTTCCACCCACACATGCCCAGCCCGTACCTGGAGCAAGAAAAACAAGAGTGGCCTTGGCTATATCACACAACTCCACCCTCCTGAAGAGCTACAAACCACCACTACTAACCACGACCCACGATTCGGCCTTTAAGAAGGTAAAGAAAACGGCCGACAAGGAAATACCAGAAATAAAACAAGAAAACCACTCGGGAACGAAAAACAAGGTAAAGGAAGAGTGTTGAAAAGAATCAACACGACAAGGCGCTGAGTGAGACCCACTCAGTGCCTACCTAAACCTTGGCGTTGAGTGAGCTAGCCTCACTTAAGGCCAAAACCAAACTCTAACCTCAATCCCACTAAGGTAAAATGGAGCTCGACGATTGTCGACCGGAGGTCGACGATAGTCGAACGGCCTAAGGCAGAAACCGAGATCGACGATCTCCATTCAGAGATCGACGATAGTCGAACGATTCTAAGACAAAAAGAAGGCAGGGAATTTCCAGTACTCGAGTAGTTTCCAACTACTCGTGTACCTCATCCCTCTACTCGAGTAGTCGCCTACTACTCGAGTACCTCAACCCTCTACTCGAGTAGTCGCCCGCTACTCGAGTATACGAACATAACCAGCACTCGAGTAGTTATCAACTACTCGAGTACCCCAACCCGCTACTCGAGTAGTTGCCTACTACTCGAGTATCTACAAACCTGCACTCGAGTAGATGCCTACTACTCGAGTAAACCAAACCACCTACTCGAGTATCTCGAGTCCACTACTCGAGTAACTCAAACCTGCACTCGAGTAGATGCCTACTACTCGAGTAAACCAAACCACCTACTCGAGTATCTCGAGTCCACTACTCGAGTAACTCAAACCTGCACTCGAGTAGATGCCTACTACTCGAGTATCTATAACCCTGCACTCGAGTAGATGCCTACTACTCGAGTAAACCAAACCACCTACTTGAGTATCTCGAGTCCACTACTCGAGTAACTCAAATCCTCTACTCGAGTGGTTACCTACTACTCGAGTAACTCCAATCCCCTACTCGAGTAGTTACCTACTACTCGAGTAAACCAAACCCCCTACTCGAGTAGTTACCTTCTACTCGAGTAAGCCAAAGCACGTACTCGAGTATCTCGAAACCACTACTCGAGTAACTCAGACCCCTACTCGAGTAGTTACCTACTACTCGAGTACTCCAAGGCTAATACTCGAGTATCTTAACCCACTACTCGAGTATCTCAAAGCCACCACTCGAGTATCTACCACCTACTCGAGTACTCCAGAACTAATACCCGAGTAATCCACTTCTACCTCACGAGTAACATACTCATATACTCGAGTAATACACTTACTAACTTCTGGAAAAAAAAATCACTCCCCTCCCCTCCTAACACTCCCTCTCGGCTACACCCAAACCAGAGCAAATCTGAACAAAGATAAACGGCATTAGGCCGGCAAAGTTGGGTTACATCAGCACAAGTAGGGGGGGTCAATAGGAAGAACTAATTCCTATAGATAGCAATAAATATGAGAACAACAAGGCCTCTAACCTGGGCTAACAGGGATTTCAATTTCAGCAAAAATAATCAAAAAGAAACTTGGCAAGGGCAAGAATACCACTTGCCTCAACTTGTAGCGAAGCTTGGATGGCTCTCCTCCTCTTCACACGGAACTAACAGTCGCAGCACCTAGAATAAATCTCACGACCATCAATGGCTGAAAACTCCAAAACCGAAACCCAAATCTCATCAAAACTCCACGAAAATCAAATATCTTACCGTCGAAACGAAGATCTCGGAGAGAGCAAGCCAACGCCGTTTTCGGAATCGAATTTCGTTCACGAACAAGCCCGGAATCGCTGACCGAAGGAGGTACAGGACGGGCGGTTTTCTCCTCTGTTCTTCCGAGAACAAGCCGACGGTTTCTCTCTCAGGAAAAGAAGAAGAAGTGGGCCGTCACTTCTTAAACAGAGCTTTTATACGAAAAGCTAAACACCGGTTCATCCATAACCGAACCCTAAAACGCCTAATTACTTAATTTCATTAAGTAAATACCAAAATAGGTATAAGCCAAAAATATGGCTGCCACCAAGGCGAGGCAATAACTGCCTTAATAAATTCTCCCGCAGAATTTAATAAACGGTCAAAACCAAAAGGCTACAGGACAGCCAAATCAATCTAATTAATTGATCACAATATTATTAACACACCAAACGACACGAAAACCGAATCACCTCGGAATCCGACGAAATTCGCACCGTAGCTAAATATCCACGCTACGAACTCAACGACGAAGTCGAAATTAACTTTCGACGAACAGAACTCGAGTTATACCCAAACAAAGCCAAACACAAACATCCCCCCGAGAGGCCACACCGGGTCACCCAAAACGACTCGGCTTGCTAGGGAGACCTTGCCAACAGGCTACAAAACGGGGCACTGAGTTCTAAGGAGCTAAACCATACTCCACACATGGCACAAGCCACAGAAACGCGTCATCGTAACGCCAACGAGATTAAAAATAAACGCAGGAAAAAATCGGGGGCGTTACAGTCACTCCCCCTAAAAGAAAGTTTCGTCCCGAAACTTTACGCACAACACTCCTACTAAAGAAGGAGAAAAAACTAATAGGAGTTACAAGAAGGATAACATACCGATTAAATCAACGAAACAGGTGAGGGTAAGCCCTCCTCATAGCCGACTCTAACTCCCAAGTCGCGCTTTCCAAATCCTGATTCTTCCATAGAACCTTAACCATCGGTATGGACTTCTTTCGCAGCACACGCTCCTGAGTATCCAAAATACGAACCGGCACCTCAACAAAAGAGAGGTTGGGCTCCAACTGGGGCACAACATCCAAGAGCTGCCCACTGCTGCGCACACACTTCCGCAATTGGCTAACATGAAAAACATTATGCACACCTGGGAAGTTCGCTGGTAAATCCAATCTATATACTGACACGCCAACCCGTTCCAAAATCTCAAACGGGCCCACATACCTTGGGTCTAACTTCCGATTCATACCAAATCTCTTAACACCTACCATCGGGGAAACTTTGAGGAATACAAGGTCCCCGATGGAAAACTCCAAAGCAGATCTACGCCGGTTGGCGTTCTTTTCATATCTTTCCTGGGCTATACGAAGCTTCTCCCGAATAAGTTTCACTGCGACTTCCATTTCCTCAAGCGCATCGGGACCCAACAAAGGCCTCTCACCAGCCTCAGCCCAAAACAACGGAGTCCTACAGCGCCTCCCATACAAGGCTTCGAACGGAGCCATCTGCAAACTTTCCTGATAACTGTTGTTGTAGGCAAATTCCATGAGTCGCAACCGCTCATCCCACGCTCCACTGTGGTCTAAAATATAGCACCGGATCATATCCTCAACAATTTGGTTCACCCTCTCCGTCTGCCCATTGGTCTGCGGGTGGTAGGCAGTAGAATACCTCAGATCCGTACCCAAACCCTCCTGCAGACTCTGCCAAAAACGAGAAGTGAACCGGGAGTCTCGATCAGAAATGATGCTAACCTGCACACCGTGGAGTCGGATGACTTCATTCATGTATAACTCCGCTATCTTCTTCATCGGGTAATCAATCTTATAAGGTACGAAGTGAGCGCACTTCGTCAATCTATCTACTATAACCCAAACAGAATCAAATCCCCTCGGGGATTTCGGTAATCCCGTAATGAAATCCATATATATACTTTCCCACTTCCAAGTCGGGATCTCTAGCGGAGTCAACTTACCACCAGGCCTTCCATGATCGGCCTTCACACGTTTGCAAGTGTGACACTCAGCAACAAATCGGGCTATATCTCCCTTCATGCCATACCACCAGGCAATTTGCCTTAAGTCACGGTACATCTTCGTAGATCCTGGATGGTAGGAAATGCTGGAACCATGAGCCTCACTGCAAATCATCCTCCTAATATCCCCGACAGCGGGAACGCAAAACCTGCCGCGGTACTTCAAAGTACCCGAATCATCGATAGTAAAGTTGGGCAACTCACCCTTCTCAGTCCTAGTGAAAAGGTGCATAAGATCGAGATCGTCTTTCTGGTGCAGCCTAGTCAAAGAAATCCAGGACGGCTCCGCCACTGACAAGGCACTCTGCAAACTACAGCATCCCACTGAAATATCCATAAGGAGGAACTCCTCCACTAAACGATCGGTGGTGAGGTTAAAGATCTTTCCCGTCTTTCGGCTCAGGGCGTCGGCCACCACGTTGGCCTTGCCCGGATGATACTGGATTTCTACATCATAATCAGCCACATACTCCAGCCACCGCCGCTGACGCAGATTCAACTCCTTCTGCGTAAACACGTACTTTAGGCTCTTATGGTCAGTGAAGATCTTGCATTGAGCTCCATAAAGTAGGTGCCTCCACAACTTCAAAGCATAAATAACCGCTGCAAACTCGAGGTCATGCGTAGGATAATTCTTCTCATGAGTCTTCAGTTGCCTTGACCCATAGGCAATTACCTTTCCATCTTGCATTAATACGCACCCCAAACCTACATGCGAAGCATCCACGTAGACATCATAATCTACTCCCTCAGTAGGCAGGGTCAGAACGGGAGCAGTGCACAATCTCTCCTTTAGCTCCAGAAAAGCCTCCTCGCACTTTTCGCTCCAAAGAAATGCCACATTCTTCTGAGTCAACTTGGTCAAAGGTGCGGCTAGGGAAGAGAAACCCTCCACAAATCTCCTGTAATAACCAGCCAACCCTAAGAAACTCCTGATCTCTTTAGGCGAACTCGGTCTACTCCAATCCATCACTGCTGCAATCTTTTCTGGATCGACCGAGATCCCCTCCTTGTTCACCACGTGGCCTAGAAAAGAAACTTGAGGCAACTAAAATTTACACTTGCTCAACTTGGTGAATAACTTGTGATTCTTCAACTCCGATAGGACCAAACGCAAATGCTGCTCATGCTCCTCAGCACTGCATGAATAAACTAACACGTCATCAATGAAGACCACAATGAACTTATCGAGAAAATCCTTGAACGCCCGGTTCATCATATCCATGAAGGCTGAAGGTGCGTTGGTCAGACCAAACGACATTACCAGAAACTCAAAGTGTCCATGTCTCGACCTAAACGCAGTCCGCGGAATATCCGCCTCACGGATCCTAAGCTGATGATAACCAGAACGAAGATCGATCTTGGAGAACACCGTGCTACCACGCAACTGGTCAAACAAATCATCGATCCTCGGCAGAGGGTACCTATTCTTGATAGTGACCTTGTTCAACTCTCTATAGTCGATGCATAGCCGCATCGACCCATCTTTCTTCTTCACAAACAAAACAGGAGCACCCCAAGGCGACGAACTCTGCCTAATAAACCCCTTAGCTAACAGCTCATCCAACTGAACTCGCAACTCCTCTAACTCACGAGGGTCCATCCGGTACGGCGCCTTAGCAATAGGACGTGTACCCGGCTCTAAATCAATCACAAACTCAACATCCCGATCAGGAGGAAGACCAGGAAGATCATCAGGAAAAACATCGGCGAAACCGCGAACAATAGGAATCTCTTCCAAGCGCGGCACGCTAACAGCGGCTCCAACTGCCGAGACTAAACAAACACAACAATTAGAATGAAACAATCTCTGAGCACATACCGCAGAGATGACAGGAAAATTCTGACACAGAGCAGCATACACGCTGCCGGGCTGACCGTCGTCCCTGATGAAGTCCAAGCGCTTTCCTTTGCACTGAATGACCGCATCATACCGAGAGAGCCAGTCCATACCCAAAATGACATCGAAGTCCTCCAGATCAATCATTTTCAGGTCCGCCTTCGCAAGAAAGTCACCCAACAAAACCGGGCAATCCAAAATGCCCAAATCTGACAACACAGATTCACTAGAAGGAAACTTGACACAGAAGGAATCCCGAACACGATCTAGAGTCAATCGATGACGCTCTACAAAGGCTCTAGCCACGAACGAGTGGGTAGTGCCAGAGTCAAACAGAATATGCGCCCAGCGGTTCTTCACCTTAAACTTCCCTATAGGAACACACAAACTAAGGAACTACCATAGCAATACCGCAACACTCTAGCAAATAAAACTACCAGGCTAGAAAAACAGCAATCAACTAACCTGAAATAACCTGGGTCGAAGTCTGAGCCTCCTCAGAAGAAATCACGTTCAGCTTCCCTTTTCCCTTGTCCACACGCGGAGGTGGAGGTAAAGCCGGTAACGGAACTGCAGGAAGAACTGACTGAACTTGAGGACACCGCAACTTGATGTGACCCTTCTGCCCACACTGAAAGCAGACTCTGTCCTTGGTCCAACACTGGGCCACATCATGCTCGGATCGCTTGCAAACTGAACAGGAGACATCTCTCCTAGGAGCACCATGGATCGCATGAACCTGCTCCTTCTTCTGAGCTGTTGACCTCTTAAAACATTTCTCGACAGGATGGCCTGACCGGCCACAAAAACTGCACACTACTCGGCTCCTCTTTCCCGGAACAGCATCAGGTACCAGGGGCTTCTTCCCCTCCACAGACTTTCTCTTGTCCTTTCTCGTATGCTGGCCTCTGCTCTTTGCCATTTCAATAGCCTCTACCTTAAGAGCAGCCTCTACGACTCCAGCATAAGTCACTGACCCATAAGCACTGGTCAACTACTGCACTTCGCTCCTCAAACCACCAAGAAATCTCTTAACTCGATCAGCCTCAACGCTGACCAAGGCAGGGGCAAAACGGCTCAACTTACTAAATTCTATTTCATACTCACCCACCGTGAGTTGCCTTTGCTTCAGATAAAGAAAGTCATTCATGAGGCGGTCACGCTCGACCGAAGGCAAGAACTTCCTCAACAACATCTCCTTAAACATTTCCCAAGAGCATCCAGCTACTAAGCTCTCCTTCTCTCCCAGCCACCAACTCTTAGCCAATCCTTTAAGCTGATAGGTGGCTAGCATTACCCTCTGGTCACCTGCAATCCCTGAATACGAAAACATCTCCTCCATGGAGATCAGCCAATCATCAATAACCATGAAATCTGCCTTCCCGTCATAAGTGGGAGGGCTCAGCCTTTGAAACTGCGATATGAAGGCCATCTCCGCTGGCACCACCACTGGAGGTCTCATGAGTGCAGAGGGAGGAGGGACAGCTAACCCCCCAGCAGGAACTTGCGCACCCTGAGCCTGTCCTGCCACAACTGCCACCAAAGACTGAATCTGGGCTCGCACCTCCTCCAACTGTCTGCCCATAACTTCACTACTCTGACGCAGACTCTCGATCACCGCACCATTCTGAGCTCCGGACGACTCACCTTCAGACAGGGGAGTCGAACGCGTCACAGGTTGCCTAGCCATCCTAAAATCATAACCACCCCAAATCAGATCCCCAATCAACGACTAGAACCCAAACACAAGTACAGACCATACATATATAGATATAGGCTTAAAGCTGCTAAACTTGCTCTAAGAGTTTATCTTTTTAACAAAAATTTGATGACATGCCCTAACCTAGGGTGGTTAACCACCACCTTACTAACTCCTGTGCCTAGATCGGGAATGCATGACTTTAAATTAATTTGAAAACTTATGTGTGTACATATGTCATCCTGCAAATCTTTAGCTTGGCACATTGTGCTTATGCCATGATATGCTATGCATGTTTGTGCTATGCATTCTAAAAAAGGCCCTAATGCATACTATGAGCGGCGTACGCATGAAAATGTTATGCATCCCATACTACATAACATTCCCATGCAACGAAAAAGAAACGTGCTAGTCGCAGTCATGTGGTGAGGTTATGCATCCCATACTACATAACCCTCACATGTAGCCCCTATGGTGGATCCATATACGAACACATATTATGCATCCCATACTACATAATATGCCTCGTATACTTCATGTTATGCCATGAGTGTAGTGTTCGTGCTTTTGCCAAGACGTGCTGATGACATATCGATGTGTGAATGACATGATGCAGAACTACCAAAAGCAAACAAAGGAAGGTTGCTCAACTAACTTGTCAAGCAACCTCCCTCTGATACCAACTGTCACAACCCGCATTTTCTCCAATTATAAGAATTATAAGAGTATGAGAAAACACGCGTCATGATGCCACGTCAAGCAGGGGATAACCGCTGACGCTCAGGCAAAACCCACTACAAACTTTATGCAAGAAAATCCTGTGTTTTATGAATAGAAAATTAGTTATATTTTAGAGACTGTATCCCTCGGCTCGGTGGATCACCTAGTCCACAAAAGAAAAACTATATTTATACGCTGCGGAAAGAAAAATACTTTAATTAGGTTTTACACCCTAAAGAGCGCATAAGGGTCCCAAGAGAACCACTCATGCTATGCAAGACACTACATTTAATTTATATAATATATAAGAAAACGGTTTTCATACGTGATTTGGAAAATAGTGATTAAGCTTATAAAACATGCTGATCAGGAGCTTCATTTATAATAATATTTATAGTTTAAAAGTAACTAGCAACCTAGCATAAATCCTTCTCAAAGCAAGTAGACTATCTCTAGAAAATGGTAGCAGCATAAGTAATATATCTAGTACAAGGGTAAGAAAAACTACCAGTGGGCGCCAACAACCTGACACGAACCCACTGGCACATATGTAAGTCTACAAGAAGGTACAGAGAAACTATCTCACTAACAAGGTAAACGGAACTCCAAAGTCCGGGAGTCCACCAGCAGCACCACTGCCTCAACTAGCCACCAGACCGGCTACAACACAGAATCTGAGGCATTCCAAAAGAAAACAGAATACCTCAGCAAGCAACGAGGTAAAAACAACTGCATGCAAGAGTCAACCAAAAGGAAGAAGTAATTGAAAAACATGCAGTAGAAAGAGTCACAACTGCCCAAAACAGGACAACAAGAAAAGCACAACGAGCAAAGAAAACAGCAACAACCCAACTCCGGAACAACATCCTGTCGGGCCTAATAGGCTACCAAGAGCCTAAAGTGCTGCACGCTACTAAGGAAGAAACTTCTAACACCCTAAACTGTGGAAAGTGGTAGTAGCAAAAACAACAACGAGGAACCAGATCGGAGGCAACCGCAGTCCCCCAATCCACCATGTCCAAGTCAAATAAACTCGAGGGTCAACACGTGAAAGCACAAGGGACCTTCCACCCATACATGCCCAGCCCGTACCTGGAGCAAGAAAAACAAGAGTGGCCTTGGCTATATCACACAACTCCACCCTCCTGAAGAGCTACAAACCACCACTACTAACCACGACCCACGATTCGGCCTTTAAGAAGGTAAAGAAAACGGCCGACAAGGAAATATCAGAAATAAAACAAGAAAACCACTCGGGAACGAAAAACAAGGTAAAGGAAGAGTGTTGAAAAGAATCAACACGACAAGGCGCTGAGTGAGACCCACTCAGTGCCTACCTAAACCTTGGCGTTGAGTGAGCTAGCCTCACTTAAGGCCAAAACCAAACTCTAACCTCAATCCCACTAAGGTAAAACGGAGCTCGACGATTGTCGACCGGAGGTCGACGATAGTCGAACGGCCTAAGGCAAAAACCGAGATCGACGATCTCCATTCAGAGATCGACGATAGTCGAACGATTCTTAGACAAAAAGAAGGCAGGGAATTTCCAGTACTCGAGTAGTTACCAACTACTCGAGTACCTCATCCCTCTACTCGAGTAGTCGCCTACTACTCGGAGTACCTCAACCCTCTACTCGAGTAGTCGCCCGCTACTCGAGTATACGAACATAACCAGCACTCGAGTAGTTATCAACTACTCGAGTACCCCAACCCACTACTCGAGTAGTTGCCTACTACTCGAGTATCTACAAACCTGCACTCGAGTAGATGCCTACTACTCGAGTAAACCAAACCACCTACTCGAGTATCTCGAGTCCACTACTCGAGTAACTCAAACCTGCACTCGAGTAGATGCCTACTACTCGAGTAAACCAAACCACCTACTCGAGTATCTCGAGTCCACTACTCGAGTAACTCAAACCTGCACTCGAGTAGATGCCTACTACTCGAGTATCTACAACCCTGCACTCGAGTAGATGCCTACTACTCGAGTAAACCAAACCACCTACTCGAGTATCTCGAGTCCACTACTCGAGTAACTCAAATCCTCTACTCGAGTGGTTACCTACTACTCGAGTAACTCCAATCCCCTACTCGAGTAGTTACCTACTACTCGAGTAAACCAAACCCCCTACTCGAGTAGTTACCTTCTACTCGAGTAAGCCAAAGCACCTACTCGAGTATCTCGAAACCACTACTCGAGTAACTCAGATCCCCTACTCGAGTAGTTACATACTACTCGAGTACTCCAAGGCTAATACTCGAGTATCTTAACCCACTACTCGAGTATCTCAAAGCCACCACTCGAGTATCTACCACCTAGTCAAGTACTCCAGAACTAATACCCGAGTAATCCACTTCTACCTCACGAGTAACATACTCTTATACTCGAGTAATACACTTACTAACTTCTGGAAAAAAAAATCACTCCCCTCCCCTCCTAACACTCCCTCTCGGCTACACCCAAACTAGAGCAAATCTGAACAAAGATAAACGGCATTACGCCGGCAATGTTGGGTTCCATCAGCACAAGTAGGGGGGTCAATAGGAAGAACTAATTCCTATAGATAGCAATAAATATGAGAACAACAAGGCCTCTAACCTGGGCTAACAGGGATTTCAATTTCAGCAAAAATAATCAAAAAGAAACTTGGCAAGGGCAAGAATACCACTTGCCTCAACTTGCAGCGAAGCTTGGATGGCTCTCCTCCTCTTCACAAGGAACAAACAGCCGCAGCACCTAGAAGAAATCTCACGGCCATCAATGGCTGAAAAATCCAAAACCGAAACCCAAATCTCATCAAAACTCCACGAAAATCAAATATCTTACCTTCGAAACGAAGATCTCGGAGAGAGCAAGCCAACGCCGTTTTCGGAATCGAATTTCGTTCACGAACAAGCCCGGAATCGCTGACCGAAGGAGGTACAGGACGGGCGGTTTTCTCCTCTGTTCTTCCGAGAACAAGCCGACGGTTTCTCTCTCAGGAAAAGAAGAAGAAGTGGGCCGTCACTTCTTAAACAGAGCTTTTATACGAAAAGCTAAACACCGGTTCATCCATAACCGAACCCTAAAACGCCTAATTACTTAATTTCATTAAGTAAATACCAAAATAGGTATAAGCCAAAAATATGGCTGCCACCAAGGCGAGGCAATAACTGCCTTAATAAATTCTCCCGCAGAATTTAATAAACGGTCAAAACCAAAAGGCTACAGGACAGTCAAATCAATCTAATTAATTGATCACAATACTATTAACACACCAAACGACACGAAAACCGAATCACCTCGGAATCCGACGAAATTCACACCGTAGCTAAATATCCACGCTACGAACTCAACGACGAAGTCGAAATTAACTTTCGACGAACAGAACTCGAGTTATACCCAAACAAAGCCAAACACAAACATCCCCCCGAGAGGCCACACCGGGTCACCCAAAACGACTCGGCTTGCTAGGGAGACCTTGCCAACAGGCTACAAAACGGGGCACTGAGTTCTAAGGAGCTAAACCATACTCCACACATGGCACAAGCCACAGAAACGCGTCATCGTAACGCCAACGAGATTAAAAATAAACGCAGGAAAAAATCGGGGGCATTACACAAGTGCTTGACCTTGCATTAGATAACTACATCATACCTCGACAACCAGTCCATGCCCAAAATCACATCGAAATCTTCCAAGTCTATCACCTTCAAATCAGCAACGGCTAGAAAATCTCCTAACAGAATTGGACAACTCTGAATGCCTTGATCTAACACCACTGATTCGCCAGAGGAAAACTTGACACGAATGCTTCACCAACATGATCGAGGGTCAAACAATGATGCTCTACAAAGGTCCAAGCCACAAACGAGTGGGTAGAATCGGAATCGAAAAGAACGTGCGCCCAATGGTTCTTTACCTTAAACTTTCCTATAAAATCGCGTACGCCGCTAGACAAACAAATGTTGAAACTCTGGCTAATAGATAAGAACTAAATTAGAATCTAACCTGAGATTATATGGGTTGAAGACAAAGTTCCTTCCTCGGTCAATGCAATTTGAAGACAGAGTTTCTTCCTATAAACTCGCGTACGTAGCTAGACGAACAAACGTTGAAACTCTGGCTAACAGATAAGAACTAGATTAGAATCTAACTTGAGATTATACGGGTTGAAGATAGAGTTTCTTCCTCGGTCACCGCAATTTGTTTACCCTTTCCTTTGTCCAATTGCTGTAGCTGCGGCAAGTCTTGAAGTGGGACTGGCTGTAGTGTGGGGTGAGCCTTCGGGCACTTTGACTTAATATGCCCCTTCTGTCTGCATTGGAAGCAGATCTTGTTCTTTTCCCAACAATGGGCAGCATCGTGCCCCCCCCCCCCCCGCTTACACGTAGAATAAACTAAGTCTCTTTTAGGATCACTCTGAATCGCATGCACCTGCTTTCGCTTTTGAGCTCCCAATCTCTTAAAGCATTTCTCAAACAGATGGCCCGACCGGCCACAGAAACTGCACACCACATTGCTTCTTTTCTTTGAAGCAGGACCAAAATCCAAGGAGTTCTCACTATTATCAAATTTTCTCTTTTCTTTTATCAGAATCATTCCACAATCCTTGGCATTTCTAACAGTCTCAAATCCCAAGGCAGCTTCCACTACTTTCGCATTGGTCCAGAATTAGTAAGTTCTGGCAAACTGCTGGATGTCATTTTGGAGACCGCCCAAGAAACCTTTAACTCTACACTCCTCAGCAACTATCAACTCAAAAGAAATCTTATTCAATTTACTGATCCCACTCTCATACTCAACCACTGTGGGGGACTGATCACCAGGTTGCCGCCCTAAGGTGGCAGTCAACAATGCATGCAACTTTGCTTGCATTTCCACCACCTGACTTGCTAGAGTCTCCATGCTCTGACGCAGTTTTATAATCATAACCTCACCCTGCGCACCTTATGACTCACCCTCAAACTAGGGGGTCGAACCCATCGCAACACGCTCAGGCGATTTCCTAATATCACAACAAATATCTAATCAAAACCTAGCTTAACCGCTAGAACCAAAAAACTAAGTTCAGACAATACATAATTAAATACTTGCACATGCTGCTAACTTGCTCTGGGATTTTTATTTATGAAGTCATGCCTAAACTTAGGATGATATACTGTCATCCTACTAACTCATGTGCATAAACCATGAATGCATGAATTCTTATTCTCTTTGACTAAGAACCATGTGTGTATGTATGTCATCATGTAAATCTTTAGCTTGGCACATGTGCTGATGCAATGTTATGTCATACATATTGGGCTATGCAATCTAAAAAGGCCTTAATGCATGTTGTGAGCGGCGTACATATGAAATATTATGCATCTCATACTACAAATATCGCATGCAATGAAAATCAAAATCTAATGTGCATTCATGTGACGATGTTATGTATCCAATATTACATAACAGTCATATGTTGCCTCCTATGAGGATCTATATACAAACACATATTATGCATCTCATACTACATAATATGCCCCATATACTTCTTATCATGCTTATGAGTGTATTGTTCATGCTTCAACGAAGACATACTGATGACACATCGGTGTGTGTATGAAATGAAACTAGATAAGTAACACAAACCTGAGATAGTCGTTCGACCAATTGTCAAACAAACTATCCCTCTAATACCAACTGTCACAACCCGCATTTTCTCCATATTTAATGATGTATTAGAGTAAGGGAAAACATACGTCATGATGCCACCACGTCAGTAGGGGATAACTACAGATGTTTAGGCAATGCTCCAACTTAACACCTTTATGAAAGAACTATAGGTTATTTAGAAAAAATCTAGTTTAAGTTAAGCGGTTAGCCGTATCCCTCAGCTCAGTGGCTCATCTAGTCCTTGAGAAAAAGATAGTTATATGCAGCAGAAAATACTTCATTTAAGTTATTAGACGCTCCACATGAGTATAAACATCCCCAGAGGATAACTCATGGTATGGAAGACACTAGATTTATAATAATAGTGAAAGTAGCTTTTACGACCATTAAATATAATGACTTAGATTTCAAATATGACATGTATGAAGTAATAATAGTAATTTTTATACTTTAAAATATCTAACCTGTAACCTAGCATAAAACCTCCCCAGAGAGTAAGTACATCCAACAAAAAAAGTAAACTAGCAGCTTAGCAAAGTATTCAATATTCTAAAAGAAAACTACAAGCGGGCGTCAATAACCTGAAACGAACGCACTGAAAGTATGCAAATCTAAACTAAAACTGAAAACAACAACTACCTCACGACGGTGAGGAAAACCACTGCAACAACTGCAGTCCACAAGCTATTACCCAAAACAACCGCTCACAAACTACAGCCCTAAACCTGAGACATTCAAAAGAAGAACGTATCAGCAAGAAATTACAAGTGGCAATAGAAATAAATAGGTAACAAGTAGAAAAGGCAAGAAAAGGGTTTACCAAACCCAACTATAAAAATATGCTGGAACCATAGCTGATTAGCCCAATAAAATAGGTAAAGTAAAAGTTTACAATAAAGGAGTTAAAAGAACATTTGCACCAAGTGCGGAACGAAGCCGTGCTTCGATAAAATCTGCAAGGATAAGCATGAAATAATATAGACTGATCTAAGAAGTAAACTGAGCACAAAACAGCTCAAAAATGTGAATCATTAACACTTGGTAAGAACAACCGGGCCGGAGTCGATGACCAAACTATCCAAAACTAGGCTTCCAGACTCAAACATCTCACAAAGGCACTATGGCGGTGGCCATCTTGCCCAACACAACCCAACAGCCACAAAATAGAGACCAAACATCCACAAGTGTAATGACTCACAAACTGGCGTAGCTGAGGAAAACATCATACCCAGAAATCCCAAACCAAATACCCAAGCCTAAACCCAAAGAAATACCTAAACAAGCCCTAAAATCACCTTAAGGACCATACAAGACGAATCCTGCATGAAACGACAAAAATTCTAAGTCCTTACCAAATTCGACGAGTATACCCGACGAACTACAAGGATACTCGACAAATTTCTACAATACTCGATGAATAAGACCTGTGATACTCGTGAAATGCTATTATACTTGACACATCGACCAACGATACTCGATGAATAGCTACTATACTCGACACATCGACCAACGATACTCGACGATTGACGATATTTGCTTGGTCTCACCGGCCACTCAACGATTTCTGCACCTAGTTCATACTCGACGAACTCCCTGATACTCACCAAAATTTCCTTAAAAAAAACGGCGAAATTACTTACCTGAACCCACCGAAATTGACTCCACGATAATCGATGAATTTCCCTTGCGATACACAACGAAATTTCTCCCGATATACGCCGAATCTTTCCTTAGGCTAATCTATAATATTCGACGAATTTCACTATGATACTTGACGAAATTCGGACATACCACTATGCCTAAACTCGATGGATAATAGCTGAAATATCCTAAATCTCTTATGGATTTATCAAGCTTAATCCCTACACTACTCCTGTGCTCTAAGGAGAAGAAATGAACGAGATGAAAAGCAAGAAATGATTACAAGAAGAAAATCGTTACTTGCCTCAAAACAAGGAAATCCGCCGCTCCGCGATAAGGATCGGCCGCCAAAAGCCCTAAGCAGGGTTTCCTGAAACTTTTGTAGGAAGAAGGAGGTCAAAATAACTAACCCTAACGGCTAGAAATCGAGGAATCGGGAAAATCTTACCACGATCGTGTAGATCTCGACGAGAGCTCTTCAAATATTAACTCCTCCGTCGACACCGAGCACCGGACTACACGAGATCGCTGGCTGAAACACCACGATAACCTTACGCTCTTCTCTTTTGCGAAACGGACGACGGCTCGGCATGGAAGACGATGAATAGGGTTTTCTTGACGTGACCCTAATAATCAGCTATATATATGCATATATAAATAATTTTAATATTTATTATTATATTACAATACAATAAACAAAAAACAATCCCAAAACAACCCAAAATCGAAACTAACTCGGAATCTTATGAAAAATCGCATCGTAGCTAAATACCTACGCTATGAATCTATTGGCGAAGTCGAAATCAAAATCCGACAAACAAACTCGGGTAAAACATCACCCGAAGATAAAATGCCACCATATCCCTATAAAAAGGTTCACCGAGTCACCAAAATAGACCCGGCTAGCGAGGGAAGGTACGCAACCAAGCCAAAACTAACCACACAGGAAAACCCACTGAGCAAACCCATGCTCCAACAAACGACACCCATTAACTATGCTTCAATGTAACTCCCAGACGTCAAAAATACGTCACTATGGGAATTAAAATAAACACTGAAAAATCAGGGGAGTTACAGTGAACCCATTTGCTACGAATCTGGCCATATATCTTCATTAATCCTTTCCTGATATGGACTCCTTATTTCTGAACACACATTTGGAACTGATTGCCTTGGCCCCTTTAGGCAGACTAACCAAGTCTCAAGTCTTGTTCTTCCTAAGGGATTCCATCTCTTCCACCATAGCCGCTTTCCACTCAGAATAGTCTCTGCTCTTTATAACTTCTCGGTAAGAACAAGGGTCTAAGGAGATCACCTAAAAAGCGAATGTATAGTGTCCTATAGCCTAATAGGCATTCTGACCTCTCTCCTTGCCTTTCCTCTAGCAATTGAGTATGGCTCTGCTTAAATAGGTTGAACAGCATCTATAAAAGTGAGGAATAGATAGAATTTACTCTAGAGGGGGTGAATAGAGTATTAAAAACAAATTGTTTAGCTTTATTGTGGAATTAAAATATTGATACTTATATGAAAGAGAGAAAAACAAACTAAACTATCACAGCACAACACAAAAAGAAAACACAAGGAAACCAGATGACACAAGAAATTTTATAGTGGTTCCCCAAATCTTGGTACATCCACTCTTCTACCACTCAGGTAGGAATCAACTACAGATTTTTGTTCAGGTGCCCTGTCACCACAAGATCTCTTTCATGTAGATCTAGAGACCCCTTGAGCTTTTGATCAGGATCCCAAAACCCAATAGGTTTTTGATCAGGCGCCTTATCACCAAGTGTTCACTTTTGAAGGGAGAGAAAACCCTGTACAGATGGAGATAAAAGAAAAAAGTATTTGTAAATCTTCTCTTTCTCAATCAAGTGAGAATACTATGTGGATTGAAGTAGAAAGTCCAAGCTCCCCCTGAGATGTTGTATAGATTAAGGAAGAGGAAACTTGGCCCTGGGTGTAGGTCTTCAAAGTATGTTGTTGAGCTTTCTTAGATCTGTAGACTGATATTGATTTGAGCTCTCTGTAGATCTTTGAAGCCTGAGGAAAGAAGAAGACTAGAGAGAATTGTATTTTGAAAATGTTCTTCTTCCTTTTTACAGCAATTGCAACAGTCCTTGAGAAAAAAATTATTTACTGCTGAAGAAAGTTTCTCTCTATATTCCTGACTGCCTGTCTGATTGATTGTTGTTCTCTTTATTTTTTTGAGTTATATATTCAATCAGAATGAAAAAATGCATAAATTTGAATTCCCAAGACAGTACATAATTCCCTGCAAAAATTTAGGAGCCCAAACGGCTAGAATGGTTGGCAACATAAATGCACTTCCATAACTGTCTTTATAAAATAAGCTAATAAAATATTCTGTGAAAACCATAATTAATGCTTCATGTAATACGGTTATCAGCCTTGATAATATCAGTATTAATTATCAGAATATATTTGCCTTTAAATAAATGATCATAACCAAAATAAATACTTCTGACTGTTCTTAAAAACTGATAACTGAAAGCAGCATAAAATCGTAGAGCTTAGTATAGAGATCGTCGAACTGAGTTAAAAGTTCATCGACCTGAGAAAAACTATCGCAGAACTGAGATCACTACTGAGAGGCACGAAATCATCGACCTGAGCTCGACATCGTCGAGCTTTGTTCAGAGTAGAAGACTCTGAGATCATCGATGGGAGATCGACGATCGTCGAGCTGAGTTCGACTATAGTCAAACTGATATAGATAATCCACAAAAACTTTCTGAGTCTAAGTCTGAGTCCACTGCAATGCTTGTCTGCACAAACCTGACCTAAAAGGACCTAACTAAGACTGGACAAAGACCTTGGCTATACATGAGGGTCAAGACATCCTAAGAGTGAACCTAGCACAAATCCAAACAAGGGTTCCAACAATCTCCCCCTATTTGTGTGAGGTCACTCAAAAACAAAACTGAAAAGACCATAAATATCAGATGAAGGGTCAGAGGAGGGTTTAGAAAAGATTATCTTTTTGTTTGGATCTGGTACATCCTTCTTAGAAGTCATCAGGTCTTGTCCACCAAGAGTTGTCTGAGTACTAGTCCTGGGCACAATTGCTTCTGGATGCAATGCCATATATTCAGCTGGATTAAAAACTTTCTTGCTAACTTAGAGTTTGTCCAGCTCTTTTTCTCTATAGGATTATATGGTGGTAAACTTAGATGGATCTTCTCCTTCTTCTACAACTTTTCTTATCTTAGAGAGACCAATCAGTTCTTGAAGCCTGGGCATCCTAAAGTTTGGATCAACTTCCTGCACAATAGGTGGCTGATCATCTTGAGGAGGCAATATTGTAACTTCTTTGAACTGGGTGGATTGGGCCTGAAAACTTATTGCGCTGTGCTGTTCAACACTTTGAGAATAAAGAGATCTTGGAGGAGCGGCCTCACTATACTTTCCTTTGGGCTTATGAGATTCATCATGTCTTATGGACTGATAGGTAGCTATCTTATGAACCTTGGGTAGAACTTGTTATTGAGGAGGAGAGAAGGAGGGGTTCTGATAAATAACTTCCTTTACTTGCTCTGTAGAACTTTGATTCCTTTGCTACTGACTGCTTCCATGGGAATGAGATCTGGATGATCTATCCTGCCTTTGATATGTTCTAATGAAAGAGGTAGGCTTGGAAGATGCATCAGAAGATTGAGGAACAACTCCTGAAGCACCAGCAGCAGGAGGAGGAGGAGGAGGAGGACCTCTTCTGAACTTCTGAGGAGGAGGTGAGTATCTCTTGCTCTTCTTCCTTGCTTTCTGTTCATTTTTAGATAACCACATCCAGCTTTCCATGCCTGGGTATGGAGTAATCCCTTTCAAGATGTAGTAAGGGGTATCATAAGTATTGCCTGGCTTGGGTGCAGCTTTGGGAGCAGCCTTTCTTTTCTTTGACATTTTCTTTTTCTTAGAATTAGAATCGTCTGAATCATCATTCTCATCATCATCAGATGAATCAGGAGGATTGTCATACAAGTCATTTATTTTCTTTATCTGTTTGTCAGCTTTCTCTTTAGTTTCTTCCTTAATATCAAGAGCAATAAGATCATCCAAAGAGGGAAGAGGACTATCATCTATGGGTTAAGAAGGTCCAAGGGGACATGGGACTGGATCAATATCCATAGAAGATATTTCAGCAAGAGGAGCACTTGGCTCACAAATGTTTATTAACCTTGTCTCTAGGGCTGAATTCAAATTTCTGGAAGCCACTAGAAAAATCAGATCATCAGTAATTAGGAGAGCATCAAGCTCATCCTTATCTTTTGTAATAAGCATAGGCTCAACAGCCATAGGAGATGGCATATCTATACAAACTATAACTGACTGAATATCTGTACAAATTGGAGCTGACTGAATCTGCAAGAGCTGTTTCACAACTAAGGGACTCATGGGTCTGGTATAACAGATCATGGCTTTGGAGGTATTGATATCAACTAAAGCAAAACTGTTCTAAACACAGAGAAAGAATGCAAAAGAATCTGTAAATCAATGGTGGGATTTATAAAACAATCACCACTAGAAATGGCAGGTAATAACAAATCAGTGTCCTCATCTGAAGTCAGCAGATCTGAATAAGAAACAATATCTCCACAAAATTTCTGAAAAACTTCTTCTTCCTACACTGCTGGAGGAGACTGAGCTTGAAGTTCTGCTGAGGCTGAACCTGCTGCATCTTTATTGGACATCTCCCCTTGCTTGGTTTCAGTGAAAACTGGAACAAGGCCCCTAGATGAAAAAGGGACAGTGGAGGCAGAAAGGGAAGTAGATAAAGTGGAGATAGAGTGAGCAATAGGTGAAATAGCCTCTGCTATCAAGGATTTAAGAGTTGGAGTGATGAGTTCCAAAAGATGAGAGAGGAAAGAGGGATCAACATGAAGAAACTCAATTGGAGTCTCTAAGTTGAGACAGAAAGATGAGAGGGAGGAGGAGTGAAATCAGTCATGATTTCATCCTTAATAGGGGACTTTCTTGAAGAATTTAGTGGAGAATTTGGTGTTGTGTCTTTAATGTTGATGGGTGAATCATTTTAATGAGAAGGAGATGAGTGAGGTGAGAGTAGGTCAAAATTGGGAAAGGACATGGTGTGGAGGTTTTGAGGTTCAATAGGGTAGAGGGGAAATGGTGACTGAGTAGGAGAAGAAAGGATAGCTGGGGATGAAGGAGTGGTTTGAACAACAGTGGTGGGTAGAGAAGAAACATCGGGGATGACTGGGGAAGCTGGAGGTGGAGGAGGAGGAGGAACTTTTTCATTAGGGTGAGGAGTGGCTGTTACAGCCCTTGTGCCCTCAAATATATTGAAGGAAGTTCCAGCCTTGGAGGGCTTTTGAATCGTCCTCTCCCACCTCCCAAATAGAGAGGAGTCCAACCTCTTGCTTGCATTGATAATTATGGTTATAGAAACCAGTAGCTCTAGAGCTTTCTTCTGGAGGAAGATTCCCAGAATCCTTCCTAAGCAAACTTCCTTCTTATTGTTATTTCTCTTAATCAAATCAAAGAACAAACTAGCCCAATCTATGGACTTCTTATTAACTAGAGCAGACATAATGGCAAACTGTTTTCTATTAATATTGTCATGGGCTGAATGCTTACCCAGCAGTACCTTGCCCACAATATCAGTAAGGAACTTAAAACAAACAGATAAATTCTTCTTTAAGAGCTTAGATGGGATGCCCTATGCATGACCCATCTCCATTAACATCCTGCTATACTTAGAACTATTCTGTTCCAGCTCGTATGTTCCATTTTTCAACTCCAAAATTTCAGTAAGAATTGCAGGGTTTAGAATCACCTGCTGTCCTGAAATGAATCTGATCATTGAAGAGTCATCAGTTGAAGAAGAGTAAACCCACTCTTTGATCTCTGCAACAGATAGTTTGATCCTTATAGACATGAACTTCTTCAGGCCCTGATCATCACATAACTGTAACATCTCTTGAAAAATAGGATCACAGTGACTGATCGATTCGAAGTCGATGTCGAAACCAGTGTGGAACTTCATCGTTGAAAGAACCGCTGCAGAAATCGCCATGGAAGATCTATAGACTCAAGAGAGAAGAGATCAAGAGCAAAGGGAAAATATGAAAGCATGGGACAGAGATCGAAGAGAAACCTACATATAGGTTTTTGGAATATGAAAAGACGATCTCTGTCCGACGATAAAATCACAAATGTCGATCTTAGGTCAACGATTAATTTGTAAATAAATAGTATCTTTGGTATCTGATCTCAGTAGCGTAAATTGATAGTCAAGTCTTAGGTCGACGATTAATTTACTGAAGCAAATTCGTCAAACTCCGGTCGACGATTTTTGTCTTCACACAGAGCTATCGTCAAACTCAGGTCGACGATTGAGCTCAAGATGAGTTCGAAGATCGTCGATCTCTGTTCGACGATCGTTGAACAAATCTTCACAAAGACATAATTCAATTTTAATCCATGCCATTTATCATTCCAAGCTGATTCAAAAAGAATAGATGTTTTTGCACATCTAAAGGCTTGGTAAAAATATCTTCTCTTTGAAAATTAATGGGGATAAACTTGAGATTAATCTTGTTTTTGTCAACACAATCTCTAAGAAAATGATGCCTTATTTCTATATGCTTGGTCCTAGAATGCAGGACTTGATTTTGTGCAATTGATATGGAACTGGTACTGTCATAAAATATATATGGTTGTATTTTTGAGAGAGTACCCATAATCTAGTAGTTGATTTTGAATTCACAAGATCTGTGAATAGTAACTACCAGCTGCTATATATTCAGCCTCTGCAGCTGATGTAGACACAGATTATTATTTCTTGCAAAACCAGGACACTAACCTATCACCAAGGAACTGACAAGTTCCTGAAGTACTTTTTCTGTCAACTCTGCATCCAGCATAGTCAGCATCAGAATATCCAGTTAATTCAAATTCTAACTCTTTAGGATACCAAAGTCCTAAATTAGGACAGCCCTTTAAATATCTTAAAATTCTTTTGAGGAGAATTAAATGAGATTCTTTAGGGTTGACTTGAAATCTAGCACAAAGACATGTTGCAAATATTATATCAGGTCTACTTGAAGTAAGATATAGTAGGGACCCAACAATGGCCCTAAAATTTTTCTGATCAACAGGTTTACCCTTTTCATCAGAATCAATTACTGCATTAGAAGCCATGGGTGTCTTCATTGCTGAGGCATCATCCATCCCAAACCTTTTTACTAATTCCTTAACATACTTGGACTGAGATATGAAGATGCCATCAGGAGCTTGCTTCACTTGAAGACCAAGAAAGTAAGAGAGTTCACTCATGCTACTCATTTCAAACTTGGAATGCATAAGGTCAGAAAACCTTTTGCAAAGTTTAGAATCAATAGATCCAAATATAATATCATCAACATATACTTGAACTAACAGAATCCTATCATGATGATGTCTTATAAATAAAGTCCTATCTACAATGCCTCTTGAAAATTTATGCTATAAAAGAAAGCTAGCTAGGGTTTCATGCCAAGTTCTTGGAGCTTTCTTTAGACCATAGAGAGCCTTATATAATTTGAAAACATAAGAGGGGTGAGTTGAAGAGATAAAACCTGGTGGTTGTTCCACATATACTTCTTCCTTAAGTTCTCCATTGAGAAAAGCACTTTTGACATCCATTTGATATATCTTGAATTTCTTGTGAGCAGTATAAGCCAAGAAAATTCTAATAGCTTAAAGCCTTGCAACAGGTGTAAAGGTCTGATCATAGTTAATACCTTCTTCTCGCCTGTAGCCTTGTGCCACTAGTCTTGCTTTGTTTCTAACAATTATACCTTGAGCATCCAATTTGTTTCTGAAGACCCATTTAGTTCCAATAACTAGATGTCCTTTGGGTCTAGGAATCAAGTTCCAAACTCTGCATCTTTCAAACTGATTGAGCTCCTCTTGCATTGTAATAATCCAGTGTGGATCTTGCTCAACATCTTTAATGGATGAGGGCTCAATTTGAGATAAGAAGAAGGCATGCATCATATCTTGGTTGAGTTGATGCCTTGTCTACACACCAACTGACATACCTCCTATCACTTGAGATATGGGATGATCTTTAAGTATAAGATAGTCAGGAGGTGGAGTTTGTTCAACAACAACAACATTATGAACCAATTCCTCTTGTGGAATTAAATTTGCTGTTGGAGAAGCTTCAGTAATTTCCAGAGATTCTTCTTCACAATCTTCATCAATCTGTGGAGAGGGATGAGATATCACCTTCTAGGTGAGATTTAAGTCATCCAGCTTTTTACATAGACTTGGTACCTGCAAATAATTACTGGTAGAAGCTTCCTTCTCCTTGTAAAACATATTAGCTTCATCAAATGTAACATGTATAGATTCTTCAATTTTCAAGGATGATTTATTGAAAACCCTATATGCCTTGATAACTTGGGAATATCCTAGAAAGATTCTCATTGTAGCTTTGGCTTCAAACTTTCTAAGATAATCTTTGTTGTTATTATGTATATAACAGATACAACCAAAAATTCTTAAGTAGTCTATTTTCGGTTTCTTCCCTTTGAGTAATTCATAGGGAGTCTTGCCTTTTAATTTGTGTATCAAACTTCTATTCAGGACATAATTTGGTGTGCTTACAGCTTCTGCCCAGTAGGATAGAGGCATGTGAGCATCAACAAGCAATGTGCATGCAGTTTCAATGTGTGTTCTATTTTTTCCTTTCAACTACCCCATTCTGTTGAGGAGTTCTGGGAGAAGAGAAGCAGTGCTTGATACCTTCCTTCTCACAGAATTCTTGCATAGGAAGAGATTTAAACTCAGTGTCATGATAACTTCTGATCAATGCAACTAGAGTAGAGTACTCAATCTTTATGCATTTTAGAAAGTCTGTAAGAACTTTGAAGTTATCAGACTTGTTTCTCAAGAAGAAAACCCAAGAGAACCTGGAGAAGTCATCTACAATAACTAAAGTATAGAACTTCCCTCCCAGGATTTGTACAGCAATTGGTCCAAAATTGTCCAAATGAAGCAGATACAAAATCATAGGTGAATCACTCTTATTAACTGATTTAAAACTATTTTTAGTTTGCTTGCCTTCTTGACAAGACTTGCAAAGGCTTTCCTTCTTGTAGGGGCAAGAGGGCAATCCTCTAACATGGTTGTCCCTAGATAACCTAGCAATGTTTCTAAGATTTACATGTCCTAGCCTTTTATGCCACAATGTATTATTAGTGCTAACCTGGTTAAACAAGCAGATTTCTGAACAAGCAGAATTAAAATCAACTAAATAGATTTTGCCTAACCTAATACCCGATAACACAGTATTGATGTTTAAAGAAATATTGCATTTAGATTCAGTAAAACATACCTCATAACCTGCATCACATAGCTGACCTATGGATATCAAGTTATGTTTTAGGCCACTTACATATGCCACTTTCCTGAATGTGACAACTCCAAATGTAAATTCTCCATAACCTTCTGTCTGACCAAAGCTTGAGTCTCCAAATATAACCTTTGGACCTAGCTTTGCCTTGTAGTTACTTAGATTGGCCTTGTTTCCTGTCATGTGCTTGGAGCACCTACTATACAAATATCACTTATCCTGTATGGTAGGATAGGTCTTCACCTGTAAGATAATAACTCATATATTTTGGACCCAGGTAACCTTGGGTCCTAGCTTCTTTTCATACTTAAAACTTGAAATATAAGAGTATTCAGGTTGACTTTTATAACCTAAGGGATGAAATCTCCTAGGTGGGATTATCCAGTTAGTTAAGGGATGGAAAGGTTAAGAGTTAGAGTTCTTATTGAAATTTCTATTGAAATTATAGTTTTGATGAAACTATTTTGAGTTCGACAATTTGTGTTGAGATCGTCGATCTACGTTCGACGAACAACATTGATATCGCCGATCTTAATTCTCAGAATAATAGTGGCTATTATCTAGGTTCCACGATCGTCGATCTCTGTTCGACGATACATAATGATATCGTCGATCCCTGTTTGCAGAGTGTTTAGGCTCAAGCTATGGGTCTTGAGATCGTCGATCATCGTTTGACGAATAATGCTGAGATCGTCGATCTTGGTTCGGCGATTTTTGTTCAGACCTAGCTTTTTGTTTTTCTTTATTTATCTCAACTTGTTTTAAAATCTTGTTAACTGTTTTAATTTGTTTTGTATTCTTCTTACCCCTATCTTAAATAAACTTTACAGGTTGTGAAAGGTGGTTTTTCTGAATAATTGGTGGTTCATTAGATGATTCACCTAATCCTAACTTACTTCTATTAAGTCTAGCATTAAGTGTGTTGGTAATTTCTACTAGTTGTTTTCTTCTTCCATTCAATAATTCCTCTAGCTATTTTGCTTTACTTAATTCAACTTTCATAAAAATGATTTGTTCACTATACATGTCAATTTCATTTTTCAATTTAATATTTTCTGATACTAAGCTACATAATTAAATTGTCTATCTCTGAGAAGTTTGATTTCCTTCTCAGATCTAATCAGATCACTACACATAGATTTAAAGTCATTTCTAAAATCTTCAGAGGTAAAGTCAAAGTCTTCCAATACCTGCTCACAATTTGAACATTCTTCATATTCTCCTTCTTCTGAGACATTTCCTGAAGCATTGATGGTCATTAAGCAAATTTCTTTGGTCTTTGCTTCTTCTTCATCTTCACTAGAACTAGAGGAAGATGATTCTTCAGTGTCACACCATGTTTCTGCAACAAACCCTCTCTCCTTCTTCTTGTGCTTGTAGGAGGATGGTTTGCTAGAGTGCTTCTTGGAGTCTTTCTCCTTTCTCCTTTCCTTATGCTTATTTTCTGGACATTCTGGAAGAATGTGTCCAGGTTTCCTGCAACCAAAGCAGATAATCTCTTTAGAAGGGGTTTTGTCATACCTTGATTTATCATCACTTCTTGATGATTTCCTTCTGAATTCTTTTCTACCCATCTTGAAGAATCTCTTTGCAAAGAGACTCATCAACTCTTCATTTGATGGAGAAGTTTCTGATTCTTCTGAAGCTTTGAAAGCTATATTCTGCTCCTTCCTAATTTGTGTATCAGTCTTTTGTTACTCAGCTTCTCTTGTCTTCAGCAGCTGTTCATAGGATTTCAGCTTTCCTAAGACTGATTCTGTAGTCATCTCATGCGTGCTTCTGGTCTCTCTAATAGGCAAGATTCTAGAGTCCCATGAGCTGGGGAAGCGCATGAAAATCTTGTCATTTATTTCTGCTACTGAGATATCTTTGTCAAGAGTTTTCAGCTTATTAACAATGATGCTGAGTCTATTGTACATCTCAAAAACTTGCTCAGTTTCTTCCTTTTTAAAATTCTCATACTGGAAGATGAGATGAGCTCTCCTATCCTTCCTTTCATCTGCTGATCCTGTAACCATCTGGTTTAAGGAATCCCAGATTGCCTTAGCTGATTCACATTCAGCTACTTTCTGAAATATATCATCAGACATTGTTTGTGATAGTATGTTCAAGGATTTTGCATCAACAATCTTTGCTTTCTTGTATGCATAATTGTAGTCTGGAGGAGGTACTGCAGTCATATCTGTGGAAGTACTTGGTGGGGCAGCTGGTGGAGGTACTCTTGTTAAGATAGAATCATAAATGTCTTCATCAATAGAATTCATATAAAGCCCGATTCTTGCCTTCCAAATTCCAAATTTTTGCAAGTTTCAAACTGGAGGTCTGATGCTTTCAAAGTCCTTGTACTGTGTCATGGTATAACAAAAAATTATAGAGTAAAAAGATATCTATCAGGGATCTTAGGTTCAGGTGTTAGCCTGTACAACCTTAAAAACACACCCTCTGATACCAATTGAAAGTGAGGGATAGATAGAATTTACTCTAGAGGGGGGGGGGTGAATAGAGTATAAAAAAAAAATATTTAGCTTTATTACGGATTTAAAATATTGATACTTATATGAAAAAGGGAAAAACAAACTAAACTATCACAACACAACACATCACAAAAAGAAAATACAAGGCAACTAGACGACACAATAAATTTTATAGTGGTTCCCAAAATCTGGGTACATCCACTCATTTACCACCCAGGTAGGAATCCACTATAGGTTTTTGTTCAGGTGCCCTGTCACCACAAGATCTCTTTTAGGTAGATCTAGAGACCCTTTGAGCTTTTGATATGGAGCCCAAAATCCAATAGGTTTTTGATCAAGTGCCTTATCACCAAGTGTTCACTTTTGAAGGGAGAGATAACCCTATAAAGATGGAGATAAAAGAAAAAAGTATTTGGAAATCTTCTCTTTCTCAATCAAGTGAGAAGACTATGTGGATTGAAGTAGAAAGTCAAAGCTCCCCCTAAGATGTTGTATAGATTCAGGAAGAGGAAACTTGGCCCTGGGTGTAGGTCTTCAAAATATGTTGTAGAGCTTTCTTAGATCTGTAGACTTATATTGATTTGAGCTCTCTATAGATCTTTGAAGCCCTAGGAAAGAAGAAGACTATAGAGAATTGTATTTTGAAAATGTTCTTCTTCTTCCTTTTTACAGCAATTGCAACAGTCCTTGAGAACAAAATTATTTACTGTTGAAGAAAGTTTCTCTCTATATTCCCGACTGACTGTCTGATTGATTATTGTTCTCTTTGTTTTTCTGAGTTATATATTCAATCAGAATGAAAAACGGCATAAATTTGAATTCGCAAGACAGTACATAATTCTCTGCAAGAATTTAGGAGCCCAAACGACTAGAATGGCTGACAACATAAATGCACTTCCATAACTGTCTTTATAAAATAAGCTAATAAAATATTATGTGAATACCATAATTAATGCTTCATGAAATACGGCTATCAGCCTTGAGACTATCAGTGTTAATTATCAGAATATATTTGCCTTTAAATAATTGATCATAACCAAAATAAATACTTCTGACCGTTCTGAAAAACTTATAACTGAAAGCAGCATAAAATCGTAGAGCTTAGTTCAGAGATTATCGAACTGAGTTAAAAGGTTGACGACCTGAGAACAACTATCGTAGAACTGAGATCACTGCTGAGAGGCACGAAATCGTCGACCTGAGCTCGTAGATCGTCAAGCTCAGTTCATAGTGGAAGACTCTGAGATCGTCGATGGGAGATCGACGATCGTCGAGCTGAGTTCGACTATAGTCGAACTGATATAGATAATCCACAAAATCTTTTTGAGTCTAAGTCTGAGTCCACTATAATGCTGGTCTGCACAAACCTGACCTAAAAGGACCTAACTAAGACTGGACAAAGACCCTGGCTATACATGGGGGTCAAGACATCCTAAGAGTTAACCTAGCACAAATCCAAACAAGAGTTCCAACAATCTTTCGCATTCGATTCGGAGGAATCAACATGAATGTCTGCTTTGGCACTGCCATCCAGCTCCACCTCCACTACTGATTCTGGAGTCTTCTCTACCTCTTTAATATGAGACCGAGACTTCGTCAGCATAGAAGACCCATCAAAGACTACATCATGCTTCAGCTCGACCTTCTTGGTTTCAGGGCTCCACAGCTTAAACCCTTTAGTGTCAGTCTTATGGCCTAGAAAGATGCTATATTGACGGCTTCAGACCAGAAAGACTTAGCTAAATCAGCGAACAGTCGCATGCACCAAGTTCTTTCCAGCAACGTTCTATTCATGCTCTTTACAACACCATTCTGTTGTGGTGTACCTAGTATGGTGAGATGTCGAGTGATGCCTTCTTGACTACAATATGTCTGAAACTCTACTGATGTGTATTCACCGCCATTATCAAATCTGAGGTATTTCACCTTCTGCCCGGTCTGCTTTTCTAGTTTGGTCTTCCAGATCTTGAACTTCTCGAATACTTCAGACTTGTGCTTGAGAAAATAGATCCAGACCATTCTTAAGAAATCGTCGATGAAGGTTACCAAATACTTGGAACCTCCAAGTGATGGCTCTGGGATGGCCCCCAAACATCTGAGTGTATGTACTCCAAGATCTACTTGCTGCGCTTGCTCTATGTCACAAATTTTACTTTGAACTGTTTCTAGAGAACGCACGTCTCATAGAAGTCAAGCTTGCATGGTTTTACTCCTTTCAGCAGTCCATTCTTGTGCATCTCCAACAGTACTCTCTCACTCATGTGCCCAATCCTAGCATGGCATAGCTGAGAGGAATTCTCATGTGTCGATGTAGAAACTGTTGCATCTCCAACTATTATAGTGCCCATCAATCTGTACAGAGTACCTGAGCGCTCCCCTTTCATTACGACTATAGCGCCTTTCTTGACCTTCAAATAGCCTCCATCACCAAGGTAGGAATATCCGGCCACCTCTAGGGTGCCTAAAGAAATCAGGCTCTTTCTTAAATCAGGGACGTATCTGACATCTGTAAGAGTTCTGACGGTTCCATCGAACATCTTGATTCTGATACTGCCAATCCCCATCGTTCTGCACTCTGAGTTGTTTCCCATTAGAAAACGACCACCGTCACATTGCCTGAAGCTATGAAACCATTCTTTATTCGGGTACATGTGATAAGAGCATCCAGTATCTAAGATCCATGCGTTTGTGGTGTCGATACTGGATGAGACATGGAGAATGTCAACATCTCTCTCATTATCAGATGCCACTGCAGCCTGCTGTAGCTCTTGTGTCCTCTCCTTGAGCTTCGTCTTTGGATAGTTATTTTTCTAGTGTCCATCTTCCTTGCAGTAATAACACCTGTTGTTTTTTGCTTTTAGACTTGGACCTGGGTCTGTTCCCTTTCTTGCCTCTGTCTCTGGATCTATCTCTGATCGGGTCGTTGCTCTTCACAATAGACCTTCACTAGTGTTAGAACCTGACTTGTTTCTTGTTTCATTTGACAATAATGTAGTCATCACCTCTTCCATCTTCTAGGTGTCTTTCCCTTAAAAGATCGTGGTGGTCAAGTTATCAAAGGACTTCGGCAATAAAGACAACAGAAGAAGAGTTTGGTCTTCTTCCTTAACTTTCACATCCATTTTGTGCAATTGAGAAATGAGCTTGTTGAACACATTCATATGTTCCAGCAACTGAGTACTCTTGGACATCCTCAAGCTGTATAACTGCTTCTTGACGTAGAGTTTGTTCGTGAGCGACATGGACATGTAGATCTCCTCCAATTTCTTCCACAGATCTGCTCTTGTCTAAGCGTCGACTACATTATACATCACCTCGTCTGCTAGGCACAGCTGAATTGTAATGATGGCCTTCAGATCTAATTCTTCTCATTCATAGTTCTCCTTCCCAGAATTCTCCCTGCCAATGAGCGCTTTATGGAGACCTTACTGAATGAGAACTGCATTGATCTGTTTCCGCCACATACAAAAATCAATCTTGTCATCGTACTTTGGAATCTCGAATTTTTCCGTCATCGTGTTGCTTAGGGTTTTCCGAGAACCAGTACCTCGCTTTGATACCAATTGTTATGAAAGCCGCAGCGATTTCCAATTTTCGCGGAGCGTGCAGCGCAACAACAATAATCACATTATATGAGAAAAAATAATGAAGAAAAATAAAGCAAGCGCACAAACAATCACAAGCGACACATAAATTTATGTGGTTCGGAGAGAAGCTTCTGCATCCATGGGGAGAGCACCAGAGAAGATCCGCTATAACAAAATAGGAGCAATGTTTACAAACAATATGAAATGGAAAAACCTGAGCGACCAAGCAACCTCAAAGAATGGGCCAAAACTGAGAGCCAACAGTGAAGCCTCCTTTGTCGAATACGGCCAACGCCCTGGATCAGAAATCCTCCACCAAGAGTCACGGGAGGAGAAAACTGTTTCCTACCTCCTCTGGATATCAACAACACCAATGCTCCCTTCTCCTAGAGGCAAGAACAGATCTCACAAGGACACCCCTCCCTTAGGCAGAGGAGAAATCTGACGAGAGGCACAAACGGCAGAAGGGATCGCGCGAGGACCAGCGGCTGACTCCTTTTTTCATTTCTTGTTGTCATTCTTGCCCTAATGAACCAGAGGAGGAGGATGTAAATATATAAAGGGGAAGACACTTTTACCGCCCGGTTCAAAGGAGCACCAAAAATAACACTTTCCAATTGTAACAGAGAAGCAGTTTGTAGGCCTCCGAG
Source organism: Platanthera zijinensis (assembly GCA_039513925.1). Taxonomy (NCBI): domain Eukaryota; kingdom Viridiplantae; phylum Streptophyta; class Magnoliopsida; order Asparagales; family Orchidaceae; genus Platanthera; species Platanthera zijinensis. The sequence goes on from CM077080.1 coordinate 104,770,770, forward strand.
ATCAAATCTCAATCTTTGTAAACTCGAAGGAATTAGTGGATTTTAGCTCGACACGGATCCCGTCACGTGATTTTTCACTCTTTCCGGTTTTACATGTCAAAAAAACCTCTTTTCATTGATGTTGTTTACTTTGACTGTTTGCGCGCCCAGTCTAAATCCGAGCTGAGCCGATCTTATTTCTTCAGACCGGGGAATGACGGATGACCCACAACAATAATTTTATTTTGACTGCCAAATACGTACATATGAGTACTTAAAATATTCTTTAAAATACATGCATCAATATTTCATAAATTATTTTGAGAAAAAAAATAAAAAAATGTAACATAAATTTAAATTTTCCATACAATACGCTGAAGGTACATAAAATTTGAGTCATGAAGCTGAATGAGCTGGGAGCAGAACGAAGAACAATAATTATCCTTTATTAATTAAAATAATGTCCAGTGTTATGTCTCTCTCCCTCGAGATGGTTTTACAACACCATGCTCAAATTTTGAACTCATTGAACTCAAGTCCAGGACATACAAAATATATCCACACAAGCTGCCACTCTCTTTACTTGCTACTGCTAGTTTTTTTTTTCTCCAATAATATATTAAATCCCAGCCTATGCATACCCAGCACTCTTGGACTCCAGCTTCTCTAACCATTGTTGCAGACAGAAGCCAGTGAGCATTTTTTCTTCGCTAAAATGCCAACTGGTGTAAAAATTTGTGAATCGCGGAAAATGAGAAATCAAGCGCAGGAACACTCAATCTATCGAAAATCAAATAAATCAGATGCAAACAGAATAGCAAGAATCTTGTACTATAAACAAACTTTACAAGGCGAGTTATACATGACGAGACATGATTCGCCGATGTACCCGATTGAAGCAAAAAACAAAAACAAATCTAACCGCGCGGTCTCAATGAGAAGCCGCTGACTCTGGCGAGCTGCCTACGTAGTCCGCTCAAGCCGCCAAGTTGCCAGACCGCAACCTAGCCGCGTGGACAACCCGTTATTCCAATCCGGTTCATGCGGTCGTAACCGCATGACCGGTGAAAATAAGTCCTCCCAAACGGAGCCTTAATCTTACGCAGTTACAAGAATGAAGACATTGGTAATATAACATATGATTTTTTAATGCGTGCTGTTTCGGTTAAGATTAATAGATGCTTTGAATTTTCTTGGTGGTTAACCAGGAATGCGGGTTTAAGCTGTAGGTGTTCCTTCCTTGAGAGAGAACACGATCCCGACGTTAGGATTTATTAGTGCGGTCATCGGCTAGGTGCTGTGCAGGGAAATTTTTTTTATGCGTAGGATGTTCACGCATCTGTGTGCATTAAGATGATTTTTATGTACTAAATCATGATTTTTGACTTATAACAAAATAATTTTACAAACAAATCACAAAATATTAATATTGGTATTTTTACACTCATTTTAAGGACTATATTATACATATTTTAATTATAATTAAAATATTATGATCGGAAAACGAAACTGACATTGCGATCAGGAAACGAAAAATATGATCGTAATAATATTTCACGACGACCATAATGCATGATTTTACGGCCGTAATTTTTTTTAGTTATATTCGAAATATGAGTAATACAGTACTTAAAATTAACGTGAAAATATGGACATTAATATTTTATGTTTTTTTAAATGTGAACTAAAAAGGTGATTTAGTACATAAAAATCACTTTGCCGCATATAGAGGAGCGACTTCCGACGCTCCAAAAAATTCCTCATGGTGCAGAGGGGTAAAAATTGAGTTGAATCTTCTTCTTCTGTACTAGTTCACGAATAGACCCCCTCCCCTCCCCAAGTATTTTGCGAATATGGATAGCTGATCTGAATTGCTCTGTTCGAGGCAACGAATTTTTACAACTTACAACTCAAAAACGGTGACCGAATGAGGGAGAAATGACTCTAGCAAAATGGAGATGTTTGAAAAAAAATTTAGCTAGAGGTAGACAATGTCTGGCCCCCTTTGTTGAATTTCCTGGATCCGTCACTATTCACGAATGTAGTTGTGACAAAATTCAATATGGTTTTTCTTATATTAAATTAGAGGATTGTTCCCCAGGGCAATCACAGAGATATTTGTAGTGTCTCATTTCGAGCTAGACCCCTCGTATGTGTTGGTGTCACTATGGTGACTTGAGCCAGTAGAAAATGTTGTGAGAGAATCCTAGGCCACGGGTCGACATTTAGATCAGGCTTGGAGCGAATACGAGAAATTCGTCGAATGAGCCTAAGAGGACTTGTGAATTCGTCGATAGGACTCGACGAATTCGTCGAGTGAACTCGAGAGGACTTGTGAATTCGTCGAGAGGACTAGACGAATTCGTCGAGTGAACTCGAGAGGACTTGTGAAATTCGTCGAAAAGACTTGTGAATTCGTCGAAAGGGTTCGACGAAATTCGTCGAGAGATTCATCGAGAGGACACATAAATTCGTCGAAATGACTCAATGCACTCGACAATTCGTCGAGTGATTCAGACGATTCGTTGAGTATAAACGACGAATGGACTTGGCGTTTCTTTGTGCTGACTCCGTTCGTGGTATGGCAGGAAAATACAGACTGCCGTACATCGGGAACTGTTCATACAACGCGTAAATGGTCCCATCTTTTCTGAAAAAGTCATTTTGAGATATAATAGGTCGGCCCAATGGAAAAGTAACACATGACATTGAAACTTTCAATCCTAAATCACTAGTCGTTCTTTATAAGGGATAATCCAAACACTAAGGACTTTCTACATCAGTTGACTCTTTCCCCCTCTTCCTGAAGAATGACGAGTAGAACAATATCGCCGGAAGCAGAACACTGATATACAGCCAAGAAGAAGGATTCGGTCCATGGCCGGAAATTAAGTGAGCTTCCTACCCTCTCCCTTGGTGCTAGATCTTTAGATTCAAAGTTTAGGAGATACATCGGCTCAAGAGAGTTTGATTTAGGAGTTTAATGGAGTTTTCCTAGGAAGGGACCACGCTAGAACTTTTGTTGTAGGACGTTGATCGTCGCGAGAATGTCTTCAATCATCTCCTCTCTTCATTACGAAGATGGCGGAATTGATTTTGTGAAGATAAGTTGTTTAATGAGGGAGAAAGGGAGGAGAGAAGTTATACGTGCCTTGTGCGATGGCTGGAGGAAGGAGACGAACTGATGACATTCATCCGTCTTTACAATGCGTGCAGAAAGTGCTGAAAAGAAATATGTTTTCTGTGCGCAGCAGACTTGAATCCCGATTTTAGGCATGATCCGGTCTGATTCAGGTTTTAGGATCATCATGAAAGTTGTATCCCTCGGAAGGACCTTTCTAACGGATGGTTACACGTTTTTTGGGGAGTTTTGTAGATCCCTAAAGGTGCGTCCAAAGTTGCTGCGTTGAAATGACGTTTGTGCAGGATGGGTTCTATCCAAGTGTACATAACTAGACTAAAACACGATTTCAGGTGTGATGGGTTTAGAATTGGACTCCAGGCTCAACACGGAAGTTGTAGCCTTGAAAATACCTTTCCCATTTGTGATTGCACATAATTTTTTGTTTACTGTTGCTTCCCGAAATCCAATTTTAGTAAACTGTGATGCACAAGAGTGATGTGTTGATGTTTAATTAGATTCCATTATATTATTGACTAAAAGCTTATGAGATTTTGTGATTATGTAGCCGAGGATATTAAAGATCACACCTTGCCTGGTTAATAATTTTGGAAGAGCATTTACTGTGTATTTTAATAAATTGTGTTATCTAAACCTCTTGTGACATAAATAGATATAACTGAAGATCGAAACATGTGCTTCGGTGGGAACGATTGCTTATTTATTTGAAAAAGGTACGCTGACATCAGAAAGGGGCCTGGAGAGAAATAACCCTTAATTAAATGGTGGTGGTAGTCGTCGACCCTTAGTACAGAGGATATAATATTGTGTACTAGTTATCTCATATTTTAGTTGAAAAAGGGACTCGGGGTGGAGCCCATGCGTGCTTAAGGGCACGGGTAAGATGTGATATGAAGGAACACGGTTGGAGACCTTGGATGCTTAGGAGCAAGAATGTGTGGGGTTTGAATGTGTGTGTGTGTGTGTGTGTGTGTGTGTGTGTGTGTGTGTGTTTACACACGATGTATGATCCTGTGTTGTGGATCAATGTGACAGGTCAACGGGCTTGGGCTCTTTGGTGCTTACTTCCTAAAGACCCCTTCCATTCTAGTTGAGGTGGTTGGGGTGGGCTCTTTGGCATTTACTTCCCGAAGACCCCTTCTGTTCTATTAGGCCTATTGGGCTGGGCTCTTGGTGTACATGTACCCAAGACCCCTTCTGTGACCTATACGCAAGAGCTCCACTGGTTGGTGTTGGGTATTGTATCCACAATGTACCTGATTTGAAGAAGCCCCTGAACAAGCTAAGTTGAATAGATAATATATTTGATGATTTTCTATCAAGTTGTGCTTGTAGCTATTCCATGCTAAGTACACACCAATGTCAGGGTGCAGTGGGTCAATATATACGGGTCTGCGCAACGTAATCCCTCGTTGAGCAGATCAGTGTGTTGACTCATGTGTGCTCTTTCTATTGGAGTGTACTTATTTTCAATTACAGGGTCAAGATAGATCAAGAGCAGAAGAGGAGCAAAGATGGTCAAAGACCAAGTTCATGGGAAGGAAGAGGAAAATCTCTAAGTCAAAATCGACGGGAATCACTAAGTGATTATCACCGATTCGACGGGAATCACTAGTGATTCCCGCCGGTTTCATCTGGCTGACTTTCCTCCTTCAAGAATTCTGCTAAGGCGGAATCGATGACTGATTCTCGCCGATTCGTCGAGAATGACGTTACACTCCCGCCGATTCGTCGAGAATGACTTTGCTTTCCCGCCGATTCCCGCAGGCTGACTTGTTTTACAACTGGAAATCGGCCAAGGCAGAATCGACGGGAATCGTGAGTGATTCCCGCCGACTTCGTCGAGAATCACCAATGATTCTCGCCGATTTTGCCTTAGGCAATTTTCGCCTGTTGGCTGGACCGATCCAGGAAGCCGTGCGCTGTTTCGGCTGGGGATAGGGTTTTTCCTTGTGGGCCCCATAACGGTCTTTAGGGTCGGCTCGAGTATATATACATGCTTATTTTCGAACATCTACAGTAATCATACATGAGAAATCAAAGCCGCCGAGCGTGACCTAGCCGATTGTGGAAATGCTTCCGTCGCCGTCGTCGCTCGCAAGATAGTCGCCGCCGCTGATCTTAGAGGTCCTCTTTGATCTTCTGACGACAGGGCCGAGGCAAGCCTAGCGTCTCACGCATCTCTTTCGAGATCTATTGTCTCTCGATTTATTGAACGAGGATCTCTCTTCATTCCGAATCGATTGAGACGACTGATCCGATTGAGATCGTTAGTAAACCTTACTTGCTTTGTCAAGAAGTTTAGATCTACAGAGCATCGCCTCCGCAATTGCTTGTCGCCGCCGATCTTGAAAAGATCCTCTCCAAGAGAGTGCTCCGGTCGTGTACTCTTCGTCTTCATCAAGAACGCTTCAACGAACGAAGAGGGACATCGGGTTCTCCACAAGTGTAGTTTGTATTTCTTGTACATTCTATTTTCGTTTTCTTGTAAAGGAATTTTATTCCTAGTTGTAAGGGTTGGGTGCAACCCGTGGTGGAGTAGTAGTGACTCCTTCGGTTGTAAGGGTGCCTTCCGTAGTGTGAGGATTGGATTTCAATCCGTTTGGTGAAGTGACCGAGTCGTCCCTTGGTGGGAGATAGGTCGAAGGGGGAGAGTGGACGTACTCAAATCGGGGAACCACTATAATTGCTTGTGTGCTTTTCTGTGATGTGTTTGTTATTTGTGTAGGTTATTTAAATTCCGCAAAAGACTGCACGAGACCTATTACCCCCCATAGGTCAACTTAGTTAACACTAAAGACTTTCAAGTGGTATCAGAGGGAGGTTACTCAGCAATAAGGTTAACACCTTAAGTAAGATCCCTTGTCTAGTGTCAAGAAGAAAGAAGATCTCTGAAATAGAAGGACTCAAGTATTTAGGGAAGATCCCAGTGTGCACCAAGCTGAACTTTCCTATCTGGAAGGAGAGGATCAGGTACTACATGGAAGAAGTCGACCCCCGACACTTCATGATAGTGGAGGAGGGACCTTATATCCCCACTAAGGCCTCCACCATTGATCCAACCAAGCAAGTGCCCAAGAAACTTTCCGAAATGGATAAGGATGAGATGGTGCTTGTCGAACTTGACAAGAAAGCTCAGAACATTCTGGTAAGCGCCGTCGATGTTTCCATGATGCAAATTTTCTACAACTACAGGACTGCCAAGGACATATGGCACTGCCTGATCATCCTGATGGAAGGCACTGATGAAGTAAGGGATGATCGAAGATCCCTTCTGAACCAGAAGTACGAGGCCTTCAGGCAAGGTCCCAAGGAAGAAATCAGAGTGACATTCAAGAACTTCCTGAAGATCGTCAATGCCCTGAAGGGCTATGGCAGAGTCTTCACCGATGGTGAACTAAATGAGAAATTCCTTAGATCCCTTACTAAGGAATGGGACACCAAGATCTGCGCCATCAGATAATTTGGCAAGCTAGCTGAAACTGATCTCCAGATTCTGTTTGGGAAACTTCTGTCCTATGAGATTCAGCTGAACACCAGAAAAGCTGAAGAAGAAGCCGATAAAGCCGCTGCAAGAGAGAAGACTGTTTCCCTAAAAGCCAATCACTCAAGGAAAGGCAAGGGTGCAGCCTCGTCCCGCTCTCGGAAAAAGTATGAGAAAGAAGACTCTGAACCATGCTCTTCCGGCTCAGAGCTATCTGAAGATGACTTCTCCCTCATCACTCGGGAGTTCAAGAAGTTCCTCAAGTTGAGAAATCAAAGAAAGAGAGACGGCTCCTCCTCCAGACATCAGAAGAAGAATTATTCTTCTGACAGGTATGAATCCAAATAGAATAAACATCGCTCTGATGACATTATTTGCTTTGGATGCAATAAGCCAGGTTGCGTTGTTGCTGACTGCCACGAAAGCGAGAGAGATATGGGGAAGGGAGAGGAGCACATGTCCTCAAGAGATAAGAAGAAGGAGAGGAGCTACATTGCCAAAAAGCCAAAGACACTGAGTGAGTCTGATTCCTCAGACTCCAGTGATGATGAGGAAGCCTACTTCGGGCTAGTGGGCCGCTTTGACTCAGAAGGAAACTGTCCCCCATTTACTGGGAAGGTAAAAGATCGTACCCCCTCTCTGACTCTGACTATGAGTCTCCTGATGATGATCTCGAGGACAGCCCATCTGCCCGTGAAGCTGAGCTCCTCGAAAAGTATGAGCTTCTGCTCAATACCTTTGAGGAATGCCGCAAGAGGTTGAGGGCTAGAAAAAGGAAGTCAAATTCCTTAAGGCTGAGGGTGCGTCTCTAAGAGAAGAGATCACCTGGGCCTGACTTCTGAGCACTCAGAGTATCTAAGGCTCCTTGACCTAAAATAGGAAGAAATCAACAAGTTGGAAGAATAGCTTGGAGCAGAAAGGAAGATTGTCAAAAGCTTCTCCATGCCCAAGACCGTTCTTACTCTAGTTGATGAATTCTCTGCTTAGGCTAAGGGGGATGGATTAGGGCATGTGAGTGTGCCTGGTAAATCATCCAGGTGAAACAGAAAGCAGAGGAAAAATAAGGCTGCTAAGAAGGCCACTGCTGCAGAAAAGGGAAAGGCTCCACTCGATCCTGTTTTATTCAGAAGCCTGGATTTCCTTGCAATGAGCAGGACTTTGAGTCAACCTATGGCCACTTCTTCCGGCCCTCGGTTGTAAAACCCAAGAGCCGGTATGATGGTTGGGCCTTACCCCGAAACTACGGTGAGAGTGTCTTCAAGGCACCTTATGAGGAAATCCAAGTGGAGAATTATGGCCACTTCTCTAGCGGCCATAATAGGAAGCAGGCACCAAAAGCCAAGCCTGTTATACTGAAGGAACAGGAGGTGAAGAAATCATGTGACTGCTGTCATCATGATGCCTCCACCTCCAGATCCAAGGCCCCGGCTGGACCCACCGTTCCAAGGGTGAAGCAGGAGCCTAGGAAAAGGTACAATAGATTTGACTATTGGTGTTGTGGCAAAGTTGGTCACTTTTCCGTGGATTGCTGGTTTAATCCAAGATTCAACGAGACTCCTCATGTTAGCAATGCGAGGCCGACCACTCATAGGGTTAACCACCCGAGGGGGAGTGTGCTAACAAGGAATCTAGGACCCAAGTTCGATTGGGTTCCTAAGGGAAACTGATTCTGTTTTGCAGGTATGTCCAAAGGCCACCAAAACTCCAATCTGGTACTTGGATAGTAGATGTTCCCGACATATGACCGAGACAAGAAGTCTGTTGCGTGATTACTCCCCAATCGAAAATGGACCCAAAGTCTCTTTGGAGTATCTGATCGAGAAGTCACCAGAGGTAATGGTATGATTTACAACGGTGTATTCTCTATCACTGACGTGGCCTATGTTGAAGGGTTAAATCATAACCTGATTAGTGTAAGCCAGTTGTGTGATAAAGGATACAACGTTAAGTTCTACAAGGATAAGTGCTTGATAATATCGTGTGCCTCTTCGGAGACGGTATTAACTGGCATTAGGAGCAGAAATATCTTTTGTTTATATTTTCTTAGTTTAGATTCTTCTACCCCTGTGTGCCTAGTAGCAAAAGGCAGTGCATCTCTTTGTGAACAATGACACAAGAGATTAGCACATATTAATTTCAAGGAAATTAATATGTTGTTTTCTATGAACTTTGTAAGGGATGCCCCGACTATTAAGTTCATCAAAGATAGTCCTTGTCCAGCATGCTAGAAGGGCAAATAGACTCGGGCTACCTTGAAGGGAATTGCAGACAAAAACTCCTCCAGATGTCTCTATCTTCTGCATATGGACTTGTTCAGTCCAGTGCAAGTTCATAGCTTAGGAGACAAATCGTATACGCTAGTGATTGTTGATGATCACTCTCGATTTATGTGGGTGTTCTTTTTGAAACGAAAGTAAGATACGTTTGACATCTTCACTAATTTTGTCAAGCAGATCCAGAACAAACTTAACTGCTCCGTGGTCAAAATCAGAAGTGACCATGGAACAGAATTCGAGTCTGGTGTTATGCCAGAATTTTGTGAAGAACATGGTATCTTTCATGAGTTTTCCTCCCCGTGCACTCTTCAGCAAAACGGAGGTGCGGAGAGGAGAAATAGAACGCTCATTGAAGCATGTACGACAATGTTGAATGACGCCTCTCTTTTAGAGTACTTCTGAGCAGAGGCTGTCAACACGGCTTATCATGTGCAGAACCGAGCATTGATCAACAAGAATCATCGTAAGATGCCTTATGAACTATTGAAAGGCAGGAAACTGACCATGTCCTATTTATGGATTTTTGGCTGCAGCTGCTATGTACTTAATAATGGGAAGTACCCACGTACTAAATTCGGAGAAAAATGCTTCGAAGGCATCTTCATGGGCTATAGTAGCCATAGTCGGGCATATAGGGTCTTCAATAAGAAAACTCTAGTGGTAGAGGAGTCCATTAATGTTGTTTTTGATGAAGGAAGCTTGCTTAATAGCAACACTTCAAGTGGCATTCTTGAAGATACAGGTGCATGGCTTGAACAACTAAGTCTTGATGAGACTGCAAAAGGTGCAACTCCTAGGTACGTCAAGGTTTCCACCTCGACGCCAGCTGGAGAAGTTGACGATTAGGATGGAGAGAATCTCCAAGAAGAAGGAGAAGCCCGAGAAGTTGTCAGAGCTCCAGAAGCCAGACTGCTAGAGCTCCGGCACGTGAGGGATCATCCCAGATATCAGATCATAGGAGATCCTCGTGACAGTGTCAGAACTCGGAGAGGTACAATTAACGAGATTTTGCACCTTAGTTTTCTGTCACAGGTTGAGCAAAATAAGTTCGACGAAGCGAACAAAGATGCGTCATGGATATTGGCCATGCAAGATGAACTGCATCAATTCGAACGATGCAACGTCTGGACGCTTGTTCCCAGACCAAAGAACCAGAATGTGATCGACACCAAGTGGATCTTCAGAAACAAACTGGATGAACACGGTGTCATCATAAAGAACAAGACCAGGCTGGTGGCTCAAGGTTACAGATAGGAGGAGGGGATTGACTTCGACCAAACCTTTGCACCAGTTGCAAAGCTCGAGGCGATCAGATTGTTCCTAGCGTATGCTTCCCACAAAGGATTCACTGTCTATCAGATGGACGTGAAATCTACGTTCCTAAATGGAAATTTGAAAGAGGAAGTATATGCCGCACAACCCTCAGAAGAAGGGATGATAGGAAAAGCACTTCCGGGACGTGCAAATTTCTCGAAAGAAGGCTTATTTCATGGAACAGTAAAAAGCAGAATTGTGTCGCAACCTCTACAGCTGAATCTGAGTACATCTCAGCAGGCAGCTATTGCGCACAACTTCTATGGATCAGAAATCAGCTCAAAGATTATGACTTGCAGTTCAGCGAAGTTTCGATGTATTGCGACTCCTCGAGCGCCATAGCAATTGCGAACAATCCTGTGTCGCATAGCAGAACAAAGCATATTGAAGTGCGCTATCACTTCATTTGGGAGCATGTGGAAAACAAAGATATATCTCTCTGCTATGTCCCCACGGATAAGCAGGTTGCAGATATCTTCACGAAGCCCCTAGACGAGGCCAAGTTCAGTCTCTTCAAAACTGAACTCGGTATGCTGAATTATGAAGATTGAAGACTGTAAGGCTCAAGGCTCTTGGATCAAGGGGGAGCATCAGTAAGGAAATCAAGCGTGAGCACGGATGCAAGATCTGAGGGGGAGCATGTGGCTCCAAGTGAAGTCCCAGATTTGCAGAAGCCAAAAAGAGGGAGATTACCCTCTCGGTTAAGGCTAAGGTGGCTGCCAATATTAAGTATGCTCTCAGGAAAATGATAATGAATTTCACTCTACAACTGAATTCTTAGTTTATGATTTTCATTCCCATATGTTCTATTCACCTTAGCTTGTAGGGTTTTTGCTTCTTCAAATAGGGGGAGATTGTTGGGTATTGTATCCAAAATGTACCTGATTTGAAGAAGCCCTTGAACAAGCTAAGTTGAATAGATAATGTATTTGATGATTTTCTATCAAGTTGTGCTTGCAGCTATTCCATGCTAAGTACACACCAATGTCAGGGTGCAGTGGGTCAATATACACGGGTCTGCACAACGTAATCCCTCGTTGAGATTATCAGTGTGTTGACTCATGTGTGCTCTCTCTATTAGAGTGTACTTATTTTCAAGTACAGGGTCAAGATATATCAAGAGCAGAAGAGGAGCAAAGATGGTCAAAGACCAAGTTCCTGGGAAGGAAGAGGAAAATCTCTAAGTCAAAATCGACGGGAATCACTAAGTGATTCTCGCCGATTCGACGGGAATCACTAGTTATTCTCGTCGAATCGTCGAGAATCAGCCAGTGATTCCCGCCGGTTTCATCTGGCTGACTGCCCTCCTTCAAGAATTCTGCTATGGCAGAATCGACGACTGATTCTCGCCGATTTGTCGAGAATGACGTTGCACTCCCGCCGATTCGTCGAGAATGACTTTGCTTTCCCGCCGATTCCCACAGGCTGACTAGTTTTACAACTGGAAATCGGCCAAGGCAGAATCGACGGGAATCGTGAGTGATTCCAGCCGACTTCGTCGAGAATCACCAATGATTCTCGCCGATTTTGCCTTAGGCAATTTTCGCCTGTTTGCTGGACCGATCTATGAAGCCGTGCGCTATTTCGGCCGGGGATAGGGTTTTTACTTGTGGGCCCAACAACGGTCTTTAGGGTTGGCTCGGGTATATATACATGCTTATTTTCGAATATCTACAATAATCATACACGAGAAATCAAAGCCGCCGAGCGTGACCTAGCCGATCGCGGGAATCCTTCCGTCGCCGTCACCGCTCGCAAGATAGTCGTCGCCGCTGATCTTAGAGGTCCTCTTTGATCTTCCGATGATAGGACCGAGGAAAGCCTAGCATCTCATGCATCTCTTTCGAGATCTATTGTCTCTCGATTTGTTGAACGAGGATCGCTCTTCATTCCGAATCGATTGAGACGACTGATCCGATTGAGATCGTTGGTAGACCTTGCTTGATTTGTCAAGAAGTTTGGATCTACAGAGCATCACCGCCGCAATCGCTTGCCACCGCCAATCTTGAAAAGATCCTCTACAAGAGAGTGCTCCGGTCGTGGACTCTTCATCTTCATCAAGAACGCTTCAACAAACGAAGAGGGACATCGGGTTCTCCACAAGTGTAGTTTGTATTTCTTGTACATTCTATTTTCGTTTTCTTGTAAAGGAATTTTATTCCTAGTTGTAAGGGTTGGGTACAACCCGTGGTGGAGGAGTAGTGACTCCTTCGGTTGGAAGGGTGCCTTCCATAGTGTGAGGATTGGATTTCAATCCGTTTGGTTAAGTGACCGAGTCATCCCTTGGTGGGAGATAGGTCAAAGGGGGAGAGTGGACGTACCCAAATCGGGGAACCATTATAATTGCTTGTGTGCTTTTCTGTGCTATGTTTGTTATTTGTGCAGGTTATTTAAATTCCGCAAAAGACTGCACGAGACCTATTCCCCCCATAGGTGGACTTAGTTGACACTAAAGACTTTCAGTTTGAGGACGAGAGCGTTGAGGTATATGGAGGACTAGGACTGGTAGTGTGAATACCCGCCTAGTAGTGGAGATACCCGCTCCACTATCCCCATTTGGCCACGACGGGCGAAGCCGGAGAGGATCTCTACCTCTCAAAAAGTGGGAACTAAGTTATATGTCGACCTAGCAAATGTGTGTGTGTGTGTGTGTGTGTGTGTATAAGCTGTTGGTGTTACCATTGTGATCTGGAAGTGATCAAGCATGTAGTCTCACTATCAACGCAATATCAGCCTATCAGGGTCGCACATAAGAGCGTTTGGAGAATTTGGAAGATTGGATTATGTTGGTCTTACTCATGTGATGAGTGAAGTTAAACCACTGGAAAGAGATGAGTGAAGGAGTGGACTCAGCCAGGCGTTGAGTGTGTCAAGTTTACTCAGCCAGGCATTGAGTGTATCGAGACCACTTGAAGCTTTCATCGAGTTAAGTGTTGATTCGTCAAGTTAGCGTTTAGAGTGCTGAGACCACTCGACGATTCGTCGAGTCAATTGTTCATTCGTTGAATGATGGCATTGAGTACTTCGAGACCACTCGACGCCTTCATTGAGTCAAATGTTGACTTATCGCATTATGCGCTAAGAGCATATAGTCAAATGTTGACTTGTCGGATTTGGCGCTGAGAGCATCGAGACCATTCGACGCTTTCGTCGAGGTAAATGTTGACTTGTCGAAATAAGCGTTGAGTGCATTAAGTTCATTCAACGATTCGTCGAGTCAAGTGTTGATTTGACGAAGTATGACGTTGAGTGCGTTGAGTTAATTCAACAATTCATTGAGTCAAATGTTTATTCAGTGAGTCTGACATTAAGGAATTGAGTGCATTGAGTGCACTCAATGATTCGTCGAGTCAAGTGTTGATTCATCGAATATCGACGTGAATACTTAAAGATTCGTTGAGTCAAGTAGTGATTCGTCGAACATCAACGTGAATACTTGATGAATTTTATTTCATCCATTTTATTTCCTCTAAGTCCAGTTCGTGCATTCTGCTGGTGTGGGTTGGCTCAGTATTCAGTATATATATGATATGCACAATAAACTGAGTAAGTTACGCAAAGACAAGCGACGATATGGTTTTTACCTAATCGCTAGTCGACTTCTTCTTTCTCCGACGAAACAGTTCCGCCAAGGCCCTGAACACTGATCTCATCGCCGACTATCCGCCATCCTTGTACGTCGCCGGAAAGTGTTTCCAAGATGTCCTATTCGTTACCGTCGCCCCTTCTGGAGCAGACCTAGCAGTCTGTGAAGACGCAAAGAACTTTCTTCCAACCTAGATCTTGTGTGACAAGAGTCTAAGGGTTCTTCCATTCGTATGGATCACCTGTAGAGTCATAGACACCATTCTACGATCGGAACTCCATCCATTTCCATTCGTTGGACTTCTTCGGAGCACCTTGGTTGAGTATTGACTCAATCCCTCAAAGGTAAAATTTTATTTACAACACTTTACTTCTTGATCAATGTTCATCGCTAGATCCGAACTATATTGGGTTTTCTTATTCTATTTCCGCTACGCACAAGTGTTGAGACGTATAACAAAACCCAATAGTAGTATCAGAGCCAGGTTCGTGCGATGATAATTGTTTCAGAAGTTGTTAAATCTATTGCGTGTAGATCTATAAATATTAGAAGTGTTCTAAATGCTCAAATCTATTCTTGGAACCCCGCCAAGAATGCATGTGATTTCATTGTGATATCTTAGTTGATATCTTTATTAATCCTTAACAATAACTATTGGGTCCATTGATCCCAATTTCCTGAATTATAAGAAGTACTAGCAAAACAATGTATACACATGTTGTGATCTAACTTGTGTTTAAGGTGAATGATTGCAGTTTGTCCTGATAAGCTATGATGGAACAAGTAGCATAAGTGGCCAAGTCAGGTAAGTTCTTACCTAAGTGGTGGAAAGACAGATAACTGTCTAAGTACACTAGCGTTGAGTTAAGATCAGTCACTCAATGCTAGATGGCTTATAGTACTAAGTGAAGCCTATACAGTCAAAGCTAAGGCAATATACAGTCAAGCTGACAAAATGGCCAAGTCCACAGGCATTGAGTGAATTCAACTCACTCAACGCCATACAACAAAAGGCCGTGATATAGGCTAAAGCATTAAAAGCTTAAAGTTGGAATGAGCTAAAATGTGGCTAAGTCCATAGGCGTTGTGTGAAGTCAACTCACTCAACGCCATGCTACTAAATACAAAAAAATTGCTAAGGGAGAAAGCGTTGAGTGAGGCGTGCTCACTCAATGCTCTCAACGCTTATGTTGCTGAATAAGCAGAAAATTGGCTAAGGGATAAAACGTTGAGTGAGGCGTGCTCACTCAACGCTCTCAACGCTTATATTGCTTAATAATCAAAAAATTGGATAAGGCAAAAAGCGTTGAGTGAGGCAGGTTCACTCAATGCTCTCAACGCTTATGTTGTTGAATAAGCAGAAATTTGGTTAAGGCAAAAAGCGTTTAGTGGAAGTTACTAACTTAACGCTGTCAATACCTAATGAAGACAGAATTTTGTCTAAGGGGTTTGACGTTGAATGATGCTTACTCACTCAATGCCAAATAGTTGAAAGCTGATAAAGTAAGATTGGCATTGAGTGGAGTTGAATCACTCAACGCCTAGAATTAGACTTAATATTCTAAGTAGTTTGACGTTGAGTGAAGGTGACTCACTCAACGCCAAGAGACAATGAATCTGTCTAAGTGTTTTGGCATTGAGTGATGCTTACTCACTCAACACCTATTCTCTAATGCGTGATTTTTGGCTAAGTCCACAGCCGGTGACATCAGCAAGTCAACAAGTCAACATATTTCAAATAAGTGACGGGATGACTATAGTACGCGACAAAGGTTATCGCAGACCTACTGTATGACAGTTGGCGTTAAAGCAAATGTGTAGCCAGCATTAAATGTGTGGGACCCATTGCTAAAAGAGTCGTTGGGTCTCAATAAATAAAAGAAGCAACTGTTGTTCTTTCTCTCAGCCATTGTTGTGGAGCTATAGAACAGGAAGCTCAAGCTGAGAAAGAAAAAGAACAAGTCAGCTGTTGGAATCAACATCTTCTACAACAAGATAACTGGTGCCATTCTAACCTGCACCAGCAAGCTAGTTCAGAGTATCTACTCTGAGCATAAGATAGCAGCCAAGGGCTGACCTTTACTGGAGGTTCTTCACAGTTCCTGCAAATTAAGCACCTGAATATCTTTGTCTAGAAGCTGTGAAGAGAAGAAAGCTTGAAGAAGCAGAGATTTGAAAGAAGGCTCAGGGGACTATTCCTCAGGAGTCAAAGTTAGGGCTGAATCACCTCAGCCTAGGAAAAAGAGAAGGGCAGAACAGGGTTCTGCAAGTTGCCTCCAGCACAAGGATCATTGTTGCTGTGTAGAAGAGAGGAATGAGCTTCTGTATCAGTTGAGGGGGAGGTAGAACTTTGCTCTGAAAGTAACTTCCAGCATAAGTAATTACTTGTGGCTGTGAAAGTAGTTAGGACTAAGTATATCTTAGTTCAGTAAAGGTAGACTCAAGAAATAATCTCTTGTAGTCATTATTGGGCTGAGTATATCTCAGTCAAGAAGTTTGACACAGAGAAATATCTCTTGTGTCAAGAATATCCATCAATCCACTTTCATCCTATATGATTCAGTTTATATGGATCTGAGCTGTAGGTATCTGAAAAGGTACTGAGTTGTAGGAGTGCTGCAGCACTCTGAGAGTAGGGCTGTATGCCTGAAGCTGTAGGGATGTAGAGCCTGAGTTGTAGGCCTTAGAAATAAGGCTGAGGTAGGTGATCAGTGGATCACTGAGCTGTAGGAGCTTTGCAGGGCTCCGTAGTAGGAACCCTTATGGTTTTGAGTTTTGATTCTGTGAAGAATCTATTTGTAAGGCTGAGGGCCTTAGGTGTAAGATCCTTGGAGCATTTTGGAAAAGTGCCTAGTATAACAAGACAGTTGGATAGGTGGGAGGGAAAGTGGATATACCCAGTTGGGGAACTACTATAAATATCTGTGTATTGTGCTGTGTTTGTTTTCTTTGTGTAGGGTAAATCATCTTAAAAGCAAAAAATAATCAACCACTCAAACAACAAACTAAAAGAAAAAAAAAGAATTAATTAAGAGACCAATAACCTATTCACCCCCCTCTAAGTGATTTAGCTATCCTTGAAACTAAAGCTTTCAAGTGGTATCAGAGGGAGGTTGCTCAAAAAGGACCTAACAGTCTGAGTTGACCTCCAAGGATAGCTAAAAGGTTAAACTTATGTGTTCAAGGATGAATCATAAGATGAGGAACTATATGGAGCAGCAAATCTGCAGAGAGGACAAGATCAACATTGGTCTATTGACTGCTCTTGGTGATGACAAAGTCCTTCCAAATGCAAGAGCTAGATTCAGGGCCCCTCTATCGAATTCAGAGAGTGACACAAAGGTGGATGAAGCTAAAGAAGGGGAAAGCAGATGCCATGGACAAATAGCTACCCCAGAAGTAGAATCTTGCCATGATCAGCCAGATTAAAATAAGGTACATTCCCCATCTAACTCATCCTCAGAGTCTGGATATGAATCTTGGACAGACTATAATGTCTCCTCATCTAGTGATGATGAGGGTCCTTTGACAGATGATGATATCAATCAATTGATTGACAATCATGCTTCCCTTCTGAAAGCTTTCAAGGAAAGCAAGCTTCTTGTTAAGAAACAAGCAAAGGAAATAGCCTCCCTACAGAAGACTGCTTCTCAGCTGGATGTGTAACACCCCCTTCCGTCGTATGGCATATAATAGAAGGTCCAGCTAGAATCCGACGCCATATATCACAGACAGTCAGAAGGGTTACATAAGAATATCAAAAATCAACTACAACTACTCGCCCTAACTCAGAGCATTCTAGCGGAAGCTTTTACACAGTTTGAAAGAACCCATAATTGGAACACAACTATCATGAATGCCCACTTACTACCATGGAAATGAAATAACAAATACACTGAAAGTACTTTGACTTATGGCCTTACAGGAGTTCACTTAACAAAGTAGTGTTTTACATACATCGGCTCGCAGGCCGGCCACACATGACAAAAGTAAAACAACAATTCG
Source organism: Platanthera zijinensis (assembly GCA_039513925.1). NCBI lineage: Eukaryota > Viridiplantae > Streptophyta > Magnoliopsida > Asparagales > Orchidaceae > Platanthera > Platanthera zijinensis. The sequence continues at coordinate 104,788,556 of CM077080.1, forward strand.
CTTTGGCCTTCGAGGGCCAGCTCAGTAGCATAGGCTTCAACACGCTATTTGGTACCTGGCTTCGCAGCACCTGCAAGCAACATTCCACCATACGGTGGCAAAATAAGCAACGGTCAGCTAAAGCTGACCAAATTATAACGACCCCGCCCCTTACTCAGGACGCTGGTGCTTCTTCCATGCATTTCATTAGACCAGCTAAACAATAAAGTGCAAACATACTTCGCCACAGGTGTAGGCTCGCACGACCAAACACCCCGTGCACTCAGGGAACATTATCGGTGAATCCGGTCAATTCCGTGGCTTCACCACTACCCTCAGGATGGCAACATCGTGAGCATTTTAGTATTTCTTACCACCGTCTAAGACTCCTGACTATGCCAACGGCCAGTTCCACTTTAGGGCCTCTAGCACCGAACTGCATAGCACAGGTCCATTTCCATCTGCCCGTTGCTCACTCCGCCTAATCACCTTAAGATGTACGCGCGGGACAAGCTTCATCCGGATCCTAATTCATTTCCAAACATCAAATAACCAAGTTATATTCAAGGCTGGCTCCCCGGCCGCCAAGTTAGCAGAATTACGTTTCTGCCCAATTTTCCGGGTGCGCCTTGGAGTTAGTCCCCAAGGATCCCTGCTGCAATCTATCGCATAGAAACCCAAAAACACAAAGCACGGAGTCTTCTCCGGCAATCCATACAATATGTAACATCACCGATCCAGACAACCACGTCTGGGTAGGCTTCACACACAATGCCTAAGTCCGTACTTCGATTACGAACTCTACATGCAACACAAGGGGGACTATTCACATCTACCCCAAGGAACACCACACACTCACCGCACACTCGCGGGAGCGGGTTTACTATGCAGAAAAGAAAAGGACTTCACATGTCCAAGTGGAGAATCGTTACCCTTGAAGTTCGCTTTTGCGCCATGGAAATCTATCCAGATGAAAGCTTCGTAAAGGAATTTCCTCCGCGGATCCGGTCTCGGTTCTCGACTCGGTGCTCCGATGCTCCGCTGGCGGCCGGATTCCTCCTCTTCCTTCCTCAACCAGTCTCTCCTCTCTATAACTCCTTTGAAAGAGAAGGCTTAAGTTATAATGAGGAATTAATCCTCTATTCCCGGCCTTATTAAAGCAGGAATACATCTGGGCCGTCGATCTTGTTTAAAGAAAACGAACGGCTCGAATTCGCCTGAAATCTCTCAATCCTAGGCCGAACACGGCTTTTCACACGGCCGTATCCCAGGCCGTGTGCCTCGATACAGCCACGAATATCGAGCACAGAAAAGAACACGGGTTGAGACACACCCGTGTCCCAACCTGACATGCCCATGTTGGGTCCTCGACCTGCCCGTGACCAGGGGCCATGTCGCAAATAGCCGCCACGCCAATAATCACGTCCCATAATGGACACGGGTGGCGACACGCCCGTGTCAGACTTGACATTCCCGTATCAACCAGGCCGTGCACTCTTGGCACCACATCCTAGGTTTTTAACCCGAGAAGGACATGGGTGGTGACACGGGTAAGGACACGCCCGTATCACCCCTGACACGCCCGTGTCAACACTGTTCAAAACCGTGTTTCCTGCTGTGTTCCTCACTAGACACAGGCGACCAACACAGAGAAAGAAACGGCCTTGGACACGCCCGTGACCCAGGCCGTGTGCCCCTATTTAGGCACCAAAAATTTCTTAGGATACGACCGGTTCGTTTACAATTTTTGGGGCGTTACAAATCTCCTCCCATTAAAAGAATTTCGTCCCGAAATTATGTAATGGTACACAAATTTTAAATATTACCTGAGTGGAATAACTTGGGGTATTACTCCAACATAGTCTGCTCTTGCTCCCATGAAAGCTCCTCACGCCCCCAGTTATCCCAACGGACTTTAGCCATTCAAATTTCCTTGTTGCGGAGTCATTTGACTTCAAAGTCTTCAATGCGTACTGGTTTGACCTTTGTCGTCAACCCGTTATCAACCGTCACTTAATCGACCGCAATGATATGTGGAACACATCGTGTAGCTCACTCAACTCCACTGACAGCTTCAATCGATACGCTGCTTCGCCAACATGCTCTAGGATCTCAAACGGTAAAAGGAATCTCAAACTCAGCTTCTTCAAGCGTCAAACCTGCGAGACACCCTTGAATGTCTTGATTTTCAAATACACCCAGTCGCCAACACCGAACTCCACGTTCCTATGCTTGGCGTTATAGTATTTTGCTTGCCTGTCCTGAGCGATCTTCAACCGTTCCTAAATTGTACGTATCATTGAAGTGGAATCTTCCACCGCTTGATGTTTGTATAACTTAGACTCGCCTGTCTCCAACCAAGACAATGGGGTGCGAAACTTTCTCCACTACAAGGCCTCGAAAGGCGTAATTCCAATACTCGCTTGATAACTGTTGTTATATGCAAAATACACCATGTACAGGTGATCTTCCCACTACTTTCCGAAATCCAAGACGCACATGCGGAGCATGTCCTCCATCATCCTGTTGACCCTTTCGGTCTGACAATTTGTCTTCTGATGAAAGGCTGTGCTGAAACTCAGCTTAGTTCCCAACACCTTATGCACCAGCCTTCAATCATTTGACGTGAAGCGTCCGTCTCAGTCACTAACAAAATTGTGGGGCACACCATGCAACCATACAATATTATGCATATAGAGCTTGGCTAACTTTTCCATCGGATCTTCCTTCCTATTCGGGATGAAGTGCGACACTTTTGTCAATCTATCTACGACCACCCAGATGGCGTCGTTTCCCTTCTATGACCTTGGCAAACCATGCACAAAATCCATAGAAATGTCGTCGAACTTCCACTCCGAGATACGCAAGGACTTCAAGAAACCTCCGGGCTTCTAGCACTCTGCCTTCACCAAGGCACAAGTTTGGCACTTCGCCACATAAAGTGTTATATCCTTCTTCAACCCTGGCCACCAAAACAACATCTTCATGTCCCTATACATCTTCGTTCTCCCCGGGTGGATTGAGTACTTGGTATGATGAGCCTCGTACATCAACTCCTCCCGAAGATTATCCGCACTAGGGACGCATATGCGACCATCCTTCCTTAGTAGTCCATCCTCAACAGCAAATTGAGAATTTTACCCATCCAATGCTTCATCTAAGATCTGCTTCATGCTGCTATCCTGAACCAAAGCCCGCTGAATCCTATTAGCTAGGTCATACTGCACCTCTATCCAACATAATTTCGCCTCGGCAATAGTCGGCTTGTCGATGCAAGAGATCTCCAATGCCTCCAAATCACTAACAAAAATATATGTCGAAGGCGTAGTCCCCCAGGAACTCCATCCACCTCCGCTTCCACATGTTTAAGTCCTTTTTATCCAATAAGTACTTCAGGATCTTGTGATCGATTTAGATATCGACCTTCACACCGTATAGGTAGTGTCTTTACAGCCTCAGGTCGAATATCATAGCTGCTAAATCTAAGTCATAGACCGGATAAATCCTCTCGCATACCTCCAGCTAACGCGAGCTCTATGATATTAAATTCCCATGCTGTAGTAGAACACAACATAAGCCACTGCCCTAAGCATCGCTGTAAATCTCAAATCCTTCGGTACCACTCGGTGAACATGGAATAGTTATCGAGGTCAAATGACTTTTCAGCTCTTCGAAAGCTTGTGCGCACTACAACAACCACACAAACTTTTGATCTTTCTTCGTCAAAGTGGTGAGGGGTAATGCTATCCGCTAGAAGTTCTCTATGAAACATCTATACTAGCCGGCCAGTCCTATAAAACTTCGGACTTTTCGCCAACGTAGACAACACAGGCAACTCACGTATCGCAAATATCTTTGACGGATCTACCACGATACTTTCTCCACTCAAGTCGTGACCAAGAAACACTACTGAGGGTAACCAAAGCTCGCACTTGGAGAACTTTGCATACAGTTGATTTCTCCTCAATGTCTCCAATACCAAATTATGATGCTGGTAATGATCACCCTCATACTGAACGTGTACCAGTATATCATCGATAAAGGTTACCACGAACTGATTCAGGTACTCACTGAACTCCCTATTCATTGAATCCATAATCACGGACGACGTATTTGTCAGCACAAGCGACATAACGATGAACTCATAACGCCCATATTGTGTGTTGTACACCGTTTTGGGAATGTCATTTTCCCTTAACGACATTTTATAGTATCCGAATTTCAGATCTAACTTGAGTACACAGTTGAACCAACGAGTTGATCGAACAGATCAACATTTCTTGGGATTGGATACTTATTCTTTTTTGTTAACTTAATCAACTTTTAGTAATCATTACAGAGTTGTAAGCTTCCATCCTCCTTTTAATAACAGGACTTGTGTGCTCCAAGGCAATAAACTTGGATGCACATAACCCTGTACCACAAGCTCTTGAAGTTGTACTTCAGTTCCGACATCTCACAGCCTATAGCTAGCATCGATCTGACCACCTTACGGTTGAAATCGATGTACGCACGCTGCTCCGAGAGCCAGTCCATAACAAATATTACGTCGAATTCTACAAATAGCAGTAGCGATGCTTGCAAGTCAAACTCACGACTCCTTATTCGTAACTCCATACAACAGACTCTATTCGCGAGTATAGAGCACCTATTAGGCATCAATACTTTTTATTTGTCTCTTGTCATCGAAGAAGGAACTCCGATGCGCGATACACATCCTTCGGAAAAAAAGAAATGGGAAGTTCCTATGATGAACAGTGCTTTCACCGGACACTCAAAAGATCAATAAAAATCCTATCACAACCAATCACAGTCTAACATGCATAAGGCAACAAGTATCTAAAGTTGACTTACCAAAAAAAATTAAACCATACCTGTCACCATGTCAGCATGTTCCATGGCCTCTTGATGGCCAAAGATGTACACTCTAGGTTGGGATGGAGCATATTGAGATGTAGTTGCCTCCAACCCCTTTCCCTTCTCCTTGTAGGTTGCTCTAGGCTTCTTCTCGGACTCTAGATGTCCGCTCCGACACTCTCGGGCAAAGTGTCCCAGCTTCCCACAATAAAAGCATGCGTTTGGGTCTCGTCCAATAGTTGCTTCAGGCGCACCAAAAGAAGGAACTAGACCCGAAATCTTTGCCTTATTATACCATCTACGAATATGGGACTTTGAGGAGGTCAGCCCCTTGAACTCTGTCTTCTTTGCACTGGAGTATTTCTTCATAATTTTCTCTGTCCTTGGATCGTCTCTACGACAATCTCGGGCAAAGTGACCAAACATTCCACATTTATAACAGTAATATGGAGCTTGACTAGTAGATACTTCAGGCCTCACTTTACTCCTCTTACAGTATACAGACTTTGCGGGACCTGGGGAGTTTGGTAACCTGAACACTGACGTCTGGTTGATTCTGGCTAGATCTGCTTCCAATGCTCTAGCCGACTCCACTAACGCTCGGAATCCAAGTAGCTTTGGTCATACGAGTAGTAATCGTAATTCATCGCGCAGACCGTTGTAGAATCTATTAACTATAGTCTGCTCGTTCTCCAACTCAAACCCTGGGTAGCGCCTTATGATAAGAAACGCCTGCAAATACTCCTCAACTGAGTGCGTACCCTACACTAAGAGCATGTTCAACTGCTGATCCGAAGGTATTATACATGCCAGTTATTCCATCACACCACTCGGTGTTGAAGCCACCCCAGGGAAAGGGGGCTGCACTTTCCCTCCAAGTTGTGATTTAGTCACAGCGAACACCACTTCAACTATCCTTCTTATGGTTTCAACATAAAGAAGGGCCTCAGGCACATTGTTAAGTGCGCTACTCTCCGTGGAGTGCTGACCTTGCGACTGCCCCGGACCACTCCTAGTCACCTATATAGAATAACCATCAATTAGGTGACATACAGATTGCTAAAAGCAATCATTGCAACACTCAGGTTCCTCCTAACAAGTGTATTTTCATTCCTAAGTGGACATTTATAGGTTCTAATATGTTATAACGATGACGCACATACATGTGCTCACCTCCCCTTAAAAGAATTCGCCCACGAATTCAAATAAAGAAGACCGACACCCTAGTCTGATACCAAATTATAAAACCCCCATCCGTTGTATGACATATAACAGAAGGTCCAGCTGGAACCTGACGACATAGACCATGGACAGTCAGAAGGGTTATATAAGAATATCAAAAATAAACTACAACTACTCGCTCTAACTCAGAGCATTCTAGCGAAAGTTTTTACATATTTTAAAAAAACCCATAATTGGAACACAACTATCATGAATATCCACCTACTACCATAGGAATGAAATAACAAATACACTGAAAGTACTTGGACTTATGGCCTTATAGGAGTTCACTTAACAAAGTAGTGTTTTACATACATCGGCTCGCAGGCCGGCCACACCTGAGAAAAGTAAAATAATAATTTGCTTTGGCCTTTGAGGGACAGCTCAGCAGCATGGGCTTCAACACACTATTTGGTACCTGGCTCTGCAACACCTGCAAGGAAAATTCCACCGTACGGTGGCAAACAAAGAAACGGTCAGCTAAAGATGACCAAATTATAACGACCCCGTCCCTTACTCAGGACGGCGGTGCTCCTTCCCTGCATTTCATTAGCCCAGCTAAACAATAAATTTCAAACAAACTTTGCCACAGGTGTAAGCTCGCACGACCAAACACCTCGTGCACTCAGGGCACATTATCGGTGAATGCGGTCAATTCCGTTGCTTCACCACCATCCTCGGGATGGCAACATCGTGAGCATTTTAGTCTTTCTGACCACCATCTAAGACTCCCGACTATGCCAACGGCAAGTTCCACTTTAGGGCATCTAGCACTGAACCGCATAGCCTAGGTCCGTTTCCACCCGCCCGGTTCTCACTATGCATAGTCATCTTAAGATGTACGCGAGGTCCAAGCTTCATCCGGATCCAAATTCATTTCCAGACATCACATAACCTAGTTATGTTCAAAGCTGGCTCCCCGGCCGCCAAGTTAGCAGAATTATGTTTCCACCCAATTTTCTGGGTGCGCCTTGGAGTTAGTCCCCAAGGATCCCTGCTGCAATCTACCGCGTAGAAACCCGAAAACACAAAGCACATAGTCTTATCCGGTAATCCATATAATATGAAACATCACCGATCAGGAAAACCACGTCTGGGTAGGCTTCACACACAATGCCTAAGTCCGTACTTCGATTCCGGACTCTACATGCAACACAAGGGGGACTATTCACATCTACCCCAAGGAACACCACGAACTCACCGCACACTCGCGGGAGCGGGTTTCCTATGCAGAAAAGAAAAGGACTTCACATGTCTAAGCATAGAATCATTAACCTTGAAGTTCGCTTTTGCGCCATGGAAATCTATCCGGATGGAAAGCTTCGAAAAGGAATTTCCTCCGCGGATCCGGTCTCAGTTCTCAACTCGGTGCTCCGATGCTCCGGCGGCAGCCGGATTCCTCCTCTTCCTTCCTCAACCGGTCTCTCCTCTCTCTAACTCCTTAGAAAGAGAAGGCTTAAAAGATAATGAGGAATTAATCCTCTATTCTCGGCCTTATTAAAGCAGGAATACGTCTGGGCCGTCAGATCTTGTTTAAAGAAAACAAACGGCTCGGATTCGCCTGAAATCTCTCAATCCTAGGCCGAAAACCGTTTTGCACATGGACGTGTCCCAAGCCGTATGCCTAGATCCAGCCATGAATATCGAGCACAGAAAAGAACACGGGTTGGGACACGCCCATATCCCAACCTGACACGCCCGTGTCGGGTCCTCGACACGCCCGTGACAAGGGGCCGTGTCGCAAATAACCGCCACACCAACTGCCACGTCCCATAATGGACACGGGTGGAGACACGCCCGTGTCAGACTTGACACGCCGGTGTCAACTCAGCCGTGCACTCCTTGCACCACGTCCTAGGTTTTCAACCCGAGAAGGACACGAGTGGTGATACGGGTAAGGACACACCCGTGTTACCCCTGGCACGCCCGTATCAACACTCTTCAAAACAGTGTTTCCTGCCGTGTCCCTCACTAGACATAGCCAGCCAACACAGAGAAAGACACGGCCTTAGACACGCCCGTGTCCCAGGCCGTGTGCCCCTATTTAGGCACCAAAAATTTCTTAGGACGCGACCGGTTCGTTTACGGTTTTCGGGGCGTTACAGGATAAAGCTTCATCCTTCCTATGTGTAAAAGAGACGGAAGAAACTCATCTGAAAATCATGGTAGATATCCATGTTGAGTCCTTAAAATACAAGGAATCTATTATCAAGAATCTTGAGGAGAAACTTGATAGAGAGAGAGGAGAATTGTGGCTAACTTCTCTAAGATAGATTCTATCAAGAGAAGATCTGAATCTGAGTGGATTTCTAAAGTAATCCAATCTCAAAAAAGTGGCCAAGTTCCTGTCAGGCCTCAACCTACCTTTCCCAAGGTAATTCTCCCTTCTAATAGGTATAACTAAGACCCCAGGGATGGTCACTAGAGGAATGTGAATCTTCCTTGTAAGACTATAAATGTCTCTTACAATGGAAGAAGAAAGGACATGGGTCTGAGTGCTCAGAAGGCTCCCCACGAAGAAGTACAAAAGGCCCATCCTGGACCTTTTATATTTAATGCACCAGCTCCATCTCTCTTGAGCATAACAGTGACATTTTCTCAAAATCTCCCTGCTCACACTCTATCCAACACAGGTTTTTGCTAAGGTGCCCTGCCACCAAGGTTCACTTTTGAAGGGAGTAATAACCCTTTGTACAGGAGGTTGAGAGAGTTAGAATGTCTTCTCTATTGTTAAACAAAATTAGAGAAGCTAGATGATTGCACTGAGCTATAGAAAGCTCTAAAGAAATCAAAGCTCACCCTGGCTTAGAGAATATCAAGGAAGAAGCCTTGCTTCAGGGTGCAGGATCTCTTCAGAACTCTTGACAGAGAAGATCAGTTGTCTTAAAGTTCTTGAAGGAGCAGCTTGAAGAAGACTCTTGATGTGGAATGGTTGTTCTTCTTCAATAGCTTTTCTTTCTTCTTCTTCTTCTTGAAGCTCTGAGTATGAATGTTCCTGTGAGCAGGATGAACTCAGGATTGAATAAGAGAACTCTGAAGAGAGTTGTTCTTCTCAACTGTATGTAAAAATATCTGAGAGCTGTATCTTCTTGTTCTTGTTGTGTATGTGTATCTGTTTTTTTTAACTTCTTTCAATAGCTCTTTTTATATATCAGCCTGTGTAACGGCTTCTATCTTTCTCTTGATTTGAAACTTGTCTTCTTCTGAGATCTGCAATTTGGGCTGCAAATAACACATAGTACAAATAGCCTGCAGAAGGATATCCTATAAAGAGATAAAGCTTTCTTAGAAGCTGCTTATCCATTCTGCAAGTCAAAAAGATATTAGAGAAAGTCACATAAAAAAAAACTCTTTACGACCAGAGAAAGACATCTGTGTCTAACGGCGATAAAGGACAGCATGGCAGATAAAGCACAAAGATTTTTCAACTAATAGGACAAAAGACTTTTTCAGATAGAACTTGACTTATGCATATAGAATAAGGCAAAGATTGCCTTGATATGTAAGCATAAAATCAATGAAATAATTTTTAATAAAATAAGCCAGATAAATGAGAAATAATTCACAGAAGAGAAGGAATACAATATCTCTAAATGCAGACAAAAGGTCGTCGAACGAATAACAGAGATCGTCGAACTCTCAGAGCAGATAGTCGAACTATCAGAACAGATAGTCGAACTACAAGAAATCTGTCTGGGCAAAAGGAGTCGAGCAGGACTCGACGATCGACGATATTGAGACAACAGATCGTTTGGCTAACAAAGTTGAACTAACTCAGAGATAGTCGATCTGCTGAAAGACGATAGTCGATCAACTGATAAACAATAGTCGAGTGGCGTTGGACTGTAGTCGAACTAAAAAAAATACTTAACCAGATTTTCAACTGGATAAACAACAACTCTACACAACTGATGGAATCTAACCTAAATCTAACCTTTGACCATAGATAAATCTTGGGTCAAGAAACTAATTGAGAAGACTTAACTCAAATTCAAACTAGGGTACCAACACAGGAGCAGTAGTTATATTTTGTGTTGAGTTGTGTTGCCCCCTGTTAACATATGTGGACAATTTCTGATATATATATATATATATATATATATATATATATATATATATATATATATATATATATATATATATATATATAATTTTCAGAATTGTCTTGGAATACATGTTGTGTTTAATTTTTGTTATCCTTTCAAGCCTTAATGTTTTATTATTTCATTTTTATGTACAATTCACCTTAGCTTATAGGGTTCTGAATTCTTCAAATAGGAGGAGATTGTTGGGTATTGTATCCACAATAACCCGGATATGAAGAAGGGCAGAGTTAAGCTAAGATGAATTGTGACTGTAATTGATGTTGCTTTTGAGTTATGTACTTGTAGGTTTTCATTGCTAAGTACACACCTATGTAAGGTTATAGTGGGTCAGTAAACACAGGATTATACAATGTAATTCCTCATTGTGTGGGCCAATGGTAAAGGGTTAGACCTAGGAAAATAGGAATTTTACCTAAGTAAAATTCGGCAAGTATGGTTAAGCATATATGTCGAATTCATCGAGTATCGTCATTGATACATGCCGAATTTGTCGAGTATACTTACCAATGCGCATCAAATTCATCGTATATTCTTATGGTAAATTAATTGGAAAAATTGAAAAATCGGTTAAGTAAAATTTGCCAAGTATCGTTGGGCATACTCGTCGAATTTGTCGAATGTATCTAACGATACTCGCCGAATTCGTCGAATATGCAAAGTGATACACGCCGAATTCGTCGAGTCCAGTCAACGCTACTTCTGTATATTTTTCCAAGTATAATTTGTCGAATATTAAAGCATTGAGTGCGTTGAGTTAACTCGACGAATTTCAACGAATGTAGCCTATGGTGTTGAGTGGGCTCGAGGAGTTAAGTGCCACAATGTTGAGAGCGTCGAGTCTATTGACCTATACTCGATGAATTCGTCGAGTATTCCAGGTGATACTTGACGAATTCATTGTGTATGACTCCTCGTTATAGTGTTGAGTGACCTGTCAGCCTGGGATATGTTGGCTAAGTCCTTTTCGTCGTATATCAACATGTATTCGATGAGTATCATTATGATACTCGACGATACTCGACGAATTTGACTTAGGTCATTTTTCCGGAAATTTTCAAAAACCAATCACTGGTTCTGTCGGCCATGCACAGTAATTTCCACTTTTCATTTTTGGAAATATTCTTTATACCATTAGAGGGTTAATCTCTATAAATACCTAGGTATATTTTTCATTATTGATAATCTTGTTATTGTGCTAATTTGCTCTTCAATTTAAACGAGAAAAGTTTCCAAAATCAGCAATCTTTGACTTCTTTATGCATGCGACACTCTGATCGTCTGATACCCGCAAGCACAGTAAGATCTCGTCTTCCTCGACCTCCACATCTGGATTGCTGCCTTCTAAAGACTTCTATTCCTCCAGATCTAGATGGGTGAAGACTCAAGATTCAAGTTCTTCAATATTTCAACTTTCGTAGTTCTCCAAGCTTCAAGATCTACTTTTACAAAGAACGTCAGAGCGAAAACTTGTAATCGTTATTATCTTTTGTAATATTCTTTTACATATTGTAGGAACTTTTTCTCCGATTTTGTAGATCCGTTTGTGGATTGAGTGAGTAGAACCGATTGTGGATCGAGTGAGTAGATCCGATTTGTAGATCGTGTTATTGGAGAGATTGTTCTCCGAATGATAGGAGCATCGTCTCCGAGTTGTAGGTGTTGCGGCTCCGAGGTGTAAGATTTGACGAAATCTAAGTTTGGTGATGTAGCCGAATCTAGCCCTTTGTGGTAGATAGGCGAGGCGGGAAAGTGGACGTACCCAACTCAGGGAACCACTATAAATCTCTGTGTTTGTGTGCTTGTCTTATTAAGTGATTTTTATTCCGCAAAAAGACACAAACATCACCTATTCACTCCCTCTCTAGGTGATTTAGGGAGACGCTAGATACTTTCAGAGAGAATTTTATTGTAGACATTGGGCAAATTTTTTTTGTACTATGATATTATAAAATGTTGGATCCCAAGTTTGGATTTGGGCTAGGTTCACTATTAGGTTTTTGACCCATCATGTATAGCCTAGTGTCAAATTTGTTAGTTCTAAGGTCTAGGTCAGTCTGACTAGGTTAGACAATCTTTGATTCAACCCACAGAGAATTCAGAGATTCAGACTTAGAAGAATTGCAGTTTTTAAGACTTCAAAAATCAATTTGACCTTCTTTGAACTCAACTCTACATTCGTCGATCGCATACCGACGAACTCAGAGTTTTAACTCTTAGTTGAGCTCGATGAAATATGAGTTCAGGTCGACGATCTTCCTTCTTTTCTTAGTTTCTCTGGCCGAAGAAATTCTATCTTAGTTTGATGAACTTGGAGCTCAGCATTGACTGATATTTTCCAGATCAATTATCTCTGAGCTCAGCTCGACGAAGAAGATTTCTCAGCTCGATGAACTTAGAGTTCAGGTCAACAAAATCTTTTCTGAGTTCGACTAATTCTGTTAGTATCAATTTGACGTATTCTCTCTCATTTTGACTTCAATTATTTTATTCTAAGGCAGTATTTCTCTGAATAATTAATGCTTATATTCTCAAGAATATAGTCGTTCCGAGGCTGCGTTGATTATGGATTTCATAATATTAATTACTTGGCTTATTTATTGGGACATTTGAGAAAACACATTAAAAGACAATTTCCAACCATTTCAACCCACAAAATCTCAGCAGTAAATCAGGGATATTATTCAAAATTAAAAGGCTGAAATCCTCTCAGAATATAAAAGATCTTTTTCAAAAGAAGAACAACAATTTTTGTACAGACATACAACAACTGATACAAAGAGAAGGATTGTTATTGTTCTTACAAGAAATAGAAGAAGAACATCACACACAGATCTTTAGTCTTCTTTAGTTTCTGCTTCAGGCTTCAAAGGGACAACTCATCAACACCAGTCCAAGAAGTTTCCGAAGATCTTCATCAAGGCCTACACCCTGAGCAAAGCTCTCATCTTCCTGAACCATTCTTCATCTTAGGGGAAGCTTTGACAACATCAATCCACTTATCTTCTCAAGTTGTTTGAGAAAAAGAAGACACCGTCACTTTCTTTACCTTACTGTAAAAAGGGTTTTTAACTCCCTTCAAAAGTTATAACTTGGTTGTCAAGTCTCCTTAACAAAAGACTTGTGTTGGTTTTTGGGCACCTGATCAAAATCCTAAAGGGTTGTGAGATCTCCCTTGAAATAGATCTTGTGGTGGCAGGGCACCTGAGCAAAAACCTGTGATGGCAGGGCACCTGATCAAAAAACTATTAATGGATTCCTACCAGGATGGTAGAAGAGTGGATGTACCCAGTTTTGGGGAACCACTATAATTTCCTTTTGTCGTCTGGTTGTTCTACTTCTTGTTCTGCTGTGCTGTGATATTTGGTTTTTACTTCTCTTTATATACCTTAATATCACTTATTTTAATTCCACTATAAAAACTGATCAAGTTTTAAAAATACTTTATTCACCCCCCTCTAGAGTTAGTCAGATTTATCCCATCACTTTCAATTGGTATTAGAGGGGTGTTCATTTGGTTTCACAGACTAATACCTGAACCAAAAGATCCTTTGATAGATCTTATTACCTCTAGTGTCTCTTTTATATCATGGCACATAATAAGGAATACTCAAGCACCAAACCTCCAGTATGCAACCTTAATAAGTTTGCAATCTGGAAGACAAGGATTAGATTATACATAAATTCAATTGATGAAGATATCTATATTTCTATCTTGACAGGTCCCCCTTCTCTAGTGGCTACAACTTCAATAGCAATAACAAACACAAATGCAGTTCCACCACCTGAGTGGACTGATGCACAAAAGAAGGCTAAAATTAATGATGTAAGGGCTATGAACATTCTGGCACAAACAATGTCAGATGATATATTACAGAAGGTGGCTGAGTGCACTTCAGCAAAAGCCATTTGGGACTCTCTAAACCAAATGGTTGCAGGATCAGCTGATGAGAGAAAGGACAGGAGATCATATCCCATCTCTCAATATGAGAATTTCCAGAAAGATGAATCTGAGTCAGTGGCTGATATGTGTAGGATTTCACGTGCTATGGCGGGGCAAAATTTAAAATAAATTACTCCCAATAACCATACAAAACACGGGATCAGATATCCAATGTAAACGCCCTACTAGTTAAGCAAAGGAGAAAACCTAACTCATCACATCTAACCATCACAAGGGGTTAGAAATTTACCTCTAGAGAACAAGGTCTCTAGGCAGAAGAGGGGACACGACAGAGAAAATGTTAGCGATCCCACAGCAATAATGAGGCCGATCGCCTCGCCTCTTGGTTCACCTTGAACCCGAATAATAGCGAATCTCTATTCCGTTTATCGGGAATAGAAATACAAGGCGTATACTTCTCTTCTTCGTGCACCGATGACTCCAAGTGGCCGAACCACACTAGTTGTCGGGTAGAGAAAAGGAATGAGGAGAAAAATCCTATAACCACTGTGGAGGAGATGAAAAAAAACGAGCTGCAACACTAGCCCGAGAAAGAAACTCCGGCGAACACCGGAAGAAGAGAGCAGCGAGCTTGCGGCGTCGGTGGAGGCAGCAGCTCATCCACTGTCAGAGAGACTCCAATGCGCGGCGGATCGCGGTGGCGAGTAGCCTAAGGAACAAACGCGAGAGCCCTTGCGGCATCGGAAGGGCTACAGCGCCAAGGTCGCAAAGGGGAAAAGCTCTGGCGGCTAGGGCATTTTTTTTCCTCTGTCTAAGAAGCCGAGCTACTCCTCCTATTTAATATCACGGTACTTGATATGATTATCTATAATCCTATCTTATATATATCTTATATATATATCTTACATATATATGTATATATATTATTTATATATATATCTTATATATATCTTATATACATATAAATATTACTTATATATATCTCATATACATATATATATATATATATATATATATATATATATATATATATATTTAAATGTATATATTATGTAAGTATATATGTATATATATATATATTTATACACAGATATTCATAACTCAATTTACTATGCATCTCTACCAAAATAATTATGACGACTCGCTCCGTCATAATTTCTCCTTTTAATAGTCGCACAAAAATTCTGTCTAAGCATGTCGAGTCACGACATTAAGCGCTCGCACTTACAATAGTATTTAGATTAAATGTTCCATGAAATCAAATACCCCAAGTAAGCCGAATGGATACTGTTCCCGTTCATTTGGTGCGACCTTATAGAGGAACCATGTCGTTAAGGCGATACTATAACAACCTATATTAAGGACTATAAGTGGCTTTATCACTGCATTATAGTCACCCCAACAACATAGTAATTAGGTAACACAATAGATGACCTGTGTCTATATCTTTGTCACATGATATCATATATATTGTGTGAACTGGGACCGTTTCAATTTCGCACTATATTTGTCATTCTCGGTCTCATAAGCGATGTGTATTTATAACTACATCAGTTATATTGCATGCTATACAAACTCGCTTTACCAAGGGGCCCGACTATATCATAAACCAAACAAGTTTGGGGACAAATGATATTTCGATATATACATCACTTACGCGTAAGTATGAACAACGAATCATAGTATTTATCACCATCAGAAGATAGTCTTCAACTATAATCACATTGCTCACACCGACGCGCTCAATCTACATATCTCATATCTACAATACACTAGACACGTTGTAAACACTAATGACACTTAACACATTCCACTTAATGTTACAACATAAGATAGGCCAACCTCAATATGTATGAAACCATACGCATACATACTCAAGTGATTAAACGATAACTATGATCAACATTTGTAGAACTACAATGTACTTTAATACACATGACAATCCAAGGTGGTGGTCAATGTCCCTCTTTGACTACCAGGATCGTGATCACATAAAACTAAGATCATGAGATGGAACTCAAGTGTTCTATAGCTCAAGACCAAGGGCATCTTCCCGAGCTATCATGAAACATCATAATATGATCTAGGGACAAAATGAGATAAACATTCACCAAAACATGAACTCTATTAAAATAAAAGACAATTTTCAAAACACAAATCCTTCAATCTCCCACTTGTTTTTAAAGTTTCTAATAAAAGAAATACAAAACATCGGAATCCTCCGTCATTAAACATCAAGCCATGCTCCATGGTCTTGCAACCCCATGGACTCGAAATTAATTTCTCCTTTGGCTTGAGACAGAGGCTTGGTGAAAGGATCAGCTGTGTTGCTATTTGTGTCAATCCATAAAAGCGCAATCTTGCCTTCTTCAATGAAGTCGCGTGTGACAAAATACTTTCGATCCATGTATTTTGTCTTGTGATGTGATTTTGGCTCCATGATTTTTGAAATGGAAGCACGATTATCACAAAACAATCTCAAGGGCCCTTCACTAGATGTCACGACTCCCAATTCCTCAAGGAATTTCTTTATCCAGACTACCTCTTTGATTGCCTCTACGGCCGCCATGACTTCCGCTGCGGTGGTTGAATCAGCAGTAGTGGATTGTTTCCAACTACGCCAACTCACAGCTCCACCATTCAGAAGAAAAACAAACCCAGATTGAGATCTTCTATCGTCCGGATCTGTCATAAAGCTAGCATCTGTGTAACCTTCTACATGGAGCTCTTTATGTCCACGAAATATAAGAAACTTATTCTTGGTCCTTTTAAGGTACCTAAGAATATTCTTGACCGCCGTCCAATGATTTGGACCAGGTGAAGCTTGATATCGACTCATCATGCTGAGAGCATATACGACATCTGGTCTCGTACAGGTCATGGCATACATGATGGAACCTATGGCGGAAGCATAGGGTACATTCATCATATATTCAATGTATTTATGTGATGAGGCACATTGAGACTTGCCTAGCTGAGTAGACGTCTTTATTAGCACATTTCCTTTCTTAGAATTTTCCATATGGAACCTTTCTAAGACTTTGTCAATGTAGATACTTTGACTTAGGCCAATAAGTCTACGTGATCTGTCTCTATATATCTTTATCCCTAATATATATTGGGCTTCACCCATGTCCTTCATTGAAAAGATTGTTTTCAATGAGTTTCTTACTTGTTCCATTAATGATAAGTTGTTGCCCATTAGGAGAATATCGTCAACATATAAGATCAAAAATATAACATTGCTCCCACTAACCTTCTTGTATACACAAGGCTCTTCCTTGCTTTGAACAAACTCAAGGGTTTTAACTTCTTCATCAAAGCATTTGTTCCAACTTATTGATGCTTGCTTCAATCCATAAATGGCTCTTTGAAGCTTGCATACTTTGCCGCTATTTTGAGGATCTTCAAAACCTTGAGGTTTCTTCATGAATACATCCTCATCTAGCTTTCCATTTAGGAAGGACGTCTTGACATCCAATTGCCAAATTTCATAATCATGAAATGCGGCAATCGCCAACATGATCTGAATAGTCTTAAACATTACAACGGGCGAGAAGGTTTCATCATAGTCAATCCCTTCGATTTGACTAAAACCTTTCGCTACAAGTCTTGCCTTGTAGGTTGTCATGTTTCCATTCATGTCCATCTTCCTCTTAAAAATCCATTTACAGGGGATGGATTTATTTCCATCAGGAAGGTCAACCAAGTTCCATACTTGGTTGTCATACATGGACTGCATCTCGGACTTCATGGCTTCAAGCCATGCCATGGAATCCTTTTGATCCATTGCTTCTTCATAGGTCAACGGGTCTTCTGTGTCTAGAATAAACACCTCATGAAGACCCATGTAAATGTCAGGCTTTTTTATTTCCCTGATCGACCTTCTAAGATCCTTTAGTTTGTCTAGCTCAGTCTGAGTTTCTTGAATTTCCTCCACTATTTCTTGTGGAGTCAATTCATGCTCAACACGAGTAAGACTCACCGGTGGTGGTAAAGCAAGAGTTTCCTCCGTAATTATTTGTGGAGGTGGAATACTCATACTCCCACTGACTAAAGGAACTTCTTGTGACTCTTGGTGATCATATTGAATATCAATGCTCATCTCACGATCACTTTCTTGTAGGTTTTCTTGAGTTTCCTCAAGTGTCACCCTACGATCACTGCTTTTGATTCTTTCAAGAAACTCTTTCTCTAAGAATGTATCACCCTTCTTAACAAAAATAGTATTTGTTGATTTGTGCCAAAAGCTATACCCTTTTGTTTCTCTTGGGTATCCAATGAAGAAACACTTATCGGCTTTGGGATCTAGTTTGGATGATTGCATACGTTTGACATATGCCTAACAGCCCCAAATCTTAAAGAAAGAGGTGATGGGTGGTTTCCCAACCCATATCTCATGTGGAGTTTTCTCTACGGCTTTAGTTGGAATGAAGTTTAAAGTGTAAGCTGCCGTTAAAAGTGCATGACCCCAAAAATATAAAGGTAGATCGGTTGACACATCATGGGTCTAACCATGTAAAGCAGAGTCCGGTTTCTCCTTTCGGAGACACCATTCCACTGCGGTGTCCCAGGAGGAGTTAGTTGTGGTACAATACCACACTCCTTTAGGTAAGTATTGAACTCATTGCTCAAGTACTCACCTCTACGATCTGTTCTCAAAACTTTGATTCTCTTATCTAGTTGATTTTCCACTTCATTTTTATATTCCTTGAACTTGGCAAGGGATTCACTCTTATGTTTCATAAGATAAACATAGCCATATCGACTATAATCATCTGTAAAAGTGATGAAGTACCTAAAACCATCTCTAGCACACACATTCATTGGATCACATACATCAGAGTGTATCAATTCTAAGAAGTTGTTTGCTCTTGCACCTTTCTTTTTAAAAGGTGTCTTTGTCATTTTGCCAGTTAGGCATGATTCGCATATCTCAATTGCATCAGGATCAAAAGAACCTAAAAGATTAGCCTGATGTAATTTCCTTATGCATTTTTCATTAATGTGACCAAGACGATGGTGCCATAAGAGAGTCTCATTCAAGTGAGATATTTTGAGTCGTTTGTTATTAATATTTAATACTTGTTTATCATCAACAATGTTAAGCAAATACAATCCATTTGAAATGAAAGCACTTGCATAAAATAAACCATCCTTCTCAATCCTCATTTGGGAGTTCCCAATGATAAAACTAAAACCTTCTGCATCCAAACATGATACAGAAATAATGTTTCTTAAAATAGAAGGGACATGATAAACGTTAAATAAAGTTAGACATAAACCACTAGGTAAGGGGAGTTCCAAAGTGCCCACCGCAACTGCAGAAATACTAGCACCGTTTCCAACCTTCAGCACCACCTCTCCTTTGGGGAGAGATCTCCTATCCTTTAGTGACTGCACATTTGAGATTAAGTGAGCACATGATCCGGTATCAATTACCCAATCAAGAATAGTAGTGGTTAAATTCAAACTCAACTCAATAACAAAAATACCTTTAGGACGCTTCCTTTCGATTTTGCCTTCATCCAAGTCTTTCTTGTACTTGGGGCAATTCATTTTGAAGTGTCCCTTCTCATGACAATGGAAGCATTCAGTGAGAGAGTTTGGAGAATTCATCACTTTGCCTCCCTTGGAGGTACTATCCTTAGCACCTCCCCTTTTTCCCTTGAGATGAAAATTTCCTTTCGAGGTCTGGCCTTTAGACTTATCCTTGTTTTTGAATATCTTCTTGCTATCAGACGCCATAGCTAAGACAACATTTCCCTTTGTCTTGCCCATGTCAACCTCAGCTGTTTTGAGGGCGTTGTGGAGTTCATTTATGGTCATTTGTCTTTCACGCATATGATAATGCATGATTAAATCCTTAAAAGAGTAAGGCAGTGACCCCAAAATGATGTCTTCTGCAATGTCTTCAGGAATTGGAGACTTCAGTTTCTCCAACTTTTCCAAATAGCCTTGCACCTTAAGGAAGTGCACTGAGACAGACTCACCCTCCATCATCTTGCACCTTGTGAGTGCGATGGTGGTCTTATAACGCTCTTTACGAGCACTATCGGTGAACATTTTCTCCAATTGTGCTACAATTTCCTTTGCAGGAGTATCGAGAAATTTCCTTTATAGCTGATTGCAAATGCTGGCTAGGATCAGAGTCTGCATGACACGTTGACTGTCATTCCATCTTTTCTGTTTCTCCTTCTCAGCATAGGTTGGTTTGCCAATCTCTTTCTTTACTGGGCATTCACCCTCCAGTATAGGCAAGAGATTCTCCAAACGCAACATAATGTTAAGCTTGAGGATCCAGTCAGAGTAGTTTGACCCGTCGTTAGAAAGCGGGCTTTTATCAATCATCGAATGCAGAAAATTTGGCAATGTAGACATAACTCTAAAAAAATAAGATAAAGTTCATGTTCAGAGAAAAAAAAATCCTTTTAATAAAAAAAAGATGAATCAGAGAGATCCAAAAAAAATGCTTTAAATATTGAATCAAGATCCTTTTAACCTAGTGGACTCATCCACAAGATTATCAGGCAGGTACCAATCACCAATCATAACCTTTTAAGACAATCTTAAACACTTATGATTCTTGATAGTAATATACAAACAACTATTTTAAGAACATAACACTTTCCTAAAGGACCAAGCCTAGATCTTGGTGATTTGATTAAGAAAACTCATAATATAAGAAAACTCATGCGAGTGACATTCCAACAAAATCAGCAAGAAGTGCCTCACACAACCTACTCACTTGTGGCCTAATATCGACTCGCATAAGTGCCACCATGTCTAGTGATTGAAATTACACTCATGTTCATCCAATATCACTAGCTTAGATGGACACGATGAGGAGGAAAGACAATCTAAAATTTTTCTTTTCACATTCCCTAAAGAATGGAGGAAATATAAAATAACTAACTCACGGCATTCTAAAAAAAATATTACATCCATTCCATACCAATTACATTCCAGAGATTGTAATATAAAAAGGAAAAGCCAAGGTAAGCAAAAAACCTGCTAGACGGGGCCCTAATAATGAATGGATTATGTACACAACCCAACGTGTTTCACCTAGATTACTTTAAATCCAAAAAAAATAATCTCCTCATAATCCATTCAAGGGCGGATTACCCAAACATGAAACAAGGTTGTGACATAGCAATTCAAAACATTAGGTAAAACAAACTAGCAAAAGGGGCCACATAAACATTGGATATGGAACCTCCCTCTGATACCACTGTTGGATTTCACGTGCTATGGCGGGGCGAAATTTAAAAAAAATTACTCCCAACAACCATACAAAACACGGGATCGGATATCCAATGTAAACGCCCTACTAGTTAAGCAAAGGAGAAAACCTAACTCATCACATCTAACCATCACAAGGGGTTAGAAATTTACCTCTAGAGAACAAGGTCTCTAGGTAGAAGAGGGGACACGACGGAAAAAATGGTAGCGATCCCACAGCAACAATGAGGCCGATCGCCTCGCCTCTTGGTTCACCTTGAACCCGAACAATAGCAAATCTCTATTTCGTTGACCGGGAATAGAAATGCAAGGCTTAGACTTCTCTTCTTCGTGCACCAATGACTCCATGTGGTCGAACCACACTAGTCGTCGGGTAGAGATAAGGAATGAGGAGAACAATCCTATAACCGCTGTGGAGGAGATGAAAAAAAAAACGAGCCGCCACACTAGCCCGAGAAAGAAACTCCGGCAAACACCGGAAGAAGAGAGCAGCGAGCTTGCGGCGTCGGTGGAGGCAGCAGCTCATCCACCGTCGGAGAGACTCCAATGCGCGGCGGATCGCGGTGGGGAGCAGCCCAAGGAACGAACGCGAGAGCCCTGGCGGCATCGGAAGGGCTACAGCGCCAAGGTCGCATAGGGGAAAAGCTCTATCGGCTAGGGCATTTTTTTCCTCTGTCTAAGAAGCCGAGCTACTCCTCCTATTTAATATCACGGTACTTGATATGATTATCTATAATCCTATCTTATATATATCTTATATATATATCTTATATATATGTATATATATATCTTATATATATATATTTTATATACATATAAATATTACTTATATATATCTCATATACATATATATATATATATATATATATATAAGTATATATATTTATATGTATATCATATGTAAGTATATATGTATATATATATATATATATATATATATATATATATATATATATTTATACACAGATATTCATAACTCCAATTACTGTGCATCTCTACAAAAATAATTATGACGACTCGCTCAGTCATAATTTCTCCTTTTAATAGTCGCACAAAAATTCTGTCTAAGCATGTCGAGTCATGACATTAAGCGCTCGCACTTATAATAGTATTTAGATTAAACGTTCCATGAATCAAATACCCCAAGTAAGCCGAACGGATACTGTTCCCGTTCATTTGGTGCGACCTTATAGAGGAACCATGTCGTCAAGGCAATAATATAACAACCTATATTAAGGACTATAAGTGGCTTTATCACTGCATTATAGTCTCCCCAACAACATAGCAATTAGGTAACACAATAGATGACTTGTGTCTATAACTTTGTCACATGATATCATAAATATTGTGTGAACTGGGACCGTGTCAATTTCGCACTATATTTGTCATTCTCAGTCTCATAAGCGATGTGTATTTATAACTACATCAGTTATATTGCATGCTATACAAACTCGCTTTACCAAGGGGCCCGACTATATCATAAACCAAACAAGTTTGGGGACAAACGATATTTCGATATATACATCCCTTACGCGTAAGTATGAACAACAAATCATAGTATTTAACACCATCAGAAGATAGTCTTCAACTATAATCACATTGCTCACACCGACGCGCTCAATCTACATATCTCATATCTACAATACACTAGACATGTTGTAAATACTAATGACACTTAACACATTCCACTTAATGTTACAACATAAGATAGGCCAACCTCAATATGTATGAAACCATACGCATACATACTCAAGTGATTAAACGATAACTATTATCAACATTTATAGAACTACAATGTACTTTAATACACATGACAATCTAAGGTGGTGGTCAATGTCCCTCTTTGACTACCAGGATCGTGAGCAAATAAAACTAAGATCATGAGATGGAACTCAAGTGTTCTATAGCTTAAGACCAAGGGTATCTTCCCGAGCTATCATGAAACATCATCATATGATCTAGGGACAGAATGAGATAAACATTCACCAAAACATGAACTCTAATAAAATAAAAGACAACTTTCAAAACACAAATCCTTCAAGATGTACAACAGACTCGGCCTAATTGTCAGTGAGCTGAAGAACCTAAATAAAAATATCTCACTAACTGAGATAAATGACAAGATTCGTATGTGCTTCTCTAGCACATGGGATTCTAGGATCTGGCCAATCAAGGAGGCCAGAAGCCTGAATGAAATATCCATTGAGTCTCTACTGGGCAAGCTCACGTCGTATGAGCAGCTTATATAGACAAGAGAAGAAGATGAGTAGAAGACCTCCTCATCAGGAAGGAAAGAGCAAAACATTGCTTCCAAAGCATCTGAAGGACTAGATGCTCCACCAGAAAATGATGAGCTCATAAGCTTACTGGCCAAAAGATTTTACAAGATGGCCAGGAAAGATTTCAGAAGGAAGTCATCCAGACAAGATGACAGACCAAGATATGACAAAACTCATACCAAGTAAATTGTCTGCTTTGGTTGCAGAAAACCTAAAAACATTCTTCTTGAGTGTCCAAAGAATCAGAATAAGGAGAAAAGAAGAGATAAGGACTCCAGAAAGCATTACAGTAAGCCCTCCTCTAGCAAGCATAAGAGGAAGGACAAAGGATTTATTGCTGAAACCTAGAGTGATACAGTAGAAGAATCTTCATCTTCTAGCTCCAGTGATGATGAAGAAGAAGCTAAAGCACAGGAGGTTTGCTTGATGGCCATCAATGCCTCAGGCCATCTTTTAGAAGCTGAGCAATCTAAAGAAGAATATGAATCTGAAGAGGATTAGGTAATATCTTCATTTGATTTCAATTCAGAACATTTCAAAACTGAATTTAAATTGCTATGTAATGACATAAACAAATCTGAGAAGGAAATCAAACTTCTCAGAGATAAGCTAACTGAACATGTTAATCTATTATCTAAAAACATTAAGTTAAAAGATGAATTAGCTCTAACAACTTAACAAATCATTTCACTAAAAACTACATTAACTGAGGCAAAGCAATTTGAAGAATCCCTAAATGGGAGAAGCATCAAATTGATGAACATCACAAGCACTGTTAATGCCAGGCAAACTGGGCTTAGGTGCTTCATTAAGACAACCTCATTTAATTCAGTAAAACATTCTCTCAACACCCATTCAATTCATATCAGAAAAGGGTAAAGAAAAAGTAGATGAGAATAATAAAACAACTGAATTAAAATAGAAACCTAAGAAAAAGAGAAAGAACAAGAAAAACCTTAATCATAATAATGTTCAATAGATTTCATCGAACTCAGATCGACGAGATGTGTACAGTTCGTCAAACTCAAGTCGACGAACTCTGAACGCATATTTCTATTATAATTATTCTTCGAAAAGCGATCGATAAAACCAATATGGTTCTTCGAACCGAGATCGATGATATTGAGGCATAGAGAATGAATATTGCTAATATCTGAGCGGAGTTTGACGAACTTATCCCTATTCATCGAACACAGATCGACGAACTTATCAGAATTCGTCGATCCCAGTTCAGCTTAACAGAAACTCTAATTATTTCAAAACATTTAATCAACTAAAAGAATTTGTTAACCCATTTACCCAATGGATAATTCCACCTAGGATCTTTCACCCTCTAGGATACAAGAACCGACCTTAATACTCTTACATTTCTAGTTTTAAATTTGAAAAGAATCTAGGACCCAAGGTTACCTGGGTCAAGAACACCTAATTTTTCATTTTGCAAGTGAAGGACTATCCTACCACAGAGGAACAGTGGTACCTGGATAGTGGATGTTCAAAGCACATGACAGGAAGAAAGGACAACTTAACCAACTATAAGTCTAAGCTTGCTCCAAAGGTGATATTTGGCGACTCCAACTGTGGACAAACTTAAGTCTATGGAAATGTTAAAGTTAGAGCTATCACATTCAGGAAGGTAGCATATGTAAATGGTCTTAAACATTACCCGATATCCATAAGCTAATTATGTGATGAAGGTTATCAGGTATGACAGATGGGGGTTAAATCTGATTTACTCTAGAGGAGGGGGTGAATAGAGTAATTAAATTTTTGGTTATTTTTAATTTTATATCAGTATGAAAATAGGTGATACCAATAATAATAATTGAAAGAAATAAAAGTAGGGTAAACTAATCTATCTATCACAGCACAGCAAGAACAGAAAGAAAATGAGCACAACCAGACAACACAAGAAATTTTATAATGGTTCCCCAACTTGGGTATATCAACTCTTCTACCACTTTGGTAGGAATCCAATAATAGGTTTTTGATCAGGTGACTACCACCACAAGATCTATTTCTAAGGAGATCTCACAACCTTTTAGGCTTTTCATCAGGTGCCCAAAAACCAAGAATAAACTTTTGAAGGGAGTTAATAAACCCTTTATACAGGAGGTAAGAGAGATGTGATGGGGTTTTCTCTTTTCTCTAAGCAACAAAGAAGACAAGTGGATTTTTTGGTGTTAAGACTCCTTCTGAAATGATGTTGACTCAGAAAGATGGAGTATTGCTTAGGGTGTAGGTCTTCAGCCTTGTTTGAAAATAATCCTGGAACTTTTTGATTGAATCAAGATGAGTTATCCTTGAATGTTTTTGGAGGAGAAGGTTGAAGAAGACTCTTGATAGTGATGAATGTTCTTCTTCAGTCTTCAAAATTAACAAGGAAGAAAATAGAATATTTTCTGCACTGGAGAGAGAGTTCTGAATGTTCAGTCTGTATCTCTCTGTATTCCTATGTGCTGTATACTCTCTTCTAATCTCTGGCTCAATATATCTTGTCCGACTGAAAGAGAAAATCTCTTTTATATTCTACAATCAGAAATTTTCTCCTTAGAAATTTGAATTGCTGGCATTAATTGATTATTGATCTTGAGAATACAAACGGCTGGAATATTGACTTAAATGAGTTTTCCTAACTGTCCCTAATAAAATAAGCAAGTAATTATCCTGATGAAGGTCATAATTAATGCTGCCAATAACAGCTATATTAAGGGAAATATGAGCATTAATTACTCAGGAATATTACTGCTAAATAATATAGAAAGTAAGGGACAGAAGTAAGGAAAACTTCTTATTCTGGCTCGAGACATAAATCATCATACTCTGAATGGAATTCGTTGGCCGGAGTTTCAAGTTCGTCGACCAGAGAATTCCTGTTCTTCGACCTGAGCTCTGTGAACTGCATACTGAGAATGACTTGCCAATTCTGTGCTCTGAGTTCGTCGAGCTGAGAATCTGTCTTAAGGAAAAGAATCATCGACCTGTGCTCGAATATCGTCGAGCTCAGCTCAGATAATTATTTTTGAGTTCGTCAATCTGAGATCGACGATCGTCGTGCTGAGTTCGAATAACTTCGAACTGACAATTCTGCACTCTAAAAACTGCTAAGTCTTGAGTCTCCTAAGGTCCACTGTTGGTTGGTCCATAGAGGTCGAACCTAATGACTAGCCTAAACTCTAGGACTCAAGAACTTGACCCTGGCTATATAATGTGGGTCAGACTCAACCTAACTTAGTGAACCTAGCCCAAATCAAACTAGGGATCCAACAATCTCCCGCTATTTGGGTGAGGTCACTAAAACAAAATAAAAGGAACAATCATAAAGCATAAAAATATATATCTGACAGAAATTAGACATTCAGCAGATATTTACAGGAGGTGATTCATGATTAAACATAATAGAGTTCAAAAACAAGAATAAAACATAAACTAAATCACTTATTCTTCTTTGGTTTATCTTTCTCTGGCTTCTCAAAAAGTTGTCTGAAAATGATTTCTCTATTAGGATTGGAAGCTTGTCTCTTTGACATTGTCATGTATGAAGCACCAATGATATTGAGAGATGTTGCTCTTGGAACTATAACTTCTGGGTGCAAGTTCATGTAATCATCAACATTAAAGAATTTATTAGCCTTGATATACCTTTTAAGTTCCTCCTTCCTGTATGAAGACATGACAAAGTATTGGGAAGGATCCTTTCCTTCAGCTTTGGCTTTGTTAATTAGAGAGAGTCCTTTCAGCTCCTGAAATCTTGCCATTTTAGAAGTTATCTCCTGCTCTGGATCTACAAAGGGTATTAGAGGAGATTTTGGCCTTTTTAGACTTGAGTCCTTCTGTGAATCATCAACTGAGTCTATAGGATTTCTCTTGACTTAAGCTGGAGGAGGTTGGCTTTGAGATGACTACTGCTGACTGCTTAGCTTAGAATGTCTCTGATAGGTTTTGGTGACTGGTGCAGATCTTTGAGATACATTTCCATAGGCCCCTTAAGATGGAGGTGGCGGAGGAGGGTCTTTCCTAAATTGCTTAGGAGGAGACCTGCACCTCCTTCTCTTCTTCCTTTCTTTCTTCTCATTTTTGGATAGCCACATCCATTGAGGCATCCCTTGATATGGAGTAATGTTGTTCAGGATATAGTAAGGTGTATCATGAGTAGGATTTGGCTTTTGAACAGCCTTTGAAACAACTTTTCCCTTCTTTGCAGCCTTCTTTTTAGATTTAGGATCACCAGATTCATCAGAATCATCATCATTTATGTCATCAGAAGAAGAACCTTAAGGATTATCATACAATTCATCTATCTCCTTTAAAGTTTCCTTTGAGATTTGTTTTACAGCCTGAGGAAGTGCTTGAGGTTCAACAACTTCAGGTGGACCAATATTCTCAGTGATCATCCGATAATCTTCTATATCTTTATCAGCCAACAGAAATTCATTCAAAGCAGGATCATTCTGAATCTGTGCAAGTTCTTGTGCTACATCTTGAGCAATTAAATCATCTAAATTTGGGATTGGGCTATTATCCATAATATAAGTTGGGCCTGATGGTTCCTCAATTATTTTAATAGCAAAACTTACCTTCAGTTGATTAACAACTTCAGGACTTATTGGAGGAGTGTAACACACTATTGCCAAAGATGGCTTTACTGCTGGAGAAAAATAATTCAGAAACACTGTATTGAAAGAATCTAACAAAGCAAAGATATCTACTGTGGGATTGATGCAATAATCACCAATAGTCAAAATTACTGGAAGGGCTTGCTCATCTGTGCTCAGCATAACAAAATCAATTGTCTCAGCCTCTGTAACCATCCATACATCTGAAAACACATCTATCTGCAAAAAATTTGTTGCTTCTTCTGCTACTACTACTACTAGAGGAGACATTAGAGCTTCTTCATAGAATATCTCCCCCTACCTGGGTTCAGAGGGTTCTGAAGCTAGGCCCCTATAAGAAGGGATAGAAAGGGCAGTAGGCAAAAGAGCAGAGAGGGAGGAAATGGAGTCAGCAAGAGGTTTAATTTCCGCTGCTATTAGATTTTTGAGTAGAGGAGTGATTATGTGCAGAAGAGAGGAAATGGAATGGGGATCCATTTACATGAACTCAGAGGGTGTCTGAGTTGATACAGAAGGATTGATGGATGAGGTGGAAGGGAAGGGAGTGGAATCTGGCATGGGCTCATCAGTAGATGATGGGGAATGGATGGGGTATAACAGCAGATTAAATGATGGTATGGATGATATGTTGTGTAGGGGGATATAAGCAAGACGTTGAGGAAGAGGGGACTGAGGAGGAGTGACATGCTCTGGGGTATAAGGTGGAGTAGCATGCACTGGGGATTGAATTGGTGAAGGATGTTGGAGTGGGGAAGCAGGAGGTATTAGTGTATGGGCTTGAGATGTGGATGTTTGTTGGAGATTTGTTGAGGGTGCTTGAATTTGAGAAGGTGTTGGTTGCTGAGATGAAGATGGAGGGGATGGAATCCTGTTGGAGGGGACATCTTTTGGGGATGGAGGAGCAGCTGTTATATCTATGGTATCCTCAGAAGTCCTGGAGGAGGAAGAACCCTTGGATGGCTTGGAGATATTCCTCTCCCACCTACAAAATAAGGCACAAGTGAGCCTCTTGGAGGCATTAATGAATATGGTTGGGGATACCAGGGATTCAACAGCCTTTGCTTGAAGGAAGATTCTAAGAATCTTTCCAAAGCACACCTCTTTCTTTGTATTCTTTTTATTAATCATCTCAAACATTATTCTAGCCCAGTTCACTGGATTTTTGTTCACAACTGCACACATCACTAGGAACTGCTTCCTGGTAATATAGTCATGGGAAGTATGCTTGCCCAACATTACTTTACCCACAACATCCGCTAGAAATTTATAATCGGCAAATAGGTGTTTCTTCAGCAGTTTATTGGGGTTTTCTGCAGTATTACCCATCTTAATCAACATTTCATCATATTCAGCACTGTCCATTTCTAACTCTTCTTCTCCATTCACTAATCCAAAAATCTCAGATAAGACGGCGGGGGTGAGAGAAACTATATTACCTGATATTGTTCCTGTCATAGTATCAGCATCTGGTGTGGAGGAAGTGTAAACCCATTCTCTAATTTCTGTTACAGCAATCTTTATCCTTGTGGTCATAAGATTCTTCAACTGCTGATCTTCAAACAATTTCAGAATATCCAAGAAGATTTGATCCGAGTGCTAGAATGACTCGAAGTTTATATCGAATCCCATATCTAACTTCATTGCCGCAAGAGCGCTCGCCGGAATCGCCATGATCACCTACAAAAGGAAAGCAAAGAGATCAAGTGTAAGGGGAACAGAAATCACGGGATGGAGCTCGAAGAAAATCTAGATATAAGGTTTCTCAGAATATGAAATGACAAACTCTGTCCTGCGAAAATAAAGAAAAAAATTCTTCGATCTGAGGTCGACAAAATATTTTATTAACAAAGGAGTTCGTTGATCGAATTCTGAAGAAGGGAAGGCTTTTTGTCGTTCTCTGGTCGACGAAAATTTTCTGAAGCCAGATCGTCGATCTCAGGTCGACAAAAATGGCTCACACAGAGAGTTCGTTGATCTCAGGTCGACGAATTTTCTCAAGAACTTTTCTCAGTTCGTCGATCTCTAGTCGACGAACTGTGGCAAATTCTTCGACCACAGATAGAAAGTTAAATTAAAGATTCTCCATTGATCATACCAAGCTGATTCAAAAAGAACAGTTGGTTCGTTTCATCCTAGGGTTTGGTGAAGATATCTACTCTTTGCAAATTAGTGTAGATGTAGACAAGATTAATTTTCTTTTTGTCCACACACTCTCTAATGAAATTATGTCTTATCTCTATATGTTTATTTCTACTATGATATACTAGATTCTGGGCAATGGAAATTGCACTAGTATTGTCACAAAGTAGAGTTGAATTATTTAAGTTGAAACCATAATCTAGGAGTTGGTTTGGAATCAACAGCATCTGTGAACAGAAACTGCCAGCTATTATGTACTCAGCTTCTGCTCTTAATGTAGACACAGCTGTTTGCTTTTTGCAAAACCAGGAGACAAGTCTAGAACCAAGGAACTGGCATGTTCCTGATGTGCTCTTCCTATTCACTCTACATCTAGTAAAGTTAGTATCTGATTATCCAGTTAACTCAAATTCTGACTCAGTTGGATACCAGAGTCCTAAATTAGGGCAACTCTTTATATATCTTAAAATCCTTTTAAGCAAAATAAGATGAGATTCTTTAGGGTTCACCTGGAACCTAGCACAAATATAGGTAGAAAACATAATATCTGGCCTACTTGCTGTGAGATATAACAGGGACCCAACAATGGCCCTATACAATTGTTAATCAACAAGTTTCCCATATTCATCAGAATAAACCACAACATTTATAGCCATGGGTGTTTTCTTAGCAGAGGCATCAGCCATCCCAAACCATTTTATTAGCTCTTTAGCATACTTGGATTGCGATATGAAGAGTCCATCAGGGGTTTACTTCACTTGGAGACCAATGAAGTAGGAGATCTCACCTATGCTACTCATCTTAAACTTGGATTGCATAAGGTTGGAGAACCTTTTGCATAGTTTGGGATCTGTAGAGCAAAATATAATGTCATCTACATATATTTGTACTAACCAGATTTTATCATGATCATGTCTAATGAAAAGAGTCCTATTTACAATGCCTCTAGAAAATTTATGCTCTAATAGGAACCTAGCTAAGGTATCATACCAAGCTCTTGGAGCTTGCTTTAAACCATAGGGAGTTTATGAAATCTAAAGACATAAGAGGGATGAGTTAGTGAGATAAAACCTAGTGGTTGCTCCACATAGACCTCTTTTTTAATTTCACCATTTAGGAATGCACTCTTTATATCCATTTGATAAACTATGAACCTTTTGTAGGCAGCATAGGCTAAGAATATCCTGATTGCTTCAAGCCTTGCAACAAGTGCAAATGTTTGGTCATAATCTATGCCTTCCTCTTGTCTGTATCCTTGAGAAACTAGTTTGTCTTTGTTCCTTTTGATGTTGCCATCAGCATCCAATTTATTTCTTAACACCCATTTGGTTCCAATGACTGGGTAGTCCTTGGATCTAGGAATCAAATCCCATACTCTACATCTCTCAAATATATTGAGCTCCTCTTGCATTGCAATGATCCAGTGAGGGCTTGCTCATCTTTGATAGAATAGGGCTCAAGTAGAGAAAGGAAACAAGCAAACATCAAGTCAAGGTTGAGATGATGCCTTGTTTTCACACCAGCTGATATGTCTCCAATCACTTGAGATATGGGGCGATCTCTAAGTGTGACAACATGTGTGGGAGGTGTTTGAGTAATAGCTTGTGGGATTAATTCCTCTTATGGAATTGGGTTAGCTGTTTGGAGAGTGTCAGCAACATCCAAACTATCTTCTTCACTGTCATCTTCAACATCTTATGGAGAGGGATTAGATAGAACCTCTTGAGTGAGATTTATATCATCCAATCTCTCACACAAGTGAGGTATATGCAATGAGCTACTGGTAGAAATTTCTTTCTCCTTGTAATACATGTTAGCTTCATCAAAAGTCACATGGACTGATTCCTCAATTTTTAAGGTGAATTTATTAAAAACCCTATAAGCCTTGCTGACTTGGGAATATCCTAGAAAAATTCCCTCTACAGCTTTGGCTTCAAACTTTCTAATATATTTCTTGCTGTTATTGTGAATATAACATATACAACCAAATACTTTAAAATAAGTGATTTTAGGTTTCTTTCCTTTAAGAAATTCATAGGGAGTCTTATTCTTACGTTTATGTATTAAACTTCTGTTCAGTAAATAGTTTGCTGTGCTCACTGCCTCTGCCCAAAAGGAGAGGGGCATGTAAGCATCTGCAAGTAATGTGCATGTAGCTTCAATTAGGGTTATATTCTTCCTTTCAACTACCCCATTTTGTTGAGGAGTTCTAGGAGCTGAGAAGCAATGCCTGATACCTTCCTTCTCACAGAACTTTTGCATAAGAAGAGACCCAAACTCAGTACCATGATCACTTCTGATCAATGCAACTGGAGTAGGGTACTCAATCTGTATGGTCTTGAGAAAGTCTGTAAGAACCTTGAAGTTATCTGACTTAGATCTCAGAAAGAACACCCATGTGAATATTGAGAAGTCATCTACAATAACTAAAGTAAAGGATTTCCCTCCTAGGCTTTGTACAGCAATAGGGACAAAGAGGTCCATATGTAGCAAGTACAAGATCCTAGGTGAATAACTTTTATTTATAGATTTAAACCTAGATTTAGTTTGCTTGCCTAATTGATATACCCTGCAGAGGCCTTCCTTCTTGTAGGGACCAGAAGAAAATCCTCTAACAAGGTTGTCCTTCAATAATATAGCAATATTTTTCAGATTTACATGTCCTAGTCTTTTATGCCACAAATCATTTTGATTGCTAACCTGATTAAAAAGACAAATATCTGAAATAGCTGATTGGAAATCTACTTTGTATATATTGCCTTGTCTATTTCCAATTAAAATAGTTTTGTTTTATTTAGAAGAAATAATACAAGAGCTTGAGTTAAAAGATACCTGATAACCTTCATCACATAACTGACTTATGGAGATGAGGTTATGCTTTAGTCCACTTACACATGCAACCTTTTTGAAGGTTACTGCCCCAACCATGACTTATCCAAAGCCTTCAGTCTGGCCACAATTGGAGTCACCAAAGATCACCTTTGGTCCCAGCTTGGACTTGTAATTTATTAAGTTGTCCTTGCTGGCAGTCATATGCTTGGAACATCCACTGTCCAGATACCATTATTGTTTAAAGGCTGGACAGCTCTTCACCTACAAAAGTAAAAGTTAGTTGTTCTTGACCCAGGTTACCTTGGGTCTTTATTGATTTATATAACTAAAGCTGGAAATATTTAAATATTCAGGTTGATTCTTATAACCTAAGGGATGATATCTTCTGGGTGAAATTATCCATTGGTTAAAGGGATTAATGTTTTTTCTTGGTTGATTAAATGGTATGTTGAAATTAAAGTTTCTGTAATTACAAACTGGGGTCGAAGAATTCTGGTGCATTCGTTGATCTGAGGTCGACGAACGGGGATGAGTTCGTCGAACTCCACTCAGAGAATGAAGGTATTCATTTTCTGGGCCCCAAGTTCGTCGATCTCTGGTCAACGAACCATACTGGTTTCATCGATCGTAGTTTAGAGAATAGTTATAAAAGCAGTTTGCAATCTAAGTTTGTCGACATCAGTTCAACAAACTGTACACATGTCGTCTATCTGAGTTCGATGAAATCTGCTGAACATTGTTCTGGTTATAATTTTTCTTACTCTTTTTCCTTTTGTTAGTCTTGTGTTTAAATTCTGTCTGATTAACATTATTATCTTCTATTTTCTCTTTACCCTTTTCAGAAATAAATTTTATAGGGGTTGTTAGGATATTGTTCTGAATCAGTGGGGGTTTGCTTGATGAAGCACCTAAGCCCAGCTTGTCATTGAGTATAGCATTCACTATGCTTGTGATTTTCATCAACTTGATACTTCTCCCATTCAGGGATTCTTCAAGTTGCCTAGCCTCAAATAATTCAGTCTTTAATTTAATGATTTGTTCATTAGCTAGAGTGATTTCATCCGTTAACTTATTATTTTCTGAAAATAGGTTTTCTTGTTCAGTTAATTTCTCTCTAAGTTTCTTAATCTCTTTTTCAGAATTTATTAAATCAAAACATAAGGACTTGAATTCAGTTTTAAATTCTTCTGAATCAAAATCAAAAGAAGATAGTATCTTATCTTATTCAGGTTCAGAGTCTTCATTGTCTGATTGTTCAGCTTCTACTTCTGAACAACTGCCTGATGCATTGATGCCCATCAGAAAAATCTCCTTTGCCTTTGCTTCCTCTTCATCTTCATTAGAGCTAGAAGATGAAGATTCATCCTTAGTATCACTCCAGGTTTCAGCAATGAAACCTTTCTCCTTCCTTTTGTGCTTGCTGGAGGATGGCTTGTTGTATTGCTATTTCCTTATTTCTTTTTCTCTTCTTCTCTCCTTCTTTTGGTTCTCTGGACACTCTGAGATGAAGTGTCTAGGCTTGCTGCAGCCAAAACAAACAACTTCTTTAGTGGGAGTCTTATCATACCTGGGTTTATCATCTTGCCTTGATGACTTCCTCCTGAAGTCTTTCTTGCCCATCTTATAGAATCTCTTGGCTAAGAGACTCGGGAATTCTTCATTGACTGTTGGGGCTTCTGATTCTTCATTTTCTTTGAATGCAATACTTTGCTCTATTCTACCTAATGAAGGAGTCTTCTGCTCTGCATCCTCTCTATACTTTATCAATTGCTCATAAGACTTGAACTTTCCAAGTAGATATTCTTTGAAAATCTCATTTAGACTTCTGGCTACCTTGATAGGCTAGATTCTTGAATCCCATAAGATAGGAAAGCACATGAGGATTTTATCATTAACTTCTGTAAGGGTGATGTCTTTGTCTAGATTCTTCAGCTCAATGATTATTGAGCTCAGTCTGTTGTACATGTCACCAACAGACTCTAATTCATCCTTCTTAAAGTTCTCATATTGTGAGATAAGGTTGGATCTCCTATCATTTCTCTCATCATCTGAACCAGCAACCATCTGGTTAAGTGAGTCCCATATTGCCTTGGCTGATGTGCATTCAGCCACCTTCTGGAAAATATCATCAGACATTGTCTGATCCAGAATATTCATGGCCTTTGCATCAGCAATCTTGGCCTTTTTCTGAGCATCTGTCCACTCAGGTGGTGGAACAACATGTATGCTGGAACTAGCAGTAGTTGTTGCCACTGTAACTGGTGGTCCTATCAAAATAGAATTAAAGATGTTCTAATCATTAGAGTTCATACATAATTTGATTCTTACCTTCCAGATGGCAAACTTATTTAAGTTACAAACTGGAGGTCTAGTGCTTGCATAGTCTTTGTTCTGTGCCATTTTGTGATAACAAAAAAACTAAGAAAAGAGGAAATTTGATCTAACAAGGATCTTGGTTCAAGTGTTAACTTGTACAACCAAAGAAACAACCCTCTGATACTAATTGAAAGATGGGGTTAGATCTTATTTACTCTAGAGGGGGGTGAATAGAGTAATTAAAATTTTGGTTATTTTTAATTTTATATCAGAGTGAAAATAAGAGATACCAGTAATAATAATAGAAAAAAAAAATAAAAGCAGGGTAAACTAATCTACCTATCATAGCACAGCAAGAATAGAAAGAAAATGAGCACAACCAGACAACACAAGAAATTTTATAGTGATTCCCCAACTTGGGTACATCCACTCTTCTACCACCCTGGTAGGAATCCACTAACAGGTTTTTGATCAGGTGACTACCACCACAAGATCTATTTCTAGGGAGATCTCACAACCCTTTAGGATTTTGATCAGGTGCCAAAAAACTAAGAATAAACTTTTGAAGGGAGTTAATAAACCCTTTATATAGGAGGTGAGAGAAATGTGATGGGGTCTTCTCTTTTCTCTAAGCAACAGAGAAGACAAGTGGATTTTCTAGTGTCAAGACTCCTTCTAAAATGATGTTGACTGAGAAAGATGGAGTCTTGCTTAGGGTATAGGTCTTCAGCCTTATCTGAAAATAATCCTGGAACTTTCTGACTGAATCAAGATGAGTTGTCCTTGAATATTCCTGGAGGAGAAGGTTGAAGAAGACTCTTAATAGTGATGAATGTTCTTCTTCAGTCTTCATAATTGACAAGGAAGAAAATAGAATGTTTTTTACACTGGAGAGAGTTCTGAATGTTTAGTCTGTATCTCTATGTATTCTTGTGGGTTGTATATTCTCTTCTAATCTCTGGCTCAATATATCATGTCCGACTGAAAGAGAAAATCTCTTTTATATTTTGCATTTAGAAATTTTCTCTTTTAAAATTTGAATTGCTTGCATTAATTGCTGATTGATCTGGAGAATACAAACGGCTGGAATATTGACTTAAATGAGTTACCCCAACGCTCCCTAATAAAACAAGCAAGTAAATATCCTGATTAAGTCCATAATTAATGATGCAAATAATGGCTATATTAAGGGGAATATGAGCATTAATTACTCAGGAATATTACTGCTAAACAATATAGAAAGTAAGGGACAGAAGTAAGGAAAACTTCTCATTTTGGCTCGGTACAGAAATCGTGGACCACTAAACGGAATTCGTCGGCCGGAGTTCCAAGTTCGTCGACCAGAGAATTTATGTTCTTCGACCAGAGAATCTGTCTCAAGGAAAAGAATCGTCGACCTGAGCTCGAATATCGTCGAGCTCAGCTCAGAGAATTATTTCTGATTTCGTTGATCTGAGATCGATGATCGTCGAGGAGAGTTCGAAGAACTTAGAACTGACCAATCTTTACTCTGAAAACTGCTAAGTCTTGAGTCTCCTGAGGTCCACTTCTAGCTGGTCCATAGAGGTAGAACCTAATGACTAGCCTAAACTCTAGGACTCAACAACTTGACCCTGACTATACAATGTGGGTCAGACTCAACCTAACTTAGTGAACCTAGCCCAAATCCAACTGGGATCCAACAAGGTATCATTTAATCAAATTTCTTGTATTATTTCATTTGTAGATAATAAAACCGTCTTAACTGGCCTTAGATAAGGAAATATTTATGTAGTAAATTTCAAATCTACTAGGCCAGAAATTTGCCTATTTAATCAAATTAGCAATAATAATGAATTATAGCATAAAAGATTAGGACATGTTAATCCGAAAAATATTGTTAAACTCTCTAGGGACAACCTTGTTAGAGGATTGCCTTCTTGCCCCTACAAGAAGGAAAGCCTTTGTAGGGCTTGTCAATTAGGCAAGCAAACCAAAAATAGTTTTAAATCTATTAATAAGAGTGATTCACCCAGGATTCTGTATTTGCTACACATGGATCTATTTGGACCTATTCCTGTACAGAGCTTGGGAGGTAAATCTTATATCTTAGTCATCGTAGATGACTTCTCCAGGTTTACTTGGGTGTTCTTCTTGAGAAACAAGTCAGATAACTTTAATGTTCTTATAGATTTTCTTAAGAGCATAAGGATTGAGTATTCTACTCCAGTTGCATTGATCACAAGTGATCATGGTATTGAGTTTGATTCTCTTTCTATTCAAGAATTCTGTGAGATGGAAGGTATCAGGCATTATTTCTCTGCTCCTAGAACTCCTCAACAAAATGAAGTAGCAGAAAGGAAAAAACGGATCCCTGATTGAAGCTACTGGAACATTGCTTGCAGATGCTTACATGCCCCTATCTTTTGGGCAGAGGCTGTAAGCACAGTAAATTATGTCCTGAACAAAAGTTTGATACATAAACTTAAGGGTAAGACTCCCTATGAATTACTCAAAGGGAAGCAACCTAAAATAGAATATTTAAGAATCTTTGGTTGTGTATGTTACATTCATAATAATAATAAGAAACACCTTAGAAAATATGAGGCCAAAACTGCAATGGGAACTTTTTTCTTGGATATTCCCAAGTCAGCAAGGCTTATAGGGTATTTAAGAAATCTACTTTGAGAATAGAAGAATCTGTTCATATTTCTTTTGATGAAGCTAATATTTTTTACAAGGAGAAGTATTCTTCTACCAGTTACTTATTGCAGTTACCTCAACTGTGTGAGAAATTAGATGATCAGAACCTTACCAATAAGGCTGAAACACATCCTTTTCCACATATTGATAAAGATAGTGAAGAATAGGTTAGTGATATAATTGTTGAACCTTCAATAACAAATTTAATTCCACAAGAGGAATTAATTCCCAATGTTGTTGCTGAACCAACTCCTCCAACTAATCTTATCACACTTAGAGATCACCCTATATCTCAAGTGATTGGAGACATATCAGTTGGTGTGCAAACAAGGCATCAACTTAACAACAATTTGATGCATGCTTGCTTCATATCTCAACTTGAGCCCCAATCCACAAAATATCCAGAGCAAGATCCCCTTTAGATTATTGCAATGCAAGAGGAGCTCAATCAGTTTGAGAGATGCAGAGTTTGGGATTTAGTTCCTAGACCCACAGACTACCCAATCATTAGAACTAAGTGGGTATTCAGAAATAAATTGGATGCATAAGGAGCTATCATAAGGAATAAAGAAATACTAATAGCTCAAGGATATAGATAGGAAGAATGGATTGACAATGATCAAACCTTTGTACCATTTATAAGGCTGAGGCTATCAGAATCTTTCTTGCTTAT
The DNA here is from genome assembly GCA_039513925.1 of Platanthera zijinensis. Lineage (NCBI taxonomy): Eukaryota > Viridiplantae > Streptophyta > Magnoliopsida > Asparagales > Orchidaceae > Platanthera > Platanthera zijinensis. The sequence goes on from CM077080.1 coordinate 104,827,402, forward strand.
GTAGCCTATAAAAAGTTTAAAGTCTACCAAATGGATGCCAAGAGTGCCTTCTTGAATGGTGAACTCAAAGGGGAAGTGTATGTTGAACAACCACTAGGCTAATCCCTCTTTTGTTTTCAAATTGCATAAAGCTCTCTATGGTTTAAAGCAAGCTCCAAGAGCTTGGTATGAGACTCTAGCTAGCTTTCTTTTAGAGCATAAGTTCACTAGGGGCATTGTAGATAGAACTTTATTTACTAGGCATCATAATAATAACATATTGTTAGTACAAATATATGTAGATGACATCATTTTTAGTTCTACTGATTCCAAACTATGCAAAAGGTTTTCTGACCTGATGCATTCCAAGTTTGAAATGAGTAGCATGGGTGAGCTTTCTTACTTCCTTGGTCTCCAAGTGAAGCAGTCCCCTGATGGCATTTTAATCTCCCAATCCAAATATGCTAAGGAATTAGTTAAAAGATTTGGGATGACTGATGCCTCAGCCAAGAAAACACCCATGGCTTCCAATGCTATGATTGATTCTGATGAACATGGCAAGCCAGTTGATCAGGAAACATATAGGGCTATTGTTGGGTCCTTATTGTATCTCACAGCTAGTAGGTCAGACATAATGTTTGCTACATGTCTTTGTACTAGGTTCCAAGTGAACCCTAAAGAATCTCACCTTATTTTACTTAAAAGAATTTTGAGATATATAAAGGGTTGCCCAAATCTAGGACTTTTTTATCCAACTGAGTCAGAATTTGAATTGACTGGATTCTCAGATGCTAACTTTGCTGGATGTAGAGTTGACGGGAAAAATAAATCAGAAATATGCCATTTCCTTGGTGATAGGCTTGTGTTTTAGTTTTGTAAGAAACCAACATCTGTGTCCACCTCAACTGCAGAAGCTGAAAATATTGTAGCTGACAGTTATTGTTCACAAATATTGTGAATTCAAAAACAACTTCTGGATTATGGTTATAATTTAAATAATTCAACTATATTTTGTGATAGTACAAGTGCAATTTCCATTGCACAAAATCCAGTACATCATAGTAGGACAAAGCATATAGAAGTAAGGCATCATTTCATTAGAGATTGTGTGGACAAAAAGAAAATTAACATCGTCTTTATCTCTACTGATTTCCAAAGAGCATACATCTTCACTAAATCTTTAGATGAGAAGAAACATCTGTTCTTTCTGAATCAGCTAGGCATGATCAATGGAGAAAGTTAATTTAATTTCAGTCTGAGGTTGAAGAATTGGTCATAGTTCGTCGAACGGAGATCGATGATCTGAGAACTGTTCTTGAGAAAATTCGTCGACCTGAGATCAATGAAATCTCTGTGTGAAGTTATTTTCGTCGAGCGGAGATCGACGATCTTGCTTCAGAAAAGTTTCTTTAACCTGAGAGCGACGAAATGTTTTCCCCTCTTCAAACTAAGATCGACGATGTCATTTCTTCATGAAATTTTTTGTCAACCTTAGAGCTAAGATTTTTTTTCTTTTCGTAGGACGGAGTCTGCCATTCCATATTCTGAAAACCTTTATAACTAGGTTTTCTTCGAGCTCCATCCTGCGCTTTCTAGTTCTCTTACACTGATCTCTCTATCACGTTTTGCAGAAAAACAATGGGGATTCCAACAATTTCCCTCTCCAGTATGAAGTACGACACTGGATTCAATATCGACTTCGATTCCTTCAGTCTTTCCGATAAGATATTCACAAACATTCTGTAGCTGTTTGAAGAATAGCAACTGAAGAAAATCATGACCATAATGATTTAACTACCAGCGAATGAGATAAGGGAATGGGTCTTCACTTCAACCTCTCCAGATACAGATACAATGACTGGTACTATTGCAGGACATCAGGTTAACCTAGCCCCTGCTATTTTATCTGAAATTTTAGGTTTGGTAAATGGAGAAGAAGACATAGAAATGGATAGTTCAGAGTATGAGTCTATGCTGATTAAGATGGGTCACTTCGAGGGAAACCCTAATAAATTGTTGAAAAAGAATTTATCTGCAGAGTATAAATTTCTTGCTGATGTTGTTGGGAAGGTGTTGCTGGGCAAACAAACAGCCCATGAATACATAACCAGGCACCAATTCTTGGTGATGTGTGCTCTGGTAAATAATAAAGCAGTAAATTGGGGCAAGTTATTGTTTGTGTTAATCAAGATGAAGAATTCCAAGAAAGAAGTTTGTTTTAGGAGGATATTAGGAATTTTCCTCCAGACCAAGACACCTATATTTTTGGTCTCCGAGACCATATTCATTAATTCCTCCAAGAAGCTAACTTCTACCTTGTTTGGAAGATGGGAGAGGACCATCCCTAAGCCATCCAGGGCTTCCTCCTCTTCCAGGACTTCTGAGGACACTAGGGCAGTTATAGCCATTCCCCGACCACTAGAAGATATTATCCCTTCCATCAAAATTCCTTTACCTCCTCAACAACCATAACCATCATTAATTATCCCTTCTACTTCACCTCCTCCACAATCACCAATCAACATCCATGAGGATATTCCATCACCACCTCAATCTCCACTTCCAACTCATCTAATTGATATTCCATCTACTTCCTCTCAGCCCAACTTCAATCTGCTGTCACCTCCTCCACCATCTCCACATCAATCCCCAATTCAATCACCTATTCAGGAAACCACCACAATAATTCCTACTACAACAATTCCAACCACCTCTACTACCATTCCTTCTAACCCTACTTCCACATTCCCTGAATATTTTCATACAGACTTCCCCCATGCTTTTTCTGTATGTTCCAATTATGGCCATCACACCTCTTACACTCCCTCTACTCCTGAACCTTTATATTTAAATTTCTATGATATTGTAAAAGATCTTCTTAACATCATCACTCCAACTCTAGAGTAATTAATAGCAAAAGCTATTGCTCCTCTTTCTGCCTCCATCACTTCTCTCTCTATTAGAGCTGCTGCTCTCTCCTCTATCCCTTCTTCTGGGGGCCTGGCTTCAGGACCTTTAAAAATTAGGATGGGGGAGATGTTCTGTAAAGAAGTTACAGTTCCTCCTCTAGTAGCAGCAACAACATCCCCAGAGGCAGACATTCCAACTGAAATAATAGATATAATTGATGATTTAGATACTGTAATGGCTTATTATGTAGATGAAGAAATAAGCACAGCTGGTGATCTCATTATAAATCCCACAGTTGATTTAGATTCTTTACTTGATTCTTTTAATTCAGTTTACAGAAATGCTTTACCAAGTTTTGATGTTCAGTACTCTAAGGCAATTGTATGTTATACTGCTCCAATAAGTCCTGTAGTTGTGGATCAACTAAGGGTAAGTTTTGTAGTTCCAGAGATTACAGAAACTTTAGTTGTTGAAGATGTTTGTGAGCCAGTCTCTATTTCTGAGCCCAAGGCTTTCTCTCCTCCTACCTTTAAGTGGGCTGATTCCCCTTTGCCAGACTTGGATGATTTTATGTTTGCAGATATGGAAGAAGAAGGCAATCAGATTGTTACTGAATGTTCTACAGAGACAGCCTTTCAAGAATAGCCTTAGGCTGAGAAGCTCATTTTTAAAGAAGCTCTAAAAGAAATTGATGATATGTATGATAATCCTCCTGAATCATCTGATGATGATGAGGATTATGAGGATGATGACTCAGATGATCCAAGTTCTAAGAAAAGGATATCTAAGAAGAGAAAGGCTCCTCCTAAGGTTGTTCCTAAGCCTAATACTCAGCTGACACACCTTATTATATTCTACATAATGTTCCTCTCACTCCAAATATGCCATAATGGATGAGATACTCTAAGAATGAGCTGAATGAAAGGAAGAAAAGGAGAAGATACAAATCCCACCCTAAGCAGACCAGGAGAGGACCTCCTGCTCCTCCTCCTCCTGCTATAGGTACTTCAGGAAGTGTTGCTAAGGATCAGAAGCTAGACTCCAGTAGCTCTCAATCTCCAAGGCCAGCTTCCCAAAAGTCTTCTAGACCTACTGGGAAGTATAGTCAATGAAGACCTCCTAGGTCTTACTATTCAGGCCAACCTCAACAGACTCTTCCTCAAATCAACTACCAATAGCAATCTATTCTATTCAGAAAGCCTTAAAAGTCTGTTCAGGATACTCCTAAAAGTAATTTAGAGAGACCACTCTCTCCAGCTTATGAACCTGATTTAGATCCAAATTTCAGAATGGCCAGATTTCAAGAGTTGATTGGTTTATCTCAGATGAACAAAGCCAGAACAGAAGGATCAGATCCATCAAAGTTCACTATAATGTCTACCTATAGACAGAAAGAATTTGACCAATTTAAGGTAGACAGAAATTTATTTAATCCTAATGAATATATGCAGGTTCATCCAGAAGCTATAGTGCCCAGAGCTTCAACTATGATAGTTCTTGGAGTTCAAGACATGAAGATGTCTCAAAAGGAAGTTGAAAATCATCACAGGACAATTATTTTTGCTAAATCATCTTCTGCTCCTCCCTCTAACAAATCTTAAACATTTATTTCTCTGTGCTCCATTTGTGTATTAAACTTAGCTATATTATATCTGCTAAATAGTTTAAATTCTGTCAAATATTTATATTGCTTTGTGTTTATATGTTTCAATATTTTGTTTAGTGATCTCACCCAAATAGGGGGAGATTGTTGGATCCCTAGTTTGGATTTGAGCTAGATTCATTATTAAGTTTTTGACCCATCATGTATTGTCTAGGGTCAAATTTGTTAGTTCTAAGGTCTAGGTCAGTCTAACTAGGTTAGACAATCTTTGATCCAGCCCTCAGAGAATTAAAAGATTCAGACTTAGAAGAATTGCAGTTTTTAAGAGTTCAAAAAATCAGTTCGACATTCTTTTAACTCAGCTCGACGATCATCGATCGCAGATCAACGAACTCAGAGTTTAACCTCTGAGCTGAGCTTGACGAAATATGAGTTCACATCGACAATCTTCCTTCTTCTCTCAGTTTCTCTAGTCGACAAAATTCTATCTTAGTTCGACGAACATGGAGCTAAGCATTGACAGATATTTTCCGGATCAATTATCTCTGAGCTCAGCTCGACGAAGAAGATTTCTTAGCTCGACGAACATGGAGTTCAGGTCGACGAAATCTGTTATGAGTTCGACTAATTCTGTTAGTATCAGTTTGATGTATTCTCTCTCATTTTGACTTCAATTCTTTTATTCTAAGGCAATAATTCTCTTAATAATAAATTCTTATATTTTCAAGAATATAGCTGTTCCAAGGCAGCATTGATTATGGATTTCACAGAGTTAATTACTTGGCTTATTTACTGGGACAGTTGAGGAAACATATTAAATGACAATTTCCAGCCATTTCAACCCCTAGAATCTCAGCAGTAAATTAAGGATATTATTCTAAATTCAAAGGCTAAAATCCTCTCCGAATATAAAAGATCTTTTCAAAAGAAGAACAATAATTTTTTTACAGACATTCAACAACTAATACACAGAGAATGATTGTTATTGTTCTTACAGGAAATTAAAGAAGAACATCACACACAGATCTTTAGTCATCTTTAGTTTCTGCTTCAGGCTTCAAAGGGACAACTCATCAACACTTATTCAAGAAGTTTCTAAAGATCTTCATCAAGGCCTATACCCTGAGCAAAGCTCTCATCTTCCTGAACCATTCTTCATCTAAGGGGGAGATTTGACAACAGCAATCCACTTGTCTTCCTAAGTTTTTTGAGAAAGAGAAGACACCATCATTTTCTTTACCTCACTGTAAAAAGGGTTTTTAACTCCCTTCAAAAGTTATCACCTTGTTGTCAAGTCTCCTTAACAAAAGACTTGTGGGGTTTTTGGGAACCTGATCAAAAGCCTAAAGGGTTGTGAGGTCTCCCTTGAAATAGATCTTGTGGTGACAGGGCACTTGAGCAAAAACCTGTGGTGGCAGGGCACCTGATCAAAAACCTATTAGTGGATTCCTACCAGGGTTGTAGAAGAGTGGATGTACCCAGTTTTGGGGAACCGCTATAATTTCCTTGTGTCGTCTTGTTGTTCTATTTATTATTCTACTATGCTGTGATATTTTGTTTTTACTTCTCTTTATATACCTAAATAAGACTTATTTTAATTTCACTATAAAAACTAATCAAGTTTTTAAAATACTCTATTCCCCCCTAGAGTTAGTCAGATCTATCCCTTCACTTTCATAGAAGCATGTTGATGCATCTTATTATTAATGTACTTGTGGACTTTTATACTTATGTAGATTTTGACTTCTCTTTGTTTCTTATGTTGGGTTGGCATGGATGATATTATTTTTATCCAGCAAGATAGGCGTATTATCGTATCAGTCAACCCATATGTTGGCATTAACGCAAGGTGGCTGTTCTAGGCATAAGACTCCCCTCGGCCGTGTCTTGTGTTCCGGGAGGGGGTCTTACAACCTCCCAGTCTCCTCCTCTGGACTCCTCTCCTCCTCTTCCCCAAGGCTATTTCCAGAGCCTGATGTTGATCCGGGAGAGGAGGTATCTGGCCCTACCTCTAACCCGGAGGGTCTAATTGGCCCTGCCATCCTTGGCGGTGGTCTCCTCTATGGAAACCTCTCCTTGGGCCCTGGTCATGCCATTCGTGCTGCCTCCATCCTAGTCGATTATTCGGCTCCTGCCAGCCCTACCTCAGCCACTGTTGCTGCAGCTGATCCCTCTGCTTAGGATCTGCTCTCCCGACCTCTTGGCCCTTGCCACCTCCTGGATCCTTCTCCTCCTTCATAGCCTACCTAGATAACTTCTTGGCAAACTCCGAGTTCGACGCCTCTCCTTTGACTTCCTAGGTTTCCCTCTCCATCAGCTCCTCAAAAGACACCGTAGGCACCCGCTTAAGCTCTATCCGGAAGAATCCCTGCTACAGCCCTAGGGTGAAAGCCACCATAAGGGTTTGCCCTGGCATCTCCTACACCTAGAGGAACTCCTCCTAGAACCTATCCACGTAGTTCCCTAGAGTCTCGTTCACTCTTTTCTTGATGAGGAACAAGGACTCAGACACCTTCTTTCACTTCTTGGAAGTTGAAACCTCAGCAAGAATGCCCGACATAGGTCCTAAAAATAGTAGATAGAGTTGTCTAGAAGCCGGTGGAACGAATCGTTCACCTTATCCTTGAGGGTGATGGCGAAGAGCCGACACTTGAAGTCATCTGACATCTATCAGATCAAAACCACATCCTTGAACCATTGGATGTGTTAAATCAGATCATCCCTTCCGGTATAGTAGGACATTTCTAGCTCATGGAACCCTTCTAGAACTGGGGCAGACAAGACCGGCTCACTGAAAGGACTCCCCTCTCCTGCTAGGAGAGCCGGGCGATCCTACGCTTCCATCTCGCCAGTTCTACCCACGCTCGCCGAGCTGGGGAACAAAGCTCGCCCCAGCAGATCCCATTCACTTCCTTCCTTAGCTACTTCCTTTTTAGGTTTCCTGATGGGGGAATTCTTTACTAGAGCTGGGGTGGCGTCTATTGGGATGACAGGTGTTGAGCACTCACCACGAGCGTCGTGTGTGAATATGACAACATTTCACATCTCCTGCATGAAATCTTTGAAAATCCTGAGGGTGGCGAGAGGGGGCGAGGTGGCGATTCGCCTCGGTCAGATCCTTTCCCTTTACCTCTAGTCATTGGGCTTGCTAAGGTTTTCGGTGCTGGTCACACTCCACGCTCACCACACCAAAATGTTGAAACCAGGAACCGACTTCTGTAGAGTTTGAACCCTTGGGGAATGGGCGACCGCACAATTACTTCTCTTAATGAGCTTGACTGATTGAAGACTTAGAATTGAGTACTGGCCCAAGGATCCAGCATGGAGGTCCAACCACACACCTGGAAGATCTAAGAGCACTTCCCCACCTTAGCCTGTGTTGAGCTAAGGGCACCTCAGAAAGTGCAAGAAGATCTAGGAAGAAGAAAACTGGAAAGCTTACTTTCTGAGGTACCCCCTTGGGTATATTTATAGATTTCTAGACCTAGCCTATAATAGCTCAACTCTGTTGTTCTAAATGGTTATATGCATCCAAAAAGGAGGTTTGCCAATAGCAAAAATCCGTTGTTCTTAGGAGCTAAATGCAAACTTAATCACATTCAGTACACCAAATTATATTTACCATAGGATATAAGCACCCCACCCTAAGGGGAAATCGGGAACAACTTGCCACTCAACTGGGCGGACGTGGCCTGGCTCGCACAGCTCTCTTATCTCTTTAGGTGAGTGCAAGTTGGGCTCTTGTGCCTCGCCTTCTCCTCACACGGAGGCAGACCGGAGATCTCGGCCGGATGGTCACTTAGGCGAGCATGGGCTAGTCGAGTTGGCTCGTGCGGCTCGCTCGCCCTTCTTAGTGGAAGCGAGTCGGCTATCACTTGGGCTCGCCAGCCTACTACACTGATGCGGGACAGTTGACTTGGCTCACCCGTCTGCCTTGCAGACCCACAGAAATTGAAGAAATTTGACAAAGTCAAGAAGCATTGAGTGAAGGCAGTTCACTCAATGCCAAGCTTAGAGGTGTTGACAGGATAAGAAGCATTGAGTGAAGATAGTTCACTCAACATCAAGCATTGAGTGAAGTCAGTTCACTCAATGCCAAGCTTAGAAGGCGTCAACAGGACAAGAAGCATTGAGTGAAGACAGTTCACTCAACGCCAAGCTTAGAAGGCGTCGGCTGGACAAGAAGCATTAAGTGAAGCCAGTTCGCTCAATGCCAAGCTCAGAAGGTATCAATAGGATAAGCTTCACTCAAAGCCTTAGAAAATTTGTCCTAGCTTGCCCGCCTGCCTGGCTGACCCACTCGGCGAACACTAGGTTGTACATTACTAATAATGTCATTCATTTGTGTTTATTTCCATTTTCCTTATGGAGGAAAGCAAAGAAGTGGTTGGGTTCGTTACCTAGATGATCCATCACTACCTGGGCTGATATGACCGAAAAACTTTTAACAAAGTATTTTGCGTATGCTAAAACCACTAAATTACATGTGGATATTTCTTCTTTTATTCCAGGCGAGTCTGAGTCTCTCTATGAGACTTGGGAACATTTTAAAGAAGTTTTACGTAGGTGTCCACATCACGCACTGCTATCTTGGCTCCAAATGAAGACATTTTATAATGGTGTTACTTTCTGAACCAGACAAATGATTGATGTTATTGTCGGGGAATGTTAAATAACAAAACCTCGAAGCTGCTCAAGCCTTGTTTGAGTAAATATCCATGAATGCCTACCAATGGAACCTGCCTAGGTCGTGCACTAATAAACTAGATGGGCTTTATGAGCTCGATGCTTCTTCTAATTTAGCACTCCAAGTAGAGTATCTAACTAGGCAAGTAGTGGGTATGTCTACTTCCACCGCCACCCCTACTTGGAATTCAACTAATATATAATATTAGAACAAGTCGATTATATGGGGAATCCATATCGACCTCCTTCCTATAACCCAAATATTAATTCGTATAATAATATATACAATCCAGGGTTTATGAATCATCCAAATTTATCATAAAGAAACCACAATAATGCTCAGCGACCTCCTAATGCAAATCCAATTGGATTTGCACCACAACCAACGCAACAATCACAACCACTACGATCCGCCCCAATAGATGACATGTTTACTAAATATATCGTTACAAATGAGTCCAATATTTGAAACTTGACTGGATCAATTAAAAATCTAGAAACTCAAATTATACAGATTTCAAGGATGTTATCGGAGCGCCAACCTGGAGCTTTACCAGGGAATACAGAGACAAATCCGCATGAGAATGCCCACGCATGTCAAGCTATGCGACGGTAAACAAAGCGCTTGTGGGAGGCACACAATAGTTTTCTACTTTTATACTTGTTCTTTTACTAAATATATAGGTTTTCTTACTACCTCTCTGAACTCCAATCAGGAAAGCCTCTTTACTATATTGTATTTTAAGTTTTTTATCTATCATCTTTTTCTTCACACTTGTGTACAACATAAGTATGATGGTGTATTTCCTTTCTTAAGAAATGTATTTATACGTATATGTGTTTTCCAAAATCTTTTTTAACAGTCTTGTTTTTATACACAATGTTTTCTCTTCAATGTTCATGTATATATTTACTTAGAAACAAAAACATCCACCTGAGTATATATTTTTGCTTAGTTAATCATTCGTAAACAAAATTGAAACCCCTCTTTTGTTTGTCTCTTTTCCAAAAACCAAAAAAAAATTGAGTTGATGTATAAACAGTTATCTAGTTTTTCAATTTGCTAGTCATTTATTTATCATAAATAGATGGATCTAAATATCCAGGTTTAAGTTTTAAAGAATATCTTAAGTATTTTATTTAAAAAGATAGAGGATTTATTTTGAGCACTACTTATGGCTTATGATAAATAGAGGCATGTGTATTATGTTAGCCAAACATTTATAGACTGTAATTATCTTTACTTCACTCTTATCGAAATATAGGAATTTTCAAGCTATTACAGTTGCTCTCAAAATCTTTTATCAAAATTTAGAATCTTTTTTGTAACCCCTATCTACTTTTTGCTTGGCATGTTTCCTTATATAAGCAAGCATCTAGGAGTATGTACTCCTAGAAAAGAAAAGATCATATGTCAACGAGAATAAGATTTTGTTTCATAAACATAAGCATACAATAATTGTTAAAATACTATATGAAATGGAGTATGTGCTCCTGTACATGTACATTGGGTTAAAGTGAAGTTCGGTTCTACAAAGTTTTTTTTGCTTTGGAAAATATTTTCCTAAGTAGTTGTAACAAAGCAAGAATATGGAATAAGGTGAAAGGATAAAATCCATCACCTCCTAAATAAAAGCCTACTTTATAGACTAAAATCAAGTTTGTACCCCATAAAATCACTACAAATTAATCTAATTTTGCTTAAAAATTTTGAGAGAGCATAATTAATAGGTTGTCTATTTTTTATCATATCTCTTTCAAGGTACGGTTTTTATAATTCCAATCTAAACTTGTTACTAATGATTGCAATGTTGCTTACTATTTGGTTTTCTCAAGAAGTCATTTGACTATGAACATTTATTCCTGCTAAATCATTTGCATAATACATGACTTAACTCTTCGTACTACGGATCTTTATGTCTATCTTCCCTTGATTCAATAAAATGATAGTTAAATTATAAATTTTATAACTATTCGTATAGTCGAATCATACTTTTGCAATAGAGTAACAAAGCATACGTATGAGGGTATTTGATGAGTAGCAAAATATACATATTTTTAGTTTATATTTTAGTTTAGTTTTAAGAAAAATGTAATTATATTATGTACATACCTAAATAAATCCGTTCTTTTGATTTTTGGTTCTAACTTGACCATATTTTGTGCTCTATAGGTATTTCTGCACATTTTGGGCAATTCTGCAAAATTTAGCTAAGTCACGCCCCCAGGTCATGCCTGTGACCTTGGCGTGTAACTTTAAAACTATCAATTCTAGCAATTCGGCAGATTTTGGCTAGCAAACCAAGTCACGCTCGTAATCCAACTGACATGCCCATGACATCACCCATGACCAAGCTAGAAGCTCGTTGTCATGTCGCGCTAAAGTCCTAATGCTAGCAAACCTAGTTACACCCTGGCTACACGCCCGTGGTCCAGCTGCCACGCCTGTGACATCACCCGTGACTAAGCAAGAAGATCATTGTCACGCTGCGCCGAAGCCCATCTGTCACGCTTGCAGACACGTCTGTGCCCCTCATGCTACCCCCCAATAATCCTCCAGACTATTCCAGAAGCCTCCAGAATTTCTATCTACAGGCCATCTTATCTACCACGCTAGTGTCACACCCTATGGGGCGTGTAAGGGGCGTGTTCATCAAAAAAAATGTTTATAAATAGATAGCCAAGGCTGATGTTTTAGGAGAACTAGTAGAGTTCCACATAGTTGTACATAGTGTTTATAAATAGCTTTTGAGTGATATTTTTTGAACGATAGATTTGGTTCTTTAGTGTGTAATACTTTTTGAAGTTATACAATTTTATTTTTCAAGTTATTCTTCAACTTTTGTTTCTTTTAACTTAGTTTCCATTTTTGTTAAATATGGTTTGTGCATAATTACTTTTTCGTAATTCAAGTTTTATTATAACCCTCATCCCTGGTGCGAGACTAAGCACTTTTTAGCGCTTCATTGAGATGTGCTGGGAAGGATATTTTTTTGGCATTTTATAAGTCTTTTAATTTTCCTACTACCACCCTTATCTCGATTGAGAGACTAAGAACTTTTTAGCATTCAACCACGATACGTTGGGAAGAAAATTATTTCTGTAATTTAAAACCATAATTTTTAAAAATAGTTTTCTTCTTTTTCTACTACCAACTCCATCCTGATGAGAGGGTAAGAAATTTTTAGCACTCGATTGAGATGAGCTTTGAGAAGGGTATTTATTTCTATAATTTAAAACCCTATTTATAAATTAATAAAAACTTAAAATATACACAAGAATTAAGTTGAGTGGAACCATATATATCGACATATGGTTTTCATTTTCATTTTTCGTAGCTAGTAGCCGAAAGGTTCATGTCTAGGAATTGATCACTTTCAGGTAAAAGGAAACTACGCACCACTCTCAAAAGAGATGAACATAAGCCTCCTGAGTTTTTCCTATTTGAAAATTATGTTACAAAGTAAGTCAAAATCAAGGGCTATCTACCTCATCTATTCTCAAAACCCTACATATTACTTTTGTTTCCACTTTTAAAATCATTAACCTTTTTTGGTAAAATAATAGTTCCATTTCTTAAAGTAGAGTACTCGACACAGATCCATGGAAAAATACGACCTTGATATTTTAAAATACTATACTATTACTCGATAGGTTCGCTTGCCTTAATCAAAGTATATGAGTACAAAGATATAGAACACACAAACGCGTAATTTACTCATCCAACTTACTTTTCAAATTAAATTATCTCAATATTTTACTTATCACTCCCTGAAGGCTACATCATAACATTCCAAAACTCACATATATCATGAAAAGAAGTGAGGGTGTCGTCATATCAGGCCCTGACCCCCTAGCCTGGCTGTCCTCCTACACGAGGTGCTACTGCTACTCCTTTTGCTGGGTATACTCCTAAAAGGCGGCGTAACAAACATTAGTCACAAAGACGAAGTGGTTTCACATCCACTCACCCAGGCAAATTCTAGGCACCGGGCAGAGGAAAAGAAAGAAGAGCACAATATAATAGTAATATAAATATCAAACAGGTGACAAAAGAGAATTGTTGATTCAAACAGTACATGTATATAACAACACATCAATAGTAAGTAGGTAACAACAGTAGATGTCAATATATGTAAAGGCACTTCTATTATATCAGCATATCAATTCCATAAGTATAGAATTTAACTTAACTTATAAAGATGCACATACAAATTAATAAGTTATGGATCGGGTACATAAAAGAAACTCATAAAATAAAAGTGCCAATACAAATTTATATGATGAGGATCTTATGCGGTGCAATACAATGCAATAAAATGAATGTAATATGATGATTAACCCATACTTATGTTGGGTTTTGTTATACGTCACAATACTTGTGCGCGGCATAAATGGAATAAGGAAACCCAAAATAGTTTGAATCTAGCGATGAATGTTGATCAAGAAGTAAAGTGTTTTAAATAAAATTTTACCTTTGAGGGATTGAGTCAATACTCTACCAAGGTTCTCCGAAGAATTCCAACGAACGGAAATGGTTGGAGTTCCGAGTGTAGGATAGTGTCCACGCCTCTACAAGTGATCCACACGAATGGGAGAACCCTCAGACTCTTGTCACACAAGATATAGGTTGGAAGAAAGTTCTCTGCATCTTCACATATTGCTAGGTCTTCTCCAGAAGAGGCAGTGGCAATGAATACGATGCCTTGGAAACACTTTCCAGTGACATACAAGGACGGCGGATAGTCGGCAGTGAGATTAGTGTTAAGGGCCTTGGTGGAACAGTTATGTCGGGAGGAAGAAGAAGTCGACTCGCGATTAGGTCAAAACCATACTGTCGCTTATATTCGCATACCTTACTAGGTTTATTATACATATCGTATATATACTAAATATCGAGCCAACCCACACCATCAAACTGTGCCGAACAAGACTTAGAAGAAATAAACTAGATGAAACAAAATTCGTCGAGTATTCATGTCGATGTACGACGAATCAACACTTGACTCGACGAATCATTGAGTGCACTCAACGCCTCATTATAAGACTCATCGAATCAAAGCTTAACTCAATGAATCGTTTAATGAACTCAATGAAATCAATACACCCAACACACTAAACTCCAGACATCGTCGAACCAACACTTGACTCGACGAAATATTGAATGAACTCAATGAATTCAACGCCAATTTAGACAAGTCAACATTTGACTCGACGAAGGCGTCGAATGTTCTCGACACTCTCAGTGCCAAATCTGATAAGTCAACATTTGACTCGGTGCTCTCAGCGCCTAATCTGACAAGTCAACATTTTACTCGACGAAGGCGTCGAGTGGTCTTAAAGTACTCAACTCCACCATTCGACGAATCAACAATTGACTCGACGAATCATTGAGTGGTCTCAACACTCTCAATACTAACTCAACAAATAAACACTTGACTTGACGAAAGCTTCGAGTGGTCTCGACGCACTAAACACCTGGCTGAGTAAACTAGACACACTCAATGCATGTCTGTGTCCAGTCCTTCACTCATATCTTGTCAGTTCTTGGTCCTTCACTCATCACATGAGTAAGACCAATACAATCCAATCTTCCAAATTCTCTAAACTCTCTTATGTGCGACCCTGATAGGCTTATACTGTGTAGGTAGTAAGACTACATGCTTGATCACTTCTATATCACAATGGTAACACCAACAGTCTCCCACTTGATCTTGAAAGTATCAAACAAAAGCTTCACAAACAATGAGCGATATCTAGCAATGCATTATTGCTCCCCAAGCAATAAGAGTTTAGAAATCGAAATCCATTATGACTAATGTATCAGTGTTTTCATGTCCCTTTGTCCCTTACATCTGGATAGAACTAGAGGTATAGACCGTTTCATCCTCATAATTATTCAATCATAGTTTCCTGATCTAGAATGGACTTCCAGAAATTGGTGAGCCCAAAATCACATATTGACTCAACCAAGCATGGCCATGCATTTCTAAGTCTCATTCCATCAAGGGGCCCATAGATGTAACTCCTGTCATATAGGAGGACAAACTTCATCTTTGCTCACACGCAAGTACCCAAATGATTCGTAACGTACCCAATAACCACCTTTATCATCCAACTTTCTCAAGACTAGACTTTTGATAGCATCATAGCACGTTTTTCCTCACTCGATGAATTCTGTGACGTCAGGTCAAAGGACCACAAACATCATTGCCACTTGAACCATACTTGTGACACGTTCATATAACTATCCACAAAATATTCTTATGGTGGGTATTTCCAGTACAACTTATTCACTAATAAGTACCCATGTGATGACTTGATATTACAATATCATGACCTGTGAGAACCGATCATGAGTCAATGCACATGCTATTCTTAATGCATCATCATCGCCCTTAGCTTCTAAGATGATACTCGACTAGGGACCATTTAAGAATGAAGCTTCTAAAACATAGCCTCTCATATTTAAGTCACCACTTAACTCCTATGGAAGTAAACATTCTAAGGGCATTTATTACATAAAATTAATCTATCACAATAGAAATAAATTTTACATATCAAAAGAACTTGCCATAAATATAAAATGAAATGTATAGTACACTATTCATCAAATGAATTATTACAACAACCGACAAACATACATAATTCACAAGACTCTCACTAGGGCTGATTATTAAGGTATTATATACCCATAGATCTAACATGACCATCATGCTTTCTCTGCGCTAGAGGCTTTGCCAGTGGATCAGCAATATTTTCTTCTGTCAGCACTCTGCAAATGCTCACATCTCCTCAATCGAAAATTTATCGAATAAGATGTAATCGCCGAAGTATGTTCTTGGAGTGCTGATGAGATCTAGGTTCCGAAGCAAGTGCAATTGAATCGTTGTTGTCATAGTAGAGAACTATGGGATCAACAATGCTAGGAACTACATCTAACTCGCCGATGAATTTCCTAATCCATATAGCCTCCTTCGCCATATTTGCTACAGCTATATACTCGGCCTCAGTTGTAGAATCGATAACTGTGTCCTGTTTGGAACTCTTCCAGCTAACAGCTCCTCCATTTAGGAAAAATATGAACCCTAACTGAGACTTTGAGTCATCCCTATAAGTTTGGAAGATAGCATCCGTTTAACCCCTGACAACGAGAGCTTCCTCTCCACCAAATACCAAGAACGTATCGTTAGTCCTTCTCAAGTACTTTAGGATATTCTTAACATCTATCCAAAGACTATCACCGGGATCAAACTGATACCTTCTAGTCATGCTGAAGGCATTAGAGACATCGGGTGGAGTACATATCATTGCATACATTATTGACCCAATTTCAAAGCATATGGAATCAACTTCATGTGGCCCTTATCTTCACAAGACTTAAGGAACTGGTCCTTAGAGAGACTCACACCATGAGACATGGGTAAGAATCTATTCTTGGACTCAAGCATGCTGAACTATTTTAACACCTTATCAATGTACGTACTTTGGGTCAAACCCAGCAACTTCTTTGATCTATCTCTATAGATCTTAATACCAAGTATATAAGTCGTTTCGCCCAAGTCTTTCGTAGAAAAATAGTTTTCCCTAGGTTATCCTTAACAACTTATAGGGTCGGTTTATCATTCCCGATCAGCAGTATGTCATCTACATACAATATCAGGAAGACAACAATGCTCCCACTAATCCTCTTATAAACACAAGGTTCATCCTCGTTCTTGATAAAATCAAACTCTTTGATATTTTCATCAAAATGAAGATTCCAACTTCGAGAAGTCTTTTTTAATCCATACATGGATCTCTACAGCTTGTATATTTTAGTGGCTTCCCCTAGAGATAGCAAACTCTCGGGTTGTGTCATATACACTTCCTCAAGGAGGTTTCCATTTAGGAAAGCCATTTTGACATCCATCTATTAGATCTCGTAGTCATAATATGCAGCAATAGCAAGTAGAATTTTGATGGAATTAACCATGGCAACAAGGGAAAAGGTCTCATCATAGTCAACACCATGAATTTTTTTGAAATGCTTAGCCCCCAGCCACCCTTTGAATGTTTGTACATTTCCATCCATGTTAGTCTTCTTCTTGAAAACCCACTTGTACCCTATAGTTTGTATCCCTTCAAGTGGTTTCACTAAGGTCCAAACTTGATTTGCATATATGGAGTCCATTTCAGATTTCATGGCCTCAAGCAACTTTTCGGAGTCCGGTCCACTCATAACCTCTTGGTAGGTTGCAGTCTCATCATCATGATCTATAAGCAACACATTACCTATTTAAGACACGAGTAATCCATATCTCTTAGGCTCAAACCCTAGTCTACCAGATCTACGTAGAACTTGTGTTTCTTGAGTAGGCTCTCTAGCTACAACAACTTGTAGTCCTTGCTCAGGCTCAATTTCTAGTTCATTTAAGGTTTGTTGTTCTTAAACTTCTTCAAGTTCTACCCTGGTGGTCTTTCTATATAAGAAATCTTTCTCAAGAAAGACACTAGTCCTTGCGACAAACTTTTTGCCCTCGGATGGTACGTAGAAATAGTACCCTTTTGTTTCCTCAGGATACCCCACAAGATAACACTTATCTGACTTGGATTTCAGCTTGTCAGGCATTTTACGTCTCACGTCTACCTCATAGCCCCAAATCTTAATGAATGATATACTAGGATGCTTCCCAGTCCATATATTATATGGTGTCTTTAGAACCGCTTTCGTTAGAGCGCGATTTAGTATAAAAGAAGCAGTTTCTAGAGCAAAACCCAAAAAGGAAATAGGCAGATCTGCATGACTCATCATCGACTGTACCATGTCTAATAGAGTACGATTCCTCCTCTTAGACACACCATTATGTTACGGTGTTCTAGGTGGAGTGAGCTGTGATATAATACCACACTCTTTCAGATGATCACGAAACTCATGACTTAGGTATTCGCTAACTCGATCTGATCGGAGTGCTTTAACCTTTTTACACAGCTGGTTCTCTACTTCGTTCTTAAACTCTTTGAACTTTTCAAAGGTTTCGGATTTGCACTTCATAAGGTACACATATCTGTATCTACTGAAATCATCAGTAAATGTAATAAAGTAAAAGTACCCACCTCTAGCCATAGAACTCATGGGTCTGCATAATCATTATGTTCTATACCCATGAGATCAGCAGCCCTCTCATTGAAACCAGTGAAAGGGACCTTAGTCATCTTGTTTAATAAATAAGATTCACATCTCTCAAATGAATCTTAATCAAAAGAGTCTAGTAGTCCATCTCTATAGAGCTTGGATATGCGTTTCTCATTTATATGACCCAAATGACAATGTCAAAGATACATAGGGTTCGAGTCATTCGTTTTTAGTCCTTTAGTATTTTTTATATTATAGAACTGATGGTCTAAGTTCAAAACATATAAACTATTAAATATTTGGGCTATACCATAACAAACATCATTCTTAAATATAGAACAACAATTATTATTAATAATAAAAGAAAATCCAATCATGTCCAAACATGAAATAGATATAATATTTCTTGTTATGGAAGGAACATAATAATAATTATCTAGTTCTATTGCAAGCCCATAGAGCAAAGAAAGATGGTAAACTCCTACGGCGACAGCATCAACTCCTACTCCATTGCTAACACGCAGGTCCACCTCTCCTTTACTCAGCAATCTTCTTCTACCCAGTTCCTACACATTTATCCAAATGTGAGAACCACATCCGGTATTAAATACCCAGGATGAAGGAGCAAAATGGTTTATCTCTATGATATAGATACCTGAAGCGTAAGTCATACCTCCCTTCATCTTGTGCAAACCCTTAATATAAGAAGGACAGTTCCTCCTCCAATAACCAGCCTTGCCACAATGGTTGCATTTCCCTTCTTTCGTCAACCCTTTCTTCTTCAGTGCAGAAGACTTGGGCTCAAGAGATAACTTAGGTCCTACCTTCATCTTCTTGAAGCCCTTATCCTTGCCCTTGCCTTTATACACCATTAGTATGGGGCTATCAGGCTTGACCTTCTTCATATTGATTTCGGGAGTTCTCAATATGCCTAGGAGCTCGGGAAGTGTCTTATCTATTTATTTCATATTATAGTTCAAGATGAATTGCTCATAATTGTCCGAAAACGATTGCAGGATCAGGTTTGTAGCCAACTCTTGGCCTTGTTGAAAACCCTGCCTCTCAAGGTTCTCAATATACCCAATCATCTTGAGTACTTGAGTCCCTATGAGGTCTCGAGCTCCCATCTTACACTGAAACAACGCCTTAGTGATGTCAAACCTCTCTTGCCAAGCTTGCCCTTGAAATATTTTCTTGAGATGCTCATCAATTTCTTTGCAACCCATCTTCTCATGTTGCTTCTGAAGCTCAGAGTTCATGGTTGTCAGCATGAGGCATTCGACATCCAAGGAGTCATCTTGATGCTTCTTATAAGCATCTTTGTCAGAACGGGACGCATTCCCGGCTGCCTCTTCAGGGGATTCCTCTTCGAAAACATAAAGCTTATGCTCTTTCCTGAGAACAATTCATAAGTTTCTGTATCAGTCCAAATAGTTCATCCCACTCAGTTTCTCCTTCTCAAGGATGGCTCTGAGGGACAGGGTGGAATGAGATCTCTTGTCATGAAAATTCTACAAGAATTTAGCAAAGTAAAATTAGTACTACATCTCAAAATTCATTTTTATTTCAATTAGGACTTTAATTAACATTACTCCCACTATTTTTATCAAACTTATAACCTTTGGTATCATTTCAGAGAGTTAAAGCGAGCAGCACTCTTAGTAGACAAGATCCATATTTCACCAACACTATGAGTCACCTTTTCCTTTTCTCTCAAAATACAGTTATTTAGGTAGGCAACGCTTGTCAATTGCATCACTATGCAACTCTTGTATGGTTGGTGAATAACTCTTTATTCGAATCCATCATATGGTGCATGACAACCTTATAGCTCCACAATAATGGCTGAGAGAAAGAACAACTGTTGCTTCTTTTATTTATTGAGACCCAACGGCTCTTTTAGTAATGGGTCCCACACATTTAATGCTGGCTGCACATTTACAGTAACGCCAACTATCGTACAGTAGGTCTTTGGCAACCTTATCGCGTACTATAGCCATCCCTCCACTTATTTGAAATATGTTGACTTATTAACTTGCTGACGTAACCAGTTGTGGGCTTAGCCAAAAATCAAGTATCAGAGAATAGGCGTTGAGTGAGTAAGCATCACTCAATGCCAAAACACTTAGACAGATTCACTATCTCTTTGCGTTGAGTGAGTCACCTTCACTCAATGCCAAACTACTTAAAATATTAAGTATGATTCTAGGCATTGAGTGATTCAGCTCCACTCAACGCCAATCTTACTTTATCAGCTTTCAACTGTTTGGCATTGAGTGAGTAGGCATCACTCAACGTTAAACCCCTTAGACAAAATTCTGTCTTCATAAGGAATTGACAGCGTTGAGTTAGTAACTTTTACTCAATGCTTTTTGCCTTAACAAAATTTCTACTTATTCAGCAACATAAGCATTGAGTGAACCTGCCTCACTCAATGCTTTCTGCCTTAGCCAATTTTCTGCTTATTCGGCAACATAAGGGTTGAGAGCATTGAGTGAGAACACCTTACTCAACGCTTTCTCCATTAGCCAATTTTCTGCTTATTCAACAACATAAGTGTTGAGAGCGTTGAGTGAGTACGCCTCACTCAACGCTTTCTCCCTTAGCCAATTTTCTGTATTTAGTAGCATGGGGTTGAGTGAGTTGACTTCACTCAACTCCTGTGGACTTAGCCATATTTTAGCTCATTCCAACTTCAGGCTTTTATAGCTTCAGCCTATCTCACAGCCTTTTGCTGTATGGCATTGAGTGAGTTTACTTCACTAAAGTTCTATGGACTTGGCCATTTTCTCAGCTTGCCACTGCCTTGGCTTTGACGGTATAGGCTTCACTTTGCACTATAAGCCATCTGGCATTGAGTGACTGATCTTCACTCAACGCTAGTGGACTTATACTTAGACAGTTATCTGTCTTTCCACCACTTAGGTAAGAACTTACCTGACTTGTCCACTTAGGCTACTTGTCCCATCAAAGCTTATCAAGACAAACTACAATCATTCACCTTAAACACAAGTTAGATCACAACATGTGTATACATTATTTTGCTAGTCCTTATTTAAATTCAGGACATTGGGATCAATAGACCCAACAATCTCCCCCTATTTGAAGAATTCAAAACCTAAGCCAATGTATACACTAAACATACCTATGTTATAAATATTTAAATCATATCATCACAGCATAATTCAGATAATTCATAGACATAATTATCATAGCATAATTCAGATAAATCATAGACATTTTAAAAGATGTAGCAGATAAGTCAAAGATATAACAAATGATGATTTAAACAGATCATGATTATAACAAAAGGTTGTTCTATTTAATCATATAGGTAATAAATGTTTGAGCAATATAAACACAGTGTTTCATCCCTAGCCCTAAAAGCAGAAATAGAAACATTTTAAGTTTCAGATTCCCTTATCATAATTCCACTGCCTCTGGATTTCTTTCCCGGCTTGACTTCATCTCCAGCTATCTTCTTCCCTTTCTTATTAGCTCCAACCAGTAGCCTTAGCCTTAGTAGCTTCAACTTCAGCTTTATCCTTTTGTCTCTCAAAATAGCTGAAAGGCTTGGGAAAGTATTTGGATGCTTCCACAACATCAGGAGTGAGAAGATTTGCATTTTTGTTCCTCAAGAAAATCCTTTTTTTTTGTGTCTCTCTTTTCCATCTTATCTCATTCAGTCTTGATGTACCATTTACCTCCATCATATCTTTTGGCTTTAACATGGTCCCAAGCAAGCAGAATAATAGATCTGGACTCTGGGCTCCACTACTCTAAATCAGGCCTCTGTTCCATTTATTCTCTATATCTTTTTTCCTTAGCTTGGCCTCCTCTTCAGCATCATCAGTGATTCTTTCTTTGACATGTAGTGACCGGTCTACTGTGGGGCTGAAGGAAGGATTCTGAGCACTAGTAGCCTTTTCTCCCCACTAAGCATTAGTACTGTCACCTTCTTCAATGTACTGAACATATTCTTGATTGTCTTGAACTTGGGCTTCACTACTATATATCTTGTTCAAAGTATCTTGTACATGGTCATGCATCATTGGGATGTTATTATATTATAGTGGCTCCATTCCCAATGAGCCTCTCACAGCATTTGTGGCTGAGACCATGTTCTCAGTATTTGTTCTGATTACATTTCTCTCCCCCTTTTTGACTTCTTCAATTATTTGAGTAGTCTGGGAGGTGCTAGCTTTGTTTCTTTCCCCTTCCAGGTAGTTAACTCAAGCAATTACTTGATTTTTAACTTCTAATATATGGTCATCAAGCATCTTTGTGCAAGCATCCATCTTAGTGAATATTTAAGTGTTTTATTCTTTTCTCAGAATTTTATCATTCTCATGAATGGTCACAGAGTTCTTGGCCTAAATATTTTGATTTTCAACGATAATAACAATATTCTTATTTGATACATCCAATTTCTCCTTGGTGTAATCTACAACAGGAGTATCTCTTGTAAAGAATTTTATTATTTCTCCTTTTAGTAGATTTAGTTCAAACCATATAGATTTGATCTCAATCTCAAGATCATTTCTAACATATTTCATCTTTAAGGGCTTCATCCACATAGTTTTTCAATGCCCTTCTATGCTCATCTAGCAAACCTTTTAGCTTTGCCATGATGGTAGATGGCAATTGATCAAATATGGCAGATATGCCCTTATCCAGGGCTTCAGTTTCTCCTTGTACAGGCTTGCTCCCTGTTCCTTGAGCTATTCCACTCTTATATTGTTCTATTTTTTGATATGGTGAGGAGTGTGCTTTCTAATCATTGTCTTCCTCTTCCTCAGATTATGATGACACTAGATTGTGTACCTCATGACCATGGAGACCAGAAGATTTCTCCCCCTCAACCACGGCCATGCTTTTGTTTCCATGCAGGTTAGCAGCAACATCCTTTATTAGAGCAACCTCCAGTTGCTCCCCAACAAATAATGCATCATGCATTATTTCTTGCATCAGTTGCTCCCCCTCAATTTGAGCCTTCCTTCCCGTAGTACAAGGAGTTTCCAAGACTTTATCCTATACTTCCTCATCTTTAGACATAGGTATTTGCCTATCTGCATCTTCCAATCTGGCGGCATCATCACCCATTCCTGTAGATATTTTGTTAACAATTTCCTCTGCTATTTGGCCAGCATCCTTGGTTGGAGACAAATCCTCTGCTTCCTCTCCAGCAGATCCAGCTAACCCGGCAGCAATCTCATCCACTTCAGAAACTAAATCTGACTCTAGTTTGCTCACACGACTAAGAGGGATAAGTTTAGAAGAGGCGGATACCTGGATATTCATGTACCTCCTGGACACTTCAGTAGATGACGATAGATCAGGATCATGAGGCACTTCATCCTCAGATGAGCTGCTAGAGGAGCTAGGGTCAGTAGAAGCAATTCTCTTCCCTTTTCTCTCTACAGATTCTAGACCACGGGGCAGAAGGACCCTGTCCCATCTCTCAAGCATCCTGATGTCCATCCTTCTCATATGGTGTATTCTTGCACCAAGTTTTAGATTCAGAATTTCTGGAGAAGTTTCTCGCAAAAATAGTAATAGGATTCTCCCCAAATTGGGTTCAGCCATGCATTCCACTACTCTTTCAAACACCACTCTTCCCCAATAAGTTCTCTTAAACAGTATGATCCTAGCCATAAGTTCAAATATCCTTTTTGAGATTTTGTCATGGGTGCCTGTTTTGCATATCAGAGATTTCCCAATGACATCGGCTAGAAACTTACCTCTCAGGTTAAGTTCTTTCCTTTAAATTGATCCGGTTGAGTGCTTAGAAAGTCCACACCATTTCAATGCCGATTTTGCACTGTCTAGCAATAGCACTTCTTCTTCCTCAGTTGAAGAAAGCTTTGGCAGCTGCAGAGCCTTGGTTAGCCTTCTGGGCGTTATCTTGATCTTCTTTCCGCTTACCATGGTCTTAAATTTACCAGTCGAAGCATCCGCTTTGGCGTTGGCAAACAACTCAAGTACTTCCCTCTTCCATAGAAGACAGGGTTCTGTCATGACGAAAGCTAGGTTAGATTTCTGTAGAAGATTAAGCACCTGCAAAACTTCTTCCGGAGCATCAATGAATCCATTTCGCACCAGTTCTGCACCTTCAAAGAGAAAATTCGGTCCCTTGGGCGCCATCTCTCTAGAGAATTTGCGAAAGAAAGCGAAAGCGGCTTTCCGTCGATTTAACGAATACGGGCGGGAGAGGGTAAGGAATAATGACTTGGTGTATTACACAAGTCTTTCTATTTATAGGTATTGCAAAAAGGAAGGCGGAAAGTCACTAATCCATCTTTGTTGTTTTAATCTTAATCAATGGACAGGATTGAGTCTCGACACATATCCACAGTCCGTCTTTTATCCAGTATTAGTTAAGTGGGCTTAATTAGCTAAACCTCAATTTTCTTTATTAATTAAATTTTCGATTAACCCTTAACTGTGTTGTCCTAACTTGCAGGGGTAATATAAACCTGCAGTACACATTCTAAACCGTGTTTTATTGGGGTGCAATTAGACAAAATTTTAATTGCCTTATATTTATTTCAAATAAGTGAGTATTAGCCCCAAACCTCAATTGACTAAACCAAATTTTGATACTAACCTAGCTTGGTATTCCATATACAATATGTCTTTGGGTATATTGAGACAAGTTACATTTTGTGGCATGGTAAACATGTAAGCCATTAAGCCACTAACATATGTATTAAGAAGATTTGTTGTTTTTTCATCTTCTTAGTCATTTGTTTCAATTACCGTTCTCATGCATGAGTAATCAATTTTAAAATTAAGTGGTAGAAGAAAAGAAAGGTGAATTCTACTTATCTTTGCTCTGTAGACTTGAAGTCCAAGCCGGACTTGAAGTCCAAGCTGATGCTGAATCCATAGAAGTTGAGCAAAGCAATTCCCAGCTGAGATGTACTCAGATTCAACTGTTGATATTGACACACTTGTTTTCTTTTTACTACTCCATGAGACTCGGCTATGAGTAGAATTAACTAGGATTGCTAGTGCTTCTGAGATTTTTCCTTTGATGTCCATCTGGCTTTCCTTTGTAAACTCCCCCTTAATAATTGCACTTGTCATTGATATTTAGTGCATATAAATAAGTTGAATCATTTCTTGTATCCAGACTTGGGTCTGGTACAATATTGTCCAAGGACCATAAATGTTTAGGGCCACTTGGACTATCTTGCAAGACAGAATTACCTTCCCTTAGGAACCCAAGCTGACTTGGGTCCTAGGTTCTTGTTAGCTTGAAAAAGCAAATGTCTACCTACAGGAGCCCTGTCAAGAAGATTTTCTCTTGCCCTTGGCACACTAGGGTTATGCCAACAATCTATGGCAAAGTGGCTAACTTTACCACATCACTAGAACTCATGAATATTATATCTTCTTTTCTGAGCAGGTCTAACAACATGGTTTACAGAAGACTGAACAGAAGAAGAAGCATCTTCCTTATTCCAAATTCTCTTAGCCGCAGTCTGACTGGGTGTCGGTCTGACATGATAAGAGCTTGGATTTTTACAAGGTTTATCAGTAGTAGTTCTCCTTGCAGAGGACATGCTGTTGGTGTCCTTGGAAGATTTCAAGTCTTGCATCCTACCAGATTTAACCTTGGTCTTGGGCTCCTGATCAAAAGCTCAAAGGGTTTACTTGATCTACCTGAATCAGATCAGTTGGTGGCAGGGCACCTGAACAAAAACCTGTAGTGGATTCCTACCAGGGTGGTAGAAGAGTGGATGTACTTGAGAGGGAACCACTATAAATCTTCTTGTGTGGTCTGTGTTGCTTATTTTAATTACTGCACTGTGGCTGTGAGTAGAATTAACTAGGATTGCTAGTTGCTGTATTAGGACTAAATCTTAAATTGTAATTACAGTTAGCTTTCTCTTGTGCACCTCACTTTGTGTTAGGCTCTAGGGTTTCATATATCTATATACTTATTCCACAAATTAACTCTAAGGGAGTGGAGTAGATTGTCATATTTTTGAATACTCTATTCACCCCCTCTAGAGTTGTATCTATCCTCACTTTCAATTGGTATCAGAGGGAGGTTAACTGACTGTACAGGCTAACACCTAAGTCATAAGATCTAGATAGATACAAAATTTATAGATATTCACTTCATGGCCCAGTACAAGGAATTTTTTAGCACGAGACCTCAAGTATGCAACTTAGCTAAGTTCAGCATCTGGAAGGCAAGAATCAAATTGTATATGAATTCTATTGATGAAGATATCTTTTCTTCTATTTTGATAGGACCACCAACACCACATGCTGCAACTACTGCTACAACTTCAACAGATTTGAGTACAGTGCCACCTCCTGACTACAATGATGCTTACAAGAAAGCAAAGATAGTTGATGGACCATGTCTTATGAATCTTTCCAGAAAGTGGCTGATTGCACTTCAGCAAAAGCCATGTGGGACTCACTAAACCAGATTGTAGCTTGTTTAGCTGATGAAAGGAAGGACAGAAGGTCCAACCTCATATCCCAATATGAGAATTTCAAGAAGACTGAAGCAGATTTAGTTGATGCAATGTACACCAAGCTCAGCTCCATCATCAATGAGCTGAGAACCCTTGATAAAGAGATCACATTGACAGAATTCAATGACAAGATATTGATGTGCTTCCCTAGCACATGGGATCTTAGGATCTGGCCCATCAAAGAGTCCAGAAGTACAACTGAGATCTCAACTAAAGCTCTCCTTGGCAAGCTCAAATCATTTGAGCAAGTACTGAAGACCAGGGAAGCTGAAGCTGAAGCCAAAGCACTTACTCCAACAAGGAAAGAGCAAACCTTGCTCTAAAGGCTACTGATGCATCTGAAGGAAGCCAATCAAATGAGGAGCTGATGGCACTCTTTGCCAAAAGGTTTCTCAAAATGGGCAGAAAGGACTTCAGAAAGAAGTCTTCAAGATATGAAGACAAGCCAAGGTATGACAGAACACCAGCTAAAGAACTTATATGTTATGGCTGCAGGAAACCTGGACACATTTTACCTGATTGTCCAGAGGAAAAGAACAAAGAGAAGAGAAAAGACAAAGAATATCAGAAGAACCATTCCAAGTCCTCCTATAAAAAGAAGAAGAAGGAGAAAGGATTTATGGCTAAAACCTGGAGTGATACTGATGAGGAATCTTCCTCCTCAAGGTCCAGTGAAGATGAGGAAGAGAAGAAGGCAAAATAAACTTGCCTAATGGCAATTGATGCCTGCAGTAATCATTCAGCTGCAGAGAGTTCTGATGAAGAAGAAATGCCTACTAAAGATCAGGTATTGTCTTCTTATGATTTTACTTTTGTTGAATTTAGATTTGAATTTAAATCTCTCTGTTTAGACTTAATTAGCTCAGAGAAGGAAATTAAGGAGCTTAGAAATAGGATAGCTGAATCAGAATCCCTATATAGTGAAAAGTTTAGGCTAGAAGCTGAACTCACTAGATCTACTAAAGAAATCAAATTTATTAAAATTGAACTAGCCAAATCTAAAAGATTAGAAGAATCTCTTAATGGTAGAAGTCTTAAGCTGCTAGAGATTACTAGCATGTCAAACACTAGGATAGGTAACAAAAAGCTAGGCTTAGTAGCTTCACTAAGTGAACCCCCCATGGTTCTGAAAAACCATCTTTCCACCCCAGTAAAATTTATTTCAGCTGAAGGAATAGAGAATACTGAGCAAGTAAATCAAGTTAACAAAGCTTTAAATAAGGCTAAGAGAGAGAAGAGAAAACAGAAATTTAAAGAAATACAAAAATCATCGAACTATACTCGACGATCGCAGGCCCAATTGTCGACTGATACTCGACGATCTGGGCATCGATCATCGAACGTTGATCGACGATCTGAACATGATTTTCAAAATAATAATCAGAACCTTAGAAACACTAAGGTAAATAGAAACACTAGGTTCATTGACCCATCAACTGCATGGAGTATTCCACCTAGGAGATCCTATCCCTTAGGATATAAACCTCAGCCTGCTTATTCTTTCATTTTAAGTTTTAATTATGTGAAGAATAATGGATCCAAGGTTGTCAGGGTCCACAATGTCTAACTGTTTATTTTGCAGGTGAAGACCTATCCAATTACTAAAGACAAATGGTATTTGGATAGTGGCTGTTCCAAACATATGACAAGAAACAAAAACAATCTGTCAAGCTTCAAGGCCATGCATGGACCAAAGGTGATCTTTGGGGATTCCAGCTGTGGTCAAATAGAAGGATATGGTAAGTTTACCATTGGAGCAGTGACATTCAAAAGGGTTGTATATGTAACTGGGCTGAAGCACAACTTAATCTCAGTAAGCCAGTTATGTGATGCAGGTTATCAGGTATCATTCACTGACACTCTTTGCAATATTACTTTAAATAGTAATGTAGTGTTAGTAGGCATTAGACTGTGTAACATTTACTTAGTAGATTTTAATTCAACTCAATCTGAAATCTGCCTGTTTAATGAAGTAACCAATAATAACACCTTATGGCATAAAAGGCTTAGCCATGTTAACCTCAAGAATATATCTAGGTTATCTAAATACAACCTTGTTAAAGGTTTACCTTCTTGACCCTACAAGAAGGAAAGTCTATGCAGGGCTTGTCAATTAGGCAAGCAAACCAAAAATTCTTTCAAATCTATAAATAAGAATGATTCACCTAGAATCCTGTATTTATTGCACTTGGACCTTTTTGGCCCAATAAAAGTACAGAGTCTAGGAGGGAAATTTTACACTTTAGTGATTGTAGATGATTTCTCTAGGTTCACTTGGGTGTTCTTTTTGAGAAATAAGGCTGATAACTTCAAAGTTCTTACAGACTTTCTGCTATGTGTGCAGACTGAGTATTCTACTCATGTTGCCTTGATCAAAAGTGATCATGGTAATGAGTTTGAGTTTCTTCTCATGCAAGAATTCTGTGAGAAAGAAGGTATCAAACATAACTTCTCTGCTCCTAGAACTCCTCAACAAAATGGGATAGTGGAAAGGAAAAATAGAACCCTAATTTAAGCTGCAGGAACATTGTTGGCAGATACTAACATGCCTATCTCTTATTGGGCAGAAGCTGTTAGCACAGCTAATTATGTTTTGAACAGATGTCTAATACATAAGCTTAAGAGTAAAACTACTTATGAATTACTTAAAGGAAAGAAACCTAAAATTAACTATTTTAGAGTCTTTGGTTGTGTAGTGTACATTCACAATAACAACAAAGAATACCTTAGAAAGTTTGAAGCAAAAGCTTCAATGGGAATTTTTCTTGGATATTCCCAAGTAAGCAAAGCTTATAGGGTGTTTAACAAATCATCATTAAAAATAGAAGAGTCTGTGCATGTTTCCTTTGATGAGTCAAAAATGTTTTACAAGGAGAAGGAAACTTCTCCTTCCTCAAACTCATTGCAGGTACAAGAGTTATGCAAAGATCTCACTCAAGAGATTCCCCCTCTATCAACTCTTCATATTATTGATTCAGACAGTGATGAAGACTTTGTGGAAGCAGTTGCTGTACCACAATCAGTTAATCCTATTCCACAAGAGGAATTAATCCAAACTATTGTTGAAGATCACATCCCACCTACTGGTATTGTCACACTTAGAGATCATCCAACATCTCAAGTGATTGGTGACATATTAGCTGGTGTGCAAACAAGACATCAATAAAGACAAGATGTGATGCATGCTTATTTCCTTTCACAAATTGAGCCCCTCACCATAAAAGATGCTTAGCTAGATTCCCACTAGATCTTTGCTATGCAAGAGGAGCTTAATCAATTTGAAAGATGTAAAGTATGGACTTTGGTTCCAAGACCAAAAGGCCAACTTATCATAGGCACCAAGTGGGTGTTCAGAAACAAGTTGGATGCCCAAGGGATTATTATAAGGAATAAAGCTAGGCTTGTAGCTCAGGGCTACAGACAGGAGGAAGGTATATACTATGACCAAACCTTTTCCCCTATTGCAAGGCTAGAGGCAATAAGGATCTGTCTAGCCTATGCACCCTTTATGAAGTTTATGGTTTTTCAAATGGATGTTAAGAGTGCATTCCTAAATGGTGAGCTAAAGGAAGAGGTGTTTGTTGAACAACCTTCTGGGTTTGTTTCTTCAACTCAACCCTCATTTGTTTACATGTTGTAAAAAGCTCTTTATGGACTTAAGCAAGCACCCAGAGCCTGGTATGAGACTCTAGCTAGTTTCCTGTTAGAGCACAACTTTATTAGGGGAGTATTTGATAGAACCCTGTTTGTTAAGCATCACATAGACACAATCCTGTTGGTTCAAGTCTATGTGGATGATATTATCTTTGGTTCCACTGATTCGAAACTATGCAAAAGGTTCTCAGACCTGATGCACTCTAAGTTTGAGATGAGTAGTATGGGTGAGCTGTCTTACTTTCTTGGTCTCCAAGTGAAGCAAGATGCTGATGGAATCTTCATCTCCCAATCCAAATATGCCAAGGAATTGATAAAGAAATTTTGGATGGCTGATGCTTCAGCAATGCATACACCCATGGCTACAAATATAGTTATAGATTTTGATGATAAGGGTAAGCCAGTTGATCAGAAAAACTATAGGGCCATTGTTGGTTCCCTATTGTATTTAACTGCAAGTAGACCTGATATAATGTTTGCCACATGCCTATGTGCTAGATTCCATGTCAACCCCAAGGAATCTCATTTGATTCTTCTCAAAATAATTTTGAGATACCTGAAGGGATGTCCAAATTTAGGACTGTGGTACCCAGCTGAATCAGAATTTTAGTTAATTGGATACTCTGATTCTGACTATGCTGGTTGTAGAGTTGACAGGAAAAGTACCTCAGGGACATGTCAGTTTCTAGGAGAGAGATTAGTCTCTTGGTTCTGCAAGAAATAGGCTTCTGTCTCAACTTCAACTACAGAGGCTGAATATATAGCAACTGCTAGTTGTTCACAGATCTTGTAGATTCAAAACCAGCTTTTGGATTATGGGTACACATATAAGAACACAAAAATCATGTGTGACAGTACCAGTTCTATTTCCATAGCACAAAATCCTGTGCACCACTCTAGTACCAAGCACATTGAGATCAGACACCATTTTCTAAGAGATTGAGTGGAAAAGAACAAAATCAATCTTGAGTTCATATCTACTGACCTTCAGAGAGGTTATATTTTCACCAAGCCCTTAGATGAACAGAAGCATCTGTTCTTTTTGAATCAACTAGGTATGATAAATGGAATAGACCAAGTGTAATTTCTGCTTATGTTGAAATCTGCTCAAATATCGTCGAATGTCGTTCGACCATAGTCGAACAGGTTGAGCCTATCGTCGACCTATGGTTGATGATGGCTCGATTGTTTGTGAAGACAGAAATAGTCGATCGATAGCTCGACTACTTTGCTTCAGGAAATGATCGTTGAACGATCGATCGACCATCATTTCTAGTATTTGTTGAAATAGGTCGATGATTACTGTTTAAATATAAATCGATGGTCGACCTAGGTTAATAGATCGTGCTTTTTGTAGTCGACAGAGCTCGTCTTTTCATATTATTCATTCCTACTTGAAAGGTTTGACTTGAGCTCTGCCCCGCGCTTTCTGCTTTCGTTTCTCTCGTCTTCCCCAACCAAATCCATGGCGATTGCTCTAGCTTTGCTGACTGTGATGAAGTTTGATACCGGCTTTAGCGTTGATTTTGATTTTTCAGTGCCTGCGATGAAGATATTCTCGAGATGCTAAAGTTATGCAAAGATCAAGGACTGGAGAAGCTTATGTCTACAAGGATTAAGATAAATGTTCTAGAAATCAAAGAATGGGTCTATACATCGTCTTCCAGCGACGAATCGATGACAGGGACTATCGACGGTGAGGAGGTAATTTTGACTCCTGCCGTCCTAACTGAGATTTTTGGTTTGATCAATGGTCAAGAAGAGTATGATCAAGATACTCAAGAGTATAGCAGGATGCTATTAGAGCTAGGACATGCTGAAGGCATTCCTTCCAAGTTGCTGAAGATAAGCTTCCCGATGAAGATCAAATTCTTAGCAGAAACTAGTAGGGAAAGTGCTGTTGGGATAGCACTCTGCGCACGATAACATTACCAGGCAGCAGTTTGCCTTAATGTGTGATATTGCTAACAGGAAAACAATCAATTGGGCTGGAATAGTTTTTGAATAAATCAGGAGAAAGAACTCAAAGAAAGAGGTGACCCTTGGAAGGGTGATTGGGATATTTCTAAGAGAGAAATATCCTCAGCTGTTGGGAACAGTCTCAACATCAATCAATGCAAGCAAGAAGATGGATCCCACTCTGTTTATTAAGTGGAGAAGGAATATCCAGAAGCCTTCACCTGCTGGGGTTGCTCCTGTTCCATCTGAGAATACAAGGACAGTAATAGTAACCCCCCACCTAATTGAAGAAGGCTCTTCCATTTCCCCCATTCCATCTACATCTGCATTGCCATCCACTTCTATTGTTGTACCATCTACATCCACTGTTCTTCTCCCACTGCATTCATCAACTATTCTCCATGCATCACCGCCAGCATCTCCAACTCCTTCACACCTTGCTAGGATTTCAAATCTTAGCATTGATCTGTTGGTTTCTGAGACACTTCCAACTCTACCTCAGTCACCAATTTCACCTCAAGATCATATTGATCTTCATGCATCTGCATCTCCATCACCAGTTCACACTCCATCTCATCAGGAGAGCATCATCCCTTATGCTAATCAATCTGTTGTGATTCCCCTATCTACATCTTTTGAAATCACACCGGCTCTCATTGCAAGCATCATGGAGCTAATTACTCCTTCAATAAAATCAATGATTGAAGCAGCAATTGCCCCTCTTGTTTCCTCCATTTCATCTCTTACATCCTCGATTGCAGCCCTCTCAAATTCTACTGAGCCCTCTTCTCTTAGGGGCCTTAGTTCAGTACCCACTGAAGTCAGGCAGGGGGAGATGTTCCAGGAAGATGTCTCAGGACTTCCACTGGTCATTCTTTCAGCTGAAGTTCCAAAAGATACACCATCAGATGAAAGTCCTACAGCTGCAGATTTAGAAATTACAACATCAGTTGAAGTTGCAGTTCAAGATACAGTTGAAGTTATATCTGAAATTCAAGACACATCTGTTGCTCCAGAAGCTCAAGTTTCAAAACAAAGGACAGCTGAAGTTATATCTGAGGCTGAATTTGCTTTCAAAGTTTGTCTTGAAGAATCATCTACTCCTATTGTTGCCATGTACCTAGAAGGAGTCATTATCTCCTACCTAGATGATTTATGGGAGTTAGGGAATTCTGTAGGTAATACAATTACTCAATTCTCTGACCTGTTGACTGACATGTTAACTTGTGAATACCTTGAAGGGATGTTTCTATACCATTTAGAAAACTTTTGTGTCCCTTTGGCTATAAATCAAGCTCAAGATGTTCAAGAACCTGCTGAAGAAAATAAAGAACCTGAGTCTGTTATACCAGATCAGGAATTTGTGCAAGCCTCAGAAGAACTTGTCCCCAAGACAGTTACAGATGAGTCAGTAGAAAGATCAACTGTTTGGGATGATACTCCGGGACCAGATCTGGATTCTTTATTGGCTCAGGATGCCATAGAAGAAGAAAAAGAAAAGGCTTTTTTAAAAGCCAAAGCAAAAGCTATTCAAGATATCATTGATCCATATGGCCAACCTCAGTCATCACATTCTGATGATGAGGAAGATTCAGAGGATTCTGAAGGAATAAAGAAAAGGAAAATTGCTCAAAGGAAAAAAGAAAGCTCAAGCTCCTCCTCCTCCTAATCCAGAGAATGGCATCCCTTATTACATATTGAAAGGGATTGACCCCAAGTCTAAGGACTTTCAACATTGGATGGGATTGTCCAAGAATCAGCAGAAGAAGAGGAAGAAGAGCAAGAGATATGATACTCCAGCTCCCAAGTGGAC
This sequence comes from Platanthera zijinensis, assembly GCA_039513925.1. Lineage (NCBI taxonomy): Eukaryota > Viridiplantae > Streptophyta > Magnoliopsida > Asparagales > Orchidaceae > Platanthera > Platanthera zijinensis. The sequence goes on from CM077080.1 coordinate 104,861,619, forward strand.
TCCCAGAGGTCCTCCTCCTCCTCCTCCTAGTACAGGAGCTTTAGGGAATGTATCTTCTAATCCCTCAGCTCCTCCAGCCAGATTTACTCCTTCTCAGGCCTATCAAAGAAGTGGAAACCCAGGTTACCAGGGCAGACCCCATTTTGGCCAGCAAAGGCAAGTAGCTGGACCTAAAGAGCAGGTGAAGGAGATGACTTACCAGAAACCAACATTTTCTCCTCCTCCTTCACCTAAAAGAAAAGTTTCACCTCCTAAGGAAAGCAAAATTCTTCCCTCCAGAAAGCCAGCTCAGATTAAGCAAGTAGATTCAAAAGAAAAAGAGTAATTTACTCTGACAAGTCAAGCAATAAATTTGCAGAGGTTGCTCCACCATCATCTCTTGTTATTCAAGAAGACATAGAACCAGCTGCAGGTCTGTTAGACCTTTCTACAAAGTTCAAGACTATAAAGCCTCTAGATCCAGCTGATGAAAATGCTTATGAAAGCCAAGAGCTTAATCCTGAGTTCAGGATGGCCAGATTTAATGAGTTAGTTGGATCAACCCAAATTAGAAAAGCTAAAGCTGAAGGCAAAGACATAACATGCTTAACAACTATGTCAAACTTCAGAGAAAAAGAACTAGACAGATTTAAACTCAGACCAGAAGTTTTTGATACCTCAAAATATATGGAAAAGCATCCAGAGGCTGTTTTGCCCAGAGTAGGAGAATCTAAGATTATTGGAGAATAGGACTTGAAGACTTCAAAGAAGGATGCTCTTGATCCCAAAAGGAAAATTTCTTTCCTTCCTGTTTCTTTCACTTCTAAACCAGACTCTGATAATGTATAAATTTATTTGATATTGTCAGTTTGATTTGCTTGATTGTTTTATTTTATGTTTGATATGAAATGCTGCTTATTGATATGATATGATACACGTTGATCCTAACAGGTTACTGTTGTTTTTATATCTATTTATAGTATTCTTTTTGTTTTGAGAGACTTGACCCAAATAGGGGGAGATTGTTGGTACCCTAGTTTTGATTTGAGTTAAGTCTTCTCAATTAATTTTTTGACCCAAGATTTATCTATGGTCAAAAGTTAGATTTAGGTTATATTCTATCAGTTGTGTAGAGTTGTTGTTTATCCAGTTGAAAATCTGGTTAAGTGTTTTTTTAGTTCGACTATAGTTGAACGCCGCTCGACTATCGTCTATCAGTTGATTGACTATCGTCTTTCAGCAGATCGACTATCTCTGAGTTAGTTCAACTCTGTTAGCTCGACGATCTGTGGTCTCAGTATCGTCGATCGTCGAGTACTGCTCGACTCCTTTTGCCCAGACAGATTTCTTGTAGTTCGACTATCTGTTCTGATAGTTCGACTATCTTCTCTGAGACTTCGACGATCTCTGTGATTCGTTCGACGATCTTTTGTCTGCATTTAGAGATATTGTATTCCTTCTCTTCTGTGAATTATTTCTCATTTATCTGGCTAATTTTATTAAAGATTATTTCATTGATTTTATGCTTACATATCAAGGCAATCTTTGCCTCATTCTTTATGCATAAGTCAAGTTCTATTTAACAAAGTCTTTTGTCCTATTAGTTTAAAAATCTTTGTGCTTTATCTGCCATACTGTCCTTTATAGCCGTTAGACACAGATGTCTTTCTCTAGCCGTAAAGAGTTTGTTTTTGATGTGACATTCTCTAATACCTTTTGGACTTGCAGAATGGATAAGCAGCTTCTAAGAAAGCTTTATCTCTTTATAGGATGTCCTTCTGCAGGCTATTTGTACTATGTGTTATTTGCAGCCCAGATTGAAGATCTCAAAAGAAAATAAGTTTCAAATCAAGAGAAAGATAGAAGTCGTTACACAGGCTGATATATAAAAAGAGCTATTGAAAGAAGTTAAAAAAAAACAGATACACATACACAACAAGAACAAGAAGATACAGCTCTCAGATATTTTTATATATAGCTGAGAAGAACAACTCTCTTCAGAGTTCTATTCTTCAATCCTAAGTTCATCCTGCTCACAGGAAGATTCATACTCAGAGCTTCAAGAAGAAGAAGAAGAAAGAAAAGCTGTTGAAGAAGAACAACCCTTCCACATCAAGAGTCTTCTTCAAGCTGCTCCTTCAAGAACTTTAAGACAACAGATCTTCTCTGTCAAGAGTTCTGAAGAGATCCTGCACCCTGAAGCAAGGCTTCTTCCTAGATATTCTCTAAGCCAGGGGGAGCTTTGATTTCTTCAGAGCTTTCTATAGCTCAGTGCAATCATCTAGCTTCTCTAATTCTATTTAACAATAGAGAAGACATTCTAACTCTCTCAACCTCCTGTACAAAGGGTTATTACTCCCTTCAAAAGTGAACCTTGGTGGCAGGGCACCTTAGCAAAAACCTGTGTTGGATTTTTGGCTCCTGATCAAAAGCTCAAAGGGTTTACTTGATCTACGTGAATCAGATCAGTTGGTGGCAGGGCACCTGAACAAAAACCTGTAGTGGATTCCTACCAGGGTGGTAGAAGAGTGGATGTACCTATTGAGAGGGAACCACTATAAATCTTCTTGTGTTGTCTGTGTTGCTTATTTTAATTACTGCACTGTGGCTGTGAGTAGAATTAACTAGGATTGCTAGTTTCTTTGTTAGGACTAAAGCTTAAACTGTAATTACAGTTAGTTTTCTCTTGTGCACCTCACTTTGTGTTAGGCTCTAGGGTTCTATATATCTATATACTTATTCCGCAAATTAACTCTAAGGGAGTGGAGTAGATTGTCATATTTTTGAATACTCTATTCACCCCCTCTAGAGTTGTATCTATCCTCACTTTCATCCCGCCTTTTGAAAGTCTTTGTTTTCAAGGTAGCTTGCAACCAAGGGGGTTAATAGGTTGTTTCACTGTTATTACTTTATTTTTATTTTTTCCTTTAGCACTTAATTTGTTGGCAGTAGTTTGATTTCAAGAACCTGCACAAGAAAACAATATAGAAAAGCACACACAGATTTATAGTGGTTCCCCAACTTGTGGGTACATCCACTCTCCTCCCACCTTACCAACTTCTTATTGGTCAAGGCACTTCTCCAAAACACTGCTCCAAGGAGCTTACACCTCAGATCCCTCAGGATCTCTCAGTCTCCTCCAAGACCTACAGCTTAACCACAAGGGCCTACAACTAAGTGATCAGCTGATCGCGTACCTCAGGCCAAAGGCCCTATACTTAGACTGGGAGGAAAGCCCTTCCTTAGATCCACTAGGGATCCTACCTCAGAGTGTTACACTCTCTTACTGCTCAGTAAAATTTCCCTACCTCAGATCCAGTTGGATCCTACAACTTAGAGAGGTTCACTCTCCTACTGCTCAAGAAATAATGCCCTACCTTAGGCCAGTAGCCCTACAACTCAAATCTAGTTGGAACCTACAACTCCGAGAGGTTCACTCTCCTACTACTTAGGCAATATTGCCCTACCTCAGGCCAGTGGCCCTACAACTCAGATCCAGTTAGATCTTACAAAAAGATAAGTATTTGAATGTTTTGGCACAGGGATATTTCTCTGAGTCAAAAAATAGGACTGAGTTATCTAAGAACTATAAATCTTGCTTCATAGCAGCAGGTAGAAGTTCTCCCTCTGCTGGAAAAAACTCGGAATGAAGATTCTGATCATGTTGAAGAAGAAGGTGAACTTGTGTTCTTCAATCAGTCAACTGAGCCCACTGGAGAATGATGGCTCTTCTTTCTTCCTCTATCAGAAATCTTTCTAATTATGCTGTAGCAGATGAATAAGTAACAGCTCACTGAAGTTTTCGTTCCTGCAGGAAGACTTCAAGCTCTTTCTCGGCGAAAATGGCGACAGAGATGAAGTCCGGCTGCCACCTTTTGAAATTTATAATGCCCTAAAAGTTGTCTTACATTTTGGAAAGTCTCTTCCTTTTGTAGTTCGCTAATCAAAGGTTCTTAGAGATTAGTGGGCCCCACCTACAGCTTCTAGCTGTACCTTGCTTTAACGGAAGAAGACGTATAGTAGCTTCTCGGTAGTGTTTGTCATGTTCTGTAGCTTCTCCGTCCTTGATTTGAAATCAGTTAACTTTGTTGATTTTGCTGACGTCAGTACTTGTGGACTTAGCCAAAATAGAGCTTCAGTAGAATAGGCATTGAGTTAGCAAGCCTCATTCAACGCCAAAATACTTAGACAAAAATATTTCGATCTAGGCATTAACAGCGTTGAGTGAGCAAGCCCCACTCAACGCTTTTTGCCTTAGAATATTCTTCAACAACTTCTGTATGCTTGGCGTTGAGAGCGTTGAGTGAGCATGCCTCACTCAATGCTTTTTTGTCTTAGCAAATTTTCTTGCGTCTACAGCATCTTAAGCGCTGAGAGCGTTGACTAAGCATGCCTCACTCAACGCATTTTGCCTTGCCAAATTTACTGCTACTCGACGTTGAGTGAGTAAGCTTCACTCAATGCCGAACTACTTAACAGACACTTATATTATCTGGCGTTGAGTGAGTGAGCTACACTCAACTCATTTGGAATTAGCCAAATTTCTGTGTCTAAAAAGGAACACTCCCTTCTAGAATTAGTCAACGCATTATCACATGGCAATGAGTGAGCTTGCCTCACTCAATGCCTGTGGACTTTGTAAATACTCAACGATTATGAATCTATAGCATTGAGTGAGTGAGCTACACTCAACTCCTGTGGACTTAGCCACATTTCTACTCATTTTTACTTAGGCTATAACTACATTAGCCTGTCTCACAACCTTTTGTTGTATGGCGCTGAGTGAGTTAACTTCACTTAACGTTTGTGGACTTAGCCACTTTTCTAGCTAGCCATTACATTGGCTTTGACTATATAGGCTCCACTCAATGCTATAAGTCAGCTAGCGTTGAGTGAGTAGCCTTCACTCAATGCCTATGGACTTAGACAGATTTCTATCTATCCACACCTTAGGTGAGTGATTACCTGACTAAGCCACATAGGCTACTTGTCCCATCATTATTACTAGGAAAAACCTGTATGTATTAACTTAAACATGTATCAAATGCTCATTGAGATATTTGACTTCTTCAAATCTAGGATATTGTGGGCAATGAACCCAACAATCTCCCCCTATTTGAAGAAGTCAAAACTCTCCACCAAATATCCGAGTCAATGACATACACTAACAAATTGCAGTAATACAGCAGGAAAAGATATGATAAGAAGATAAGTTATAGTAAACTTCCTTGTCTTCAGGGCATACCTGTACCTACTCCCCTTAATAGCTGTTACTTGCTTTTGATAAATTTGATACAACTTGTATCCTTTTCCTCCTGTCCTATGAATTTGATACCTCTTTCAAGTCCTTGAATCAGTTAGTTGATTCAAGTCCTTCTCCCCCATTTTGACTTCTGTAAATAACAAGGGAGGATATTTTGCTCCCCTCTTTGATTTCTCATAGGCAACAGTTTTAACATCTTGAGAGTACTTAGAGTAGTGTTGGACATGCTCCCCCTCAACTAATGCAACATCTGACATGTTTCTCGGTAGACAGTATAGTCTGCACTAGTCTCTACAGCACTTGAACATGATACCATTGAAGGTACACCACTTGAAATGTCTTTAATGTATTGAAGAGAAATTCCATCTACAAGACATAATATGTCCTACAATAATTTAAGGAGCAACTGAAGTTATATTAGGTTTAACATACCCAACTCAAACTTGAAGGTGTTAAACTTTGCTTCATCTAGTGGCTTAGTGAAGATGTCAGCCACTTGCTTGTCTGTTGGGACAAACTTGAAAGTCCACCTAGTGCCAACTACCTTCACCTATGGGGGGGGGGGGGGAAAGGTGTTTTGCAGCGTTTTTGCGGAATTACAATTGTACCTGCACAAATAAACCAAACAACACATCACAGAAAGACACAGGCAAATTATAGTGGTTCCCCGATTTGGGTACGTCCACTCTCCCCCTTCGACCTATCTCCCAACCAGGGACAACTCTGTCACTTCACCAACAGGATTGAAATCCAATCCTCACACTAACGGAAGGAACCCTTCCAAACGAAGGAGTCACCACTCCTACACCACGGGTTGCACCCAACCCTTACAACTAGGAACCAACGTTCCTTTACAAAAAAATTGAAAATGGAGTGTATAAGAAATACAAAATACTTATGGAGAATAATGTGTCCCTCTTCATTCAATGACGTGTTCTTGAAGACAACGAAGAGTCCACGACCTTAGATCTCACTTAGAAAGGATCTTCTCTAGATCGGCGGCAAAGAATGAGGCAGCGACGCTATGTAGATCCAAACTTCATAGCTAAGCCGGCAAGGTCTACCAACGGTCTTTCTTGGATCAATCGACTCAATCGATTCGGATAGGGAAGGTATTCCCGATCTACAAATCAAGAGACAAAGGTTCTCAAGAAGGACTCGTGAGATGCATTGCGTGACAGAGCTTCTGTCGCCGGGAGTTCAGGAAGTAACCCCGATCAACGGCGGCGACCAACTAACACGAGCGGCGATGGCGACGGAACAAGCCTCGCGATCTAGGTCACGTCGGCGGCTCGACTTTTCTTCTTCTCTGTTCATACTTTTTACTGTTCAACATACCGATGTATTTATACATTAGGATCATCCAAAATGACCGTTGTGGGCCCCACCAAAAAGAAGCCCTAAGACCGGCTCCAAATCGCGCATGTTAACTTGGACCGGTCCAAAGAATAGCAGAAATTTGCCTAAGTCAAATTCGGCGAGAATCATAGGTGATTCTCGACGAATCGGCGAGAATCACCTACGATTCTCGCCGAATTCCACTTAGCTGAATTCTAGCTACATAGAAATAGCAAGCCAGAGAGAATCGGCGGGAATCACAATTGATTCTCGCCGAATCGGCGAGAATGCAAGATCATTCTCGACGATTCGGCGAAATCACTTAGTGATTCTCGCCGATTCTGCCTTAGCATAATTCAGGGTGGCTTTGAGACGGCCGACTGCGGTCGGCGGAAATCGACGAGTGATTCTCGACGATTCGGCGAGAATCACTAGTGATTCTCCTCGAATCGGCGAGAATCACTAAGTGATTCTCGTCGAATCTAACTTAGACGATTTCTCGTCTTTCTTCCCGTGAGTTGCTTTGACCCATCCTTGCTCCTTGTATCCTCTTGATCTGTCTCAGCTCTTGAAAATGTACTAATAGAGAGAGTACACGTAAGCCAACACACTGATCTGCTCAACGAGGGATTACGTTGCGCAGACCCGTGTATATTGACCCATTGCACCCTGACATTGGTGTGTACTTAGCGTGGAATAACTACAAGCCCAGCTTGAAGACAAGTGATCAAATACAATGTGACTTCATCTTAGCTTGACAGGAGGCTTCCTCAAATCCAGGTAATTGTGGATACAATACCCAACAATCTCCCCCTATTTGAAGAAGCCAAAATCCTACTAGCTAAGATGAATTTCACCAATCCAGATAATACATGCATTAAAACAAGAGAGGAACAATAAAAGCAAACAGAGCAATATGAGAGACAATCATCAACTTACATATATATATATATATATATATATATATATATATATATATATATATATATATATAGATATCCACGATAATTGTTCATATGTATACATGATGATAATAATAAAAACATAAGGAGTACATTAGCTAAATTCCTAGATCTCTTTATCCTTAGCTATTTCGTCTTTTAGCTGCAGTGCCAAGTGCTTGCTTCTTTGACGTTCAAAGTATTCCTTTGGCTTAGGGTAGTATCTGGGAGGGGGAGCTTTATTTGCCACAGTCTTGGACCTGAAGAAGATGTTTCTTTTGGCTTCAAAGGTCTTGTGCAGCTCCCACTCGTACTGACTGTAGACTTCGTTCCTTTTTATCTCCCCCCTCTGTTGCAATGCAAATGTGTCCAAAATGATGCTTCTTGATACTGGGCTCCACCTTTCATTTCGCACCTCATCCTTCTTCTGTCTGATTCTCTTTTCAGTTCGCGTTTCCTTTGAGGTTCCTTCTTGATTTTTTTTTTGCCTTTAGCTTTTGCTAGAGCTTCTTGATCAAACCAGCCACTGCGTTCTGCTCTTGCAGCAGCCCTAGCAGCCTTCTTGGCTTCAGCCTCACTCAGTATAACTTCTTCAATACTTGCCTCTTCTTCAGCAGCAGCAGCAGTGTACTCCTCTTGCTCCGGAGGAGCAACAGAACGTGTATACCCATGGCTTATTATACTAACCAATGGGCCGTTTCGAACACATACCTATTCGATTGATCGAATTTGTCAATTATTATCTATTAGATTGATTGAAGGTGTCAATTATGATTTTGTTAGAGTTTAAGAGCATACCTATTAGACTGATCCAAATTTTCGATAATTATCTGTTGATGCCCAGCCATCTTAGCTTTGTACTTTTCCTCCCCCTTTTTGGCTTCCACTGCCATTGAGTTTGCGTAAGCGTGCAGGGACTCATCGATGTGTTTCACAGTTTTTGTAAATTCAGCGAGAAGTGTCTTTTGATTGGCGTTTAGGGTCACCATAGTGGCATTAAATTTTTGATTGTTATCTACCACAACATGTGCGTTCTGATTAATGATAGCCAGATCATCCGTGTTCTTCTTAAGACCTTGCATCAGCAGAGAGACAGCTGTGCCGGCTTCAGTATACTTTGCCTCGAATTTCTTTTCCATAACGTCCAACTTGTGGTTGACTTCCACAATGTTCTTTAACATTAGATCCTCAGATTCTTTAACCCTTTTGAGCACTTTGGCTTGTGTTTTCTCAAACGAGCCCTTTAGCTCATCCAGAATTCCTTGAACTATATTGACAGTATGATTTGCCAGATTGGCTTGCAGTGGATGATCTTCAGGCAATCCTTGATCTGGCTCTTCAACAGATGCACTTGGTGAGCTGGACACAAGTACTGTTTCCACAGGGGGAATTTGGGCAGCCTCGGTAGGTTTTTCAGGAATGCTTACTGATAGTTGCTGGGAGGACTGATGCGTGTAAAATACGGCAAGCGCACCGGTCGCACAAGTAATAAAGTTGGGAATAAATCCCCGGATGTCGGTCTCTTGAAGAATGCAATTAGCGTCGAACGATTTAGACTCTAAAACTATTGTTATGAGAGTTAATTGAAATAAACAGAAAAAGAAGGGGCTTTGGTTGGTGGTCTTACGACCGATTACACTAATGTAAACTATGCGGGTCGCAATCACCGCTTCTCAAGGCGAGATGGATGTAGCGGCCGCGATGTCGTACTTCGATTGGTGAGTGGACGGAAGTCTAGCGAGTGAGGTGATTAGTGCGGAGTGAAATTGAGTGAAACGAACGTGTGGAGTGGAGCGAGATGGAGCGAGGCGCATCAAAGAATAATTCTCATAAGCAAGATGAAACAAAAATGATCAAATTAACACTAGAAATTGATGTTCATTACATGCATAAACATTCCATGCAACAAGAAAAGATAGAAAATGCAAAACCACGAGATTGAAGATCCACCGCGGTTGTTGGCCGGAGGTGCGGGTTGCCAATCCGCTTCCAAGCGCTGTCCGAGGAGGGCTTCCGGTACCACCGAGCTGTCACCTCGAGGGCCTGTAATTCCGTTCTCTAGGTATGCTTCGTCTTCTTCCTTGGTGGAAAGCTCGGAGAAGAATGCTTCAATGGCCGGGAGGATCACCGGAGGATGCGGAATGCTTTGGAATCGCCGGAGAAGGTCCTCCCGATGGTAGGGATGAAGGTGGAGGCGAATGGAACTGCTGGAGGGCGAAACGGCGGACTGGCAGAGGTTTCGTAACAATATCCGTACCCTAATTCGCGGAACAGGGCTTTTTATAGCTCGCAGAATAAATAGGGCGCACGACCACTGGCACACGACCAGTGGTCGTGCGCGACCAAGGTCAGCGCCCGTGCGCGAGCAACCAGTAGACCTGCATCAGAAAATCAATGGTCGCGCACGATCAGCAGCGCACGATCAGTGATCGTGCGAGGCAATGCTGATGATCGTGCGGAAATAGCAAGGCAGAACTTTGTAAAATGGGTATGACTGCGCACGATCGGTGACGCACGAGCAGTGGTCGTGCGCGGTATGGCAAGTGATCGTGCGGAAGGTTCAAGACAGAGATTTCACAAATGAGTCCGGGCTGCGCACGATCAGTGATCGTGCGCCAGGAGGTCGATGGTCATGCGTGGGTAAAAACGCACGACCACTGACTCCTTTGCCAAAAATAGTGAAACGCCTATCCCGAATGCCCTCACGATCCCCAAACCTGCAGGAAAACTGCACGGGACATCGATCGCGGCAGCCGCAGCAAACAATAATAATCATAGCAAGAATGCAAATGCACACAAGCACAGAAATGGGCTAAAAAGGTGCACAGGGCGTGGAATGCCGCAGCTAACCAAAAGGAGTACTAATGGTGCTAAAAGATAGTGCAAAGCTGAGGAAAAAGGCCTAGATGAGTCCAAAATAAGGTATAAAATAGGGACTCATCACACCCCCAGACTTAACCATTTGCACGTCCCGGGCAAATAATCACCCTGTGGACTCAAAAATGGCTAGCTGACGTAGTAATTTCAAAATACAGTAGGACGAGAAATCAAGAAATACAAGTGCATAGAAAATATAATAGAAGGAGTTTTTAATCATGCTATGCAATTTATAATTTTCGATAAACGTAATAAATACTGTCACTACTCAAAGGTTGAATTTCTGGAGAATTGCGCGGTCATGTGTAGGAAGAAAATAGGCAAGTCGGATGGTGGAGCAATGCCAAAGAGCGGGGCTTGTGATCACCTCCAAAGGAATCCACCAATGTCGGGGACCATATGCTTGCCCGTTCACACTTTCCCCACGATGCTAGTTCGACTCGAGCATAAATCCGTAGGACTTTAGGTGAAGAGTTGGGGCTTGGGTGTAGACGTAGGTATGGATGAAAAAGATGAAAACGAAGGCTGCGCATAACCCAATGGAGCTCGCACAATTACAGATTTCCCACTAGCAAAATGAATGCGAGTGCACCACACCCCCAGACCTGGTTTTTACAACATGGGTGTGTGCACCGCCTACCCCAAAACAGATTTCTCAAAAACAGATTTTCATTTATACTTTTTATTTTCTCTTTTTCGTTTCTTTTTCACAATTTTTTTGCTTTTATAAATTTTTCTTTTTCAAATTCTTGAATTTCAGCAAATATAACAATATGGCAAATCCACATTTTTCACAAAAACACTTCCCACATCAACAACCCAACGAGAAAATGCTTGGAACTAGAGCTCGACGCGGGTGTGCGACTAGGATTGGCTTGAGGCATTGGTGAATTGAGTGTGGAGCTGAAACAAAAGGAAGGTAGGCTCAATGGGGCTAGCGAGGGCTATGTTAGGACGGGTGCAAGGCTCAACCGGGCCAAAGTGATGGCCTACGTCACGCTCACGCTCGACTAACCGTGCACCAATGCTTCGAAAGTAGCCTGGGGCAAGTTCTTAGTCACCGAGAAAAGTGATCCGTCCTCCCGACTCGAGCAATACAAAGCTAGCAACGCCTACACACATTCCTACACTACCGAGTGATTACTCCGGATTCATAGATTTGCGTAGGACAGACAGTATTTACGAGTGCAAAAAAAATATATAAATTGCAAGCATAAAGAAAAACTAAATCTATACAATTTCTACACAACGTGAGCACTCGATTAGGAGCACTGCACGAGTTTCGAACTACTCTAAATCAAAATCCTACGTCAGCACCACCATCTTAAAGTTTACACGAAATAATACATCAACTCGAGCCGCACGCGTGGTCAAGTGCGCGCTCATGTGGGTGCCAAAGTTTGTGCAGCAGGAGTCTTAAATAATGAAGCAAAAAGGAAAATGACTGGCATGCGAAATTAAATGTGCTCGTGGAGTGCACAAGCGGCTCTTCCCCCCAGACTTGAATGAAAACATAAGCAAGTAAAATAGACATTCAACCAAGGAATGAAATCTGAAGCGAGAGAGAGTACCTATGGTCCAAAGAGGGGAGCATGGCAGAAGATTGCGTGATGATTCGCGGGAGTTGCTGCTTCGCACAAAAGATAAGCTGAACCTGCGAATTAGGCCGAACAATAGAAAATACAAAAAAATAGAAAACATAAAATAAAAAGCATAAATGAGGGGACCAAAAGGTCCAAGCTTGGGTTGTCTCCCGAATAGCCCTTTTGTTTACCGTCCTTAAGGTGGACCAAATACCTGTATTAGCAGTTGTATATAATGTTTTTGCAGCAAAATAAAAGCTACGAAATAGAGAGCGAAATAAGGTCCCAAAGCAACTAGGAAAATAAGCAGGAAAAGCGAGGCAGAGTGGCAAAGAAGCAATCAGCTATATGCCGATTTGTGGTCAGTCTTTCCGGTGGAGAACGAAGGAGAAGCAGAATTTTTCATAGCATCTTGAGAAGGGGATTTCCCCTTGCTCAGATGGTGCCGTCTTCGCGCCGGAAGGAAGAATAACGCTTATCGCGCAAGAGCTTGGCCTCCTTCAGCTTCTCAATCGATGGAGACTTCCAAGGAGTGGATTCCACAGTTTTCCCAGATTTTATGATCGATGGCGTCATTTCCGGCACCGCGACGGCGATCGGATCAGCCCAAGCGACAGAACTCTTAGCACAGTCATGAATATTATTACAAGAATAAATGTCTAGGGATTTCTCCCGCACGGAACTAGGAATGTCATGCTCAACAACAGCATCGGTGGGAATGGCACGGTCTCCGTGTCTTTGGTGCACTCGAACATCTTCGTGGTCTATAAGTCATTCTTCTCATCAGTCGTCTCGGTCAATCCTCCCTTTGTTTTCTCATCCGTAAGGGTTGCCTTCAAAGCTTGGATTCCAGAATCTTCCTTGAAATCTGCACTACTCAGAAAAACGTCGTTTTGAACAAGAGAGGGGTGTACGGAAGTATCATCGAGGGCGAAATCATCGGCCGGCCAGGTGACGCGTCCTTTGGAAAAATCCAGGGATGCGCTACTTGCCGTCAGGAATGGGACACCAGTATCGGAATGGAGTCATTTTCTTTTGGTCCCATGACCTGAAAATCAGTGGTAAAATGTTTGCCTTTAACCTCGATCTCAACTTCCCTCACACCACCTTCAGTATCAACCATATTTCCATTAGCTAAGAAAAGTGATTTCCGGTCTTTGGTGTTTATTTGCAATTGCATCTTCGCGACATCCTGCAGAGTGAGGATGTTGCTAGATGCTCCGGAATCACATAAAGCAGTGGTTCCAACATTGTTGATCATACAGCTAATCACGAGTTCGTTTTTATTCCCCAGCCTTTCCTCCCCAAGGCTTTTCCCTTGTTTGTGGGGATTTTTTTCGGTGTTGCTTGGGAGAGTACCATGAGTGCGCTCGGAGACCATTTGAGCCAATTGGCCCAACTGTGCCTCAAGCTTACGCATTGAAGCGGCTTAGTTTGTCATGTTCGTCTGGGAAACTTCAACAAATTTTTCAAACATTTCAGCCAATGAATTGGTTTTTATGGCGGGGGGCCCTTGGGGGTAATTCGGGTGAGGCGGCCGCGGTTGGCTTCTGGAGGCGGAGGCATCATTTTGATGCTGCCCCGGTTGCCATCGTTGGCCCTGTGCGTTTTGATTCCACGAGAAGTTCGGGTGATTTCTCACACCCGGATTATACATATTTCCATAAGGCGCGACCCTGTTTTGATTCGCGATAAAATTAACAGTTTCATTGGAAAAGGCGGGGTCATACGTTACCTCCGCTCCAGGGCACTCAAAGCTATGATGATCGGCTCCTCCGCATCCTTGACACGAAATGGCCAACACTGGAGCAACAGCAGCGGGCCTTGATGCTTCCACAGCAAAGACTCCACTTGTCCCACGGGGGGTATTCCTTCCTGCGGTCCAAAAGGTGCTGTGCGTGGCGGTGTCCTGCAAAACTCTCAAAGCATCCTCAGGAGCAAGGTTCATAATTGTTCCACCAGAGGCGGCATCAATCATGGCGCGGTGTTGAGGTTTGATGGAGAAGTAGAAGCTTTCCACGAGATTCCACGTTTGGAATCCGTGGTTGGGGCACTTCCGAAGCAACTCATTGAAGCGCTCCCAAACTTCCGCTAAGCTCTCTTGGTCGTTTTGCCTGAAATTAGCGATGGCCCGTCTCAAGCTAACGATACGGTCAACGGATGTAATTTGGCTAGAAACTTTGTGGTAAGAGCCTCCCAGGTTGTGGCAGTTCCAGGAGGAAGGGCATGAAGACATGACTTGGCTTTGTCACGTAGAGAGAAGGGGAAGAGACGGAGCTTGACCGTATCATCAGGAATCCCAGCATAGCGGAAAGTAGCGCAGATTTCCGAAAAGTCTGCCAAGTGAAGATGGTCATCCTCCGTGGCCATTCCGGAGAACTGTGCGTTGTTCCAGATGATGTTAAGAATTGCTGGTTTGATCTCGAACTACTGGTTTGCGATCGCCGGTCCGAACCCAGGGTAAATGCTCCCTACAGTGGGAGTGGTGTAGTCTCTCATGGTTCGGACATGCGGCGGATTCACCTCATTCTCATCCCCGTTCCGGTAATCATGGAGGTTCCCTCCAACACGAACTCCGTTGTCATTGTTCAACTGATCTCCCATTGTGATTGGATTGATAGCAGCGGCACGCCTTTGCGCACGAAGAGTTCGCTCGATCTCAGGATCGTAAGTAACGAGATCTCTTGCAGCACGTCCCTGCATCCACTGAAGCAACAAAACAAAGAAACAAAAATCAAAAAGCACTAACTCTTATACCAATAATTCCAGAAATCATAATCGTTCAACAGTTGCATTCCCCGGCAACGGCGCCAAAAACTTGATGCGTGGAAAATACGGCAAGCACACCGGTCGCACAAGTAATAAAGTTGGGAATAAATCCCCGGATGTCGGTCTCTTGAGGAATGCAATTAGCGTCGAACGATTTAGACTCTAAAACAATTGTTATGAGAGTTAATTGAAATAAACAGAAAAAGAAGGGGCTTTGGTTGGTGGTCTTACGACCGATTACATTAATGTAAACTATGCGGGTCGCAATCACGGCTTTTCAAGGCGAGATGGATGTAGCGGCCGCGATGCCGTACTTTGGTTGGTGAGTGGACGGAAGTCTAGCGAGTGAGGTGATTAGTGCGAAATGAAATTGAGTGAAACGAACGTGTGGAGTGGAGCGAGATGGAGCGAGGCGCATCAAAGAATAATTCTCATAAGCAAGATGAAACACAAATGATCAAATTAACACTAGAAATTGATGTTCATTACAAGCATAAACATTCCATGCAACAAGAAAAGATAGAAAATGCAAAACCACGAGATTGAAGATCCACCGCGGTTGTTGGCCGGAGGTGCGGGTTGTCAATCCGCTTCCAAGCGCAGTCCGAGGAGGGCTTTAGGTACCACCGAGCTGTCACCTCGAGGGCCTGTAATTCCGTTCTCTAGGTATGCTTCGTCTTCTTCCTTGGTGGAAAGCTCGGAGAAGAATGCTTCAATGGCTGGGAGGATCACCGGAGGATGCGGAATGCTTTGGAATCGCCGGATAAGGTCCTCCCGATGGTAGGGATGAAGGTGGAGGCGAATGGAACTGCTGGAGGGCAAAACGGCGGACTGGCGTAGGTTTCGTAACAATATCCGTACCCTAAATCGCGGAACAGGGCTTTTATAGCTTGCAGAATAAATAAGGCGCAGACCACTGGCGCACGACCAGTGGTCGTACGCGACCAAGGTCAGCGCCCGTGCGCGAGCAACCAGTAGACCTGCATCAGAAAATCAATGGTCGCGCACGATCAGCAGCGCACGATCAGTGATCGTGCGAGGCAATGCTGATGATCGTGCGGAAATAGCCAGGCAGAACTTTGTAAAATGGGTATGACTGCGCACGATCGGCGGCGCACGATCAGTGGTCGTGCGCGGTATGGCAAGTGATCGTACGGAAGGTTCAAGACAAAGATTTCACAAATGTGTCCGGGCTGCGCACGATCAGTGATCGTGCGCCAGGAGGTCGATGGTCATGCGTGGGTAAAAACGCACGACCACTGACTCCTTTGCCAAAAATAGTGAAACGCCTATCCCGAATGCCCTCACAATCCCCAAACCTGCAGGAAAACTGCACAGGACATCGATCGCGGCAGCCGCAGCAAACAATAATAATCATAGCAAGAATGCAAATGCACACAAGCACAGAAATGGGCTAAAAAGGTGCACAGGGCGTGGAATGCCGCAGCTAACCAAAAGGAGTACTAATGGCGCTAAAAGATAGTGCAAAGCTGAGGAAAAAGGCCTAGATGAGTCCAAAATAAGGTATAAAATAGGGACTCATCAAGGACTCCCCCTCCATTCGTGCACCAGACTCCTCAGGAGCTTGTTCTTCAGCATCATCCCGAGGATCCAACACTTCCATCCTCTCGATTCCTTCTTCCTCCTCCTCATCATCCATGTTCTCAATCTCAACTGAGGCATTGTTTAAATTTCCCTCGACATTCTCCTCGACATCACCTTCATCTCCCAGATCATTATCATTTAGGGCCGCCTCATCTTCCACCTCATCCTCACTTTCTTCTTGCAGGTTCTTAACTGCATCCCGAGCTATCTGAGAGATGTCGGATCTGACATCAGCAGGAGCAGATAGAGACTCCCCCTCAGTTCCTGCAGTCAGTACATCAGGAACCTCACCGGGGACAGCCACATGGAATCTACTGGGGTTCAATTGTCCTCAGCCCTATGTGACACAGCCGGAGATTCATCTCGTTCTTCTCCCACGACAGCTTGCCCTAATCGTCTCTCCCATCTATCAAATACACTGGAGTCCATCTTCTTCAGATAGTGGATGGGAACTCCTTTGCTCATATCAAACTTATCGCCATCTAGTTGGTTCAGATAAAGACTAATGATCTGTCCAAAGCTGGGGGTTCTCAGTGTGTCCTTTGTTTTCTCAAACAGCATGGCCCCCCCAGTTGAATCGCTTTCTACAGACGATGACCATTAAGATCTTAAACATCTCCCCTGAGATATGATTGTGGGAGCCTGGTTTACATATCAGGACTTTCCCAACGATGTCAGACAGAAGCTTGCCTTCCTCGTTCATCTCCTTCCTTTTGATGGATTTGATTCCTCTAGGTAGGCCGCAGAACAGAAGAGTCCTGGATCTATCTTGTTCTTCCAGATAATCCTCGTGATCAGAGCTGGAAACCTACAAGTATCGAGTCAGTTTCCTTGCAGACATCTTGATCCTAGCACCGGCAATCTTACACTTGATGACAGTGTCTTCATCCGGAAGTTTGGCGGTCGCAAAGAACTCCATCACCTCCTTTTCCAATATCTTGCAGGGGTGCTCCAGTATAAAGGTGAGTCCAGCCTCTTCAAGCATGAGGATGATGTTCCTGAACTCATCTGAGGCATGTGAAAAACCGGTTCGAACTAGTTCACATCCAGTGACCAGGCCGGCGGTGGTTCTTGGAGCCATTATAGACCTAGGGAGGAAATACCCAAGTCGATATCTTATCAGCGATCCTAGTAGGAGGCTACACATTAGACAAGCCACTAAAAAGGAGGAAGAACGGGAATAGACAGTTACCCTAATGTCGAGTGGAAGCCCTTCCGTCCTTTGTTCTTAGTCGTCGGAGGCATGGAAGAGATCTTGGCGGTCGCAGCTGTGATCGATGGGATGGTGTCGGGATTGTGCGATTCCGTTGGGTTCGGGCGATCGGAGGGAATCCACTAACCAGGCGAATCGATGGGAAGAACACGAACCAGCGAATCAGCGGAATGTTAGTGTAATAGGAAGGCGAATCGACGGGATTAAGGCATAGGGAGAAATCGGCGGGATTTACTCGATGTATATATACAGTAGCGAACCGGGCGGGTTCGACGTGATTCCGACAGATTTTCCTAACTGTTTTGTACCGAGAGTTTAGACGGAATTTTTCACACAGCGTTATGAGGCATAAGGACTATGTTATACCCTAGTATAATAATTTTGTAAGGATGCAAATTAATTCAGGTGCACCCTAGAAAATAACCGAGGCATGCAAATTTATTAAGTTATTGCTCGATCGAGATGAACACAATATTCTGATATTAGTTGTAATCTTTTGTAACTCCCATTGACGTACCTTCTTAATTTTCAGTGGGCTGACTTATGCCTGTTGAGGTTCATTTTCAAATGTATAAGTGTGTATCTTCCAAGAATTCTTTAATATTGTATCTAAAGGTCATTTTACAATTTTAATCTTTCCTTAGGTGTACAAGCATATATGTGTATATATATACACATAACCATTTACTTTCGAGAGAAGGAATTCACAAATTTGTGTGGATATGTAAATATACATATATATATATATATGTAAATATCGATACAATATGACTTAAATATTGAGACTGAATGCAAGTACCTGGGATTATAAGATTTATCATTTAGATCTTCTGTTTAAGGCACACTAGGTGGTCAATTTGAGTATGCCTGTGTCGATGGCACTGCTCCTATTCCAGATACTTGTTCCAAGTCATTCTTGGAACATCTCCTGTCTGGTTCCCATCAAGTTTACGGTAACCAAGACTACCCTGCAAAAGAGAATTACCTTACCTTAGGAGCCCAATATGTATTGGGTCCTAGGTTCTTGTCAGCATAAAAACTCGAATGCCTTCCCACAGGAATCCTGTCAGAAGGCTAACTCTGCCCAGAGGAGGTGGATATGCCCCTGCCCTTAACACAGAGGGGTTGTGCCAACAATCTATGGCAAAGTGACCCACCTTGCCACGGCACCAACACTCGTGAATGTTGTATCGCCTTTTCAGACCTGACCTACTGACTGAGGTAGTCATGATCTCAGGTCTAAACGGGATAGAGCCGATTCTGCTCACAACTTTGCCTTTTCCACCTTGACACATGGGAGGGAGGAAAGAATGCATGTGGTGCGAGTCATGAGGCCTGGGAGGTGGTGCCTTCCTTTCAGTCTTCACGCTCCCAAAGGCCCCACGGGAGCTTACCACATTTTTCCAGAACCCCCTTTCCTGTGTCCTAGGGTGGACAGTGCTGCCGTGAGAGCTGGTTCCGGCAGATTCATGACGAGTTGGGGCAGTGGCCGAGAATACAAATGGTTCAGGATGAGCCTTAGGTATTCTCTCATGGGTGGCCACGACAGCCCTTGCACTGTGGGTGTTTCCACATGAGGGCTGGTCATCCTTGCAGTGACCACGGTTGTTCTTGTGGTTATACCTGAAGGCATGATGAGTGCCCTTCCTACTTGGGGTGAGAGGTCTGAACACAGTCTCCCCATTTCTCCATGAATTAATAATTCGGGAGATCCACCCATTTTCGCTTTTTCTCTTGATAGCATCTACCTTGGAAAAGTTAGACACTATTCTCGTCTCATTATCTAGACAACTCTCTAGATCAGAGATTTTTGAGTCCTTTACCTTGATGGATTCCAATTGGAGATCCATCAAGGTCTTCAGTCGAGCAATCTCCTGAGCTTGCTCCTCAACAAGTTGGTTGCTTTTCTGAAGGGCACTCAGCAGGGAATCAGGATTTTCAATCTTTTGATTGAAATTCAACATATCCCGTGCATCATTAGATACACAGCCATCAGAACTATTCATGTCTTCAGGAACATCAAGGGAAGAGGGGCAAGAAGAGGAAGTTACCTGCTCCTGATTCAGCTCTTCAGAGTTACTGTTAAGATCAACAGAGACCGTTGAGTCAGCTTCATCAGAACTGCTTTCCTCAATTTCTTCTTCAGTCTCCGACAAGGACACCGGAGCCCTGATACTGACAGATTGGTCATTACCTTCTTCTTCAGAGACGAGGACCCCCACATAGGCTTCATCCTCTTGTTGACAATTGGTCCCTGCTTTCTCTGATCCCTCCATGAGGTCTGAGATGGTTTGCCACATTGCCTTGGCCGTCCTACATTTTTCCAGTCTAGATCGAGAAGGTCCAGACCAGACATCAATGATGATCTGACGAATAAACTTATCCAGATTGTACAATGAGAGTTCAGTCTAAGACATCTCAGTAATGCACTTGGGGATTTGGATATCCTTTCTAGAGTTGGAGGTCTTAATGGGAATGAATGGACCCTCTTCCAAGATGAGTGATGCCCGAGGATCGATAGCCTCCAAGTGAAAAGACACTCTCATCTTCCAGAAGGGATAATACTCCTTTGTGCACGTGGGGAGTCTTAACGGAGAGATATCATAATCCAGCTCCATTCTTGTTGACACTGGTGGCAGGATTCTACTCAAGGTGTGAACCTTTTTGATGAGTAACCTCCCTCTGATACCACTTGAAAGTCCACCTAGTGCCAACTACCTTCATCTATGGGGGGGGGGGAATAGGTGTTTTGCAGCGTTTTTGCGGAATTAAAATTGTACCTGCACAAATAAACCAAACAACACAGCACAGAAAGACACAGGCAAATTATAGTGGTTCCCCGATTTGGGTACGTCCACTCTCCCCCTTCGACCTATCTCCCAACCAGGGACGACTCGGTCACTTCACCAATAGGATTGAAATCCAATCCTCACACTAACGGAAGGAACCCTTCCAAACGAAGGAGTCACCACTCCTACACCACGGGTTGCACCCAACCCTTACAACTAGGAACCAACGTTCCTTTACAACAAAATTGAAAATGGAGTGTATAAGAAATACAAACTACTTATGGAGAATAAGGTGCCCCTCTTCGTTCAATGACGTGTTCTTGAAGACGACGAAGAGTCCACGACCTTAGATCTCACTTGGAAAGGATCTTCTCTACATCGGTGGCAAAGAATGAGGCGATGACGCTATGTAGATCCAAACTTCGTAGCTAAGCCGGCAAGGTCTACCAACGGTCTTTCTTGGATCAATCGTCTCAATCGATTCGGATAGGGAAGGTATTCCCGATCTACAAATCAAGAGACAAAGGTTCTCAAGAAGGACTCGTGAGACGCGTTGCGTGACAGAGCTTCTATCGCCGGGAGTTCAGGAAGTAACCCCAATCAGTGGCGGCGACCAACTAACACGAGCGGCGACGGCGACGGAATAAGCCTCGCGATCTAGGTCACGTCGGCGGCTCATATTTTCTTCTTCTCTGTTCGTACTTTTTACTGTTCAACATACCGATGTATTTATACATTAGGTCATCCAAAATGACCGTTGTGGGCCCCACCAAAAAGAAGCCCTAAGACCGGCTCCAAATCGCGCATGTTAACTTGGACCGGTCCAGAGAATAGCAGAAATTTGCCTAAGTCAAATTCGGCGAGAATCGTAGGTGATTCTCGACGAATCGGCGAATCACCTACAATTCTCGCCGAATTCCACTTAGCTGAATTCTAGCTACATAGAAAAAGCAAGCCGTAGAGAATCGGCGGGAATCACAATTGATTCTCACGAATCGGCGAGAATGCAAGATCATTCTTGACGATTCGGCGAGATTCACTTAGTGATTCTCGCCGATTCTGCCTTAGCAGAATCAGGGCGGCGTTGAGACGGCCGGCTGTGGTCGGCGGGAATCGACGAGTGATTCTCGACGATTTGGCGAGAATCAATAGTGATTCTCGTCGAATCGGCGAGAATCACTAAGTGATTCTCGTCGAATCTAAATTAGACGATTTCTCATCTTTCTTCCGTGAGTTGCTTTGACCCATCCTTGCTCCTTGTATCCTCTTGATCAGTCTCAGCCCTGTACTTGAAAATAAGTACACTATAATATAGAGTACACGTAAGCCAACACACTGATCTGCTCAATGAGGGATTACGTTGCGCAGACCCGTGTATATTGACCCACTGCACCCTGACATTGGTGTGTACTTAGCATGGAAAACAGCAAGCATAACTTGAAGACAAGTGATCAAATAGAATGTGAATTCATCTTAGCTTGACAGGAGGCTTCCTCAAATCCAGGTAATTGTGGATACAATACCACAAAACTCAAGGGTGATGTCTTCGCATTCCACATGTTCCCTAATGAAATGGTATCTTACCTCAATATGCTTAGTCCTACTGTGAGAAATAGGATTCCTAGAAATTGATATAATACTAGTAGAATCACAAAATATGGGCTTCTACTTATCTGGATGTTATAGTCCTGGAGTTGATGATGGATCCACAGCAACTAAGCACAGCAGCTACTTGCTGAGATATACTCTGACTCTGCAGTTGAGATTGCAATACTGGTTTGCTTCTTGCTGCTCCAAGATATAAGTCTTCCATCCAAGAGTTGACAAGTGCCAGAAGTTCTCTTCCCATCTTCTTTGTAGCCAGCAAAATCTGTATCTGAGTAGCTTGTTAATTCAAAATCCCCATTCCTAGGGTACCATAGGACAAGATCTAGTGTGCCCTTAAGATACCTCAAAATTCTCATTGCATCTGAGTAGTAAGATTCTTTAGGGCAAGCCTGATACCTAGCACAAACACATGTAGCAAAAATGATGTCTGGCCTACTTGCAGTAAGATAAAGAAGGGAGCAAATTATCCCTCTATGCAAGGTCTCATCAATAGGCTTCCCTGCTTCATCCTTGCCTATAGGCATATTTGACCCCATGGGAGTTCTTATGGTGGAGGAATTCTCCATGAAAAATTTCTTTATTAACTCCGTAGTGAACTTAGACTGGGATATGGACAAGCCATCATCAGTCTGTCTTAATTGGAGATCCAAGAAGAACATAACTTCACCCATACTACTCATCTCAAACTTCCCCTGCATAAGTTTATCAAACTTCCTCAGAGGTTGTCATTAGATCCAAAGATGATATCATCTACATAGATATGGGCTAGAATGATCTTACCTTTAGATTTCCTTAGGAATAGGGTCTTGTCTATCTTCCCCCCTTGAGAATTTGTTCTCAATGAGGAACCTAGACAAGGTTTCAAACCAGGCTGTAGGGCTTATTTTAGCCCATATAGAGCTTTTCAAGGTCAATAAACAGAATTAACAGAGTTAGGAAAAACAAAACCTGGAGTCTTCTCAACATAAACTTCTTCTCTTAAGTCACCATTTAGGAAGGCTGACTTTATATCCAGTAGACTTTGAATCCCTTGTGTGCAACATATGCAAGGAAAGTCTAATGGCCTCCAATCTTGCTACAGGGGCAAAAGTTTGATCAAAATCAATACCTTCTTCTTGCTTGTACCCCTTAGCCACTAGCCTTACACTTTATTATAATGCCATCATCAAGCTTATTCTTGTAGACTTGACTCCAATGATATTATGTCCTTATGGTCTGGGAACCAGCTTCCAGACCTTGCATCTTTTGAATTGGTTCAGTTCCTCTTACATAGCCAATATCCAAAATTGATCTATGCTGGCTTCTTCAAACTTCTTTGAATCCACCTGTGACAGGAAACTGGCATACATAGCTATATTCAGATTCTTGCTTCTAGTTAACTATGCCTTGGCTAGCTTTGTAAGACCCCCCTCCCGGAACACAAAAAATGGCACGAGAGAGGTCTTATGCCCAGAACAGCCGCCTTGTGGTAACACTAGCATACGGGCTAGCCTGTACCACATGACGCCTATTCTGCCGACAACAACCAATATCAACACATAATTGCCAACCCAACCATAATAGTATAAGAAAGTCAATCCATACTAAGCATATATCCATAATCATCACAAAAGAGAAGCTAACAAGCTTCTACATAATCAGAGTACGTGAATATATTTGCCTCGAAGGGCTACAACAAAATCTCTCTCACTCACATCTGTAACTGACGGTAGCGAGGGTACCGTCACTTCAGGCCCTGTCGTCCTGGCCTGGCTGTCCGGCTGCATAATCTGCTGCTCCACCTGCGGGGTTCCCTCCTAAAAAGGAAGACGTAGCAACCGTTAGCCATAAAGACTAAGTGGTTTCGCATCCGCTCCCCCGGTGACTCTTCGGCACCGGGCGGAGAAAGGAACAGGTACAATATATAAATAATAGTAATACAACAGGTGAAGTGAGTATACATATCATAAGCAGTAACAGTAGTAGTGTATAATAAACAAGCTCTTAGCTCACAAATCTACTATCTACAGCAGCAAGAGAGTATATAGCTACAAAAGTAAGTAACTCAACTTATATGGTTGCTCATACAAGCATATAAGTTGTGGGTCGTTCAACAATAAGTAACTCATCGTATAGGATGCCCATACAAGCATATATTCACGTACTCTGATTATGTAGAAGCTTGTTAGCTTCTCTTTTGTGATTATTATGGATATATGCTTAGTATGGATTGACTTTCTTATACTATTATGGTTGGGTTGGCAATTATGTGTTGATATTGGTTGTTGCCGGCAGAATAGGCGTCTTGTGGTACAGGCTAGACCGTGTGCTAGTGTTACCACAAGGCGGCTGTTCTGTGCATAAGACCCCTCTCGTGCCGTGTTTTGTGTTCCGGGAGGGGGGTCTTACAAGCTTCACCAATGATTTGGTGTACAAGATGGTCTCTCAAATGTCTGATTGCAGGAGGCAATCTTCTTTCAGCAATAGCTTTAGGAATAGCTCCTTGCTGATCTTTGTCTACTCCAAGTGTGTCTGGTGGACCTTCTGGAATATCCACTTCAGCTTGTATCACTAGAGCTGCATCTTTGATGGCTAGCTTTTCCACCAACATTTCTATATCTACAGTACTAGAAGAGGAGCTTGGTAGCTCACTGTAAATCATGGAAGACTTATCAAAGACTACATGTACAGACTCCTCTATAACTTGGCTTTTCAAGTTGTAGATCCTATAAGATTTGCTATGGTTGTTATACCTAACAAAAATCCCATCAAAGGACTTGACAACAAACTCAGTTGTTCGGTACATTGGAAAATGTGTACCTGATTTGGAGAAGCCTCACTTAGCTCAATGATATACGTCAGGGTGTATTTGATGTTATTTTGAGTTCATATGTGCAGGTTAAGTATTTGCTAAAATGCAGAAAAAAAAGTTTCTAAGTCCATGTGTCGATACTTAAGAAAGCCTATGTCGACACTTGGAAAAGCTGTGTCGACACCAGAAGCAACTGTGTCGACACACAGCAGTTTTAGTCGACATCAACTATGTCGACACCGGTAGACAGTGTCGACACACAGAAAGTATTAGTCGACATCAACTGTGTCGACACCGGGAGACAATGTCGACACACAGAAAGTATTAGTCGACATCAACTGTGTTGACACCGGGAGGCAGTGTCGACACACAGAAGTATTAGTCGACATCAACTGTGTCGACACATGGACGCAGTGTCGACACACAAATTCTGAGACTATATCAATAGTGTCGACACACAGGACTTGTTTAGACACTCAGCAGAGTTTCAATAATGTTGATTGCTGTGAAGTGAAGAAGTGTCTATGTCGACACAAAGAAGCTGTGTCGACACATTCTACAGATGCAGTGTCAAGAAGCTGTGTCGACACTAGAGGAGCTATGTCGACATCACCAAAGCTTGTGTCGACACTTAATCTACTTGTGTCGACAAATAATGACAATCAGTCTCGACGCTTTGCTAACAAAGACAAAGGTTCAAGAACTGACTGGAGACTTGACAGCTGTGTATTCCAACAAGTTTGCTGAAGCTGTCAGACCTGTCAGAAGTTGGTTAGAAACCGGATCAGCCGGTTACCATGGATGAAGTCTATAAATAGATGGATTCTGTCAACAACAATAACAACCACACGAACAATAATTGAATTATTAATCATTGATCAAGGAAGTGCACGTCACACAGAAGAAGATTTTCGTGAGAAGATCTAAGGAGAATTCAAGCAAGAATTCTGAAGAAACTTCAGAAGTTCTGAAGAGTGAGAGAGATCTTCAGCTATTGAAGAAAAGAAGGAAACATTTACAAGTCTCTTAAGAAGCAGATCTTGAACTAATCTTCTAAGAAGGATTCAGATCTATTTCTGGATTCTAAGAAGGAAGCTGGCAGCCAGTCAACTTCAAAGGAGATCAACCCTACTGAGTTCAGATTCAAGAAGTTTTTAAGAAAGCTAAGAACAGGTTGATTTCAGCCATCAATTTTATCAAGAATCTAATCAAGAAACCTTTTATCCCTTCTCTCTCAACAAGGGTAAGAGTCCATCAAAATCACTTATCAAATTTTGTAGGATCTTTCAAGATCTGAGTTGTAAGCCTATTATATAAAGGCTGAGTGTAGGAGATATAGATCTCTGAGTGGGAGGGCTTTTGAGCCTGAGTGTAGGAGAAATTTTTCTCTGAGTTGTAGGCCTTGTGGCAAGGCTGAGGTAGGGCTGTTAGCCTGAGTTGTAGGAGTGTGGTTACACTATGAGTTGTAGGAACCTTATAGGGTTCTGAGTTGTAGGAACCTTTCAGGGTTCTGAGCTGTATGATCTGTGGATCTGAGAAGAAGGAAGAAGTTTGGCCGAATCTAGCACACTGCTAGATATGTGAAGGGGGAAAGTGGATGTACCAAGACCTTGGGGAACCACTATAAATCTGTGTGCAATCTGTGATGTATGTGTGATTGTGAATTCTGTGCTGGGATTGCTATAGAATAAGTTAGATTCTAATTTAAGAACTGAAATATCATTCTGCCTTTAGTATAAAAGAAAAGAACCTATTCACCCCCCCTCTAGTTGTTTGGGTTATCTTTAAATCAATTCTATCAAGTGGTATCAGAGGGAGGTTGCTCAAAGAAGGACTTAACAGTTTGAGTAAGATCCATAAGGCAGATTCAAGATCAAGAAAATGGGTTCAGGAGAAAATCATAAGGAACTAGGTTCTATGAAATTACCCATATGCAGGAATGAGATTTTTAGAATATGGAAAGAAAGGGTCAGGCTTTTCATGGAGGCTTCTAATCCAAGGATCTACATTACTGTAAGGGAAGGTCCTTATGTTCCAATGAAGCTGTCAGTTCTAGATGTAAATCAAAGAACTCCCAAAGAATTTTTCAGAGATGACTAAAGAAGAGATCATCCTGGCAACTATGGATAAAAGAGCCCAAAATATCATAGAAAGTGCCATAGATGATTCAACCTTTCAAAATTTGATTCACTGCAAGACCTCCAAGGAAATGTGGGACACCTTGATAGTCTACATGGAGGGTTTTGAAGAAGTCAGACAAGATAGAAAATCTATGCTGAACCAGGAATATGAGAGTTTCAGACAAGGAAAGTCAGATGGTATAACTGAGTGTTATAAGAAGTTCTATAGAATAGTAAATGAGCTGATGTCCTATGGAAGGATCTTCAGTACATATGAACTGAATGATAAATTTCTACGATCCTTGACAAAGGATTGGGAAACTAAGATTTGTGCTATTAGGGAAGTGGCCAAACTTGCAGATATCTCTCCTCTAACTTTGTTTGGAAAATTGCTATCATATGAGATGCAGCTGATGGCTAGGAAAGAGGAAGAGAAAAGTGCAAAAGGGGAGCATAGAGAAAAGTCTATGGCCTTCAAGGTGGAGACCACTAGGAAGAATAGGAGGATGTCTCCATCACCTCCTGAGATTGTTACTGAAATTACATCAGATAATTCAGACAACCAAAGTTCAGACAGCAGTGACTAAGATAAAGATTTTGCTGCCTTCACAAGGCAGTTTAAGAGATTCCTGAAGAAGAAGCAGTGTAAGTCTAGGCCCTCCACAAATCATCCTGTGGATGACTTTTATCAAAAGAGGAAGTCATCAAGGAAGGACAGGAGCAGGTCTAAGCCTAGTAAATCTATAACATCAAAGATAGTTTGCTATTACTGTAATAGTCCAGGATATGTTGTGGCTGAGTGTCCAGACAAAAGAAAGGAATCTGCTGATAAAAGGAAGACGCAACAAAAGAGCAAGAAGGAAAAATCCTTTGTTGCTAAGAAGGAGAAAAGCTTGACAGATCAATCATCTTCAGAGTCTTAATCTAAAGCTGAGGCATACAATTGTCTTTATACAGCAGATGGAGAAGATGAGTTTATGCAATTGTTGAACTCTATCTATGAACAAGAAGACCATCAGTGCATGGGACTGATGGCTGTATCAGAAGAAGATAAGTGCTAGGATCAGCCTAGTCCTAGTAAGCTACAATATATTTCTAGAAATTCAGATTGTAGTACTAGTACAGAGTCATCTACATTTGCATCAAGTGATGTGGATGGATCTGAGTCTGAAGGAGATATTCATCAGCTGATAGATGAATATGGGGACTTGTTGCAGGCACTAAAGAAAAGCAAAAACCTGGCCAAAACTTAGGCTAAGGAAATTGCAGATCTTAAGATGGCTGCATCTGATTTAGAGAAAGAGTTGGGTCAAAAAATGAATGAGGTTGCCAAACTGAAAACTATAACTAATATTCAGATGGGTACAATCACATACAAAAATGATCTAATTAAAAGTCTTGAAGTCAGACTTCAAAAGGAGAATGATTTGGTGACTAGTTATTCAAATCCAAAATCAGTTTTACCCTTAATAGATGAGTTTGTGGCTCAAAAGGGTAAGGCTGTAATAGGCTTTAAAGGTAACACCAGGGCTGTCCAATTTAAGAGAAAGGGAAAATACTCAGTCCAGCCACTGAATTTTAAAGTCCTTATAGTTTTTAGAAAGGTACAAGAGCCTTCTAAAAAGTATGACCTTGAGAATACTCATGGTCATAGTAAGACTGAAGTTCTTAATGACAAGAGTGTTTATGTCAATAAGGCAACCCATTTTCATAAACCCCATGTTTGTGAGAAACTAGTGGGAGTAGCAGCAGCAGTACCGGCACAATACAAATGATTTGCTGTCAACCAGACTGTCAAGAATATATCTAAAAATAGATACAATAAGTATGAATGTTGGTGTTGTGGCAAGATAAATCATTATGCCATAGATTGCTAGCACAACACTAGTGTCAGGAAGAATAACAGTCTACCTATTAGAAGAGCTGCAGGTAGATTTGTTAAGTATGAAGCTAACTTGAACCAAGGACCCAAGACTTACTTGGGTTCTAAGGAGAGGTAATTCTTTATTGCAGGTGAGTCCAAGTTACCATGCCTCTATAAGGTACTTGGACAGTGGATGTTCCAGGCACATGATTGGAACAAAGGGGTTGCTGAAGGAGTACATACCTATCATAAATGGGTCTAAAGTAATCTTTGGTGGTTCTGAAAAGGGAATTATCAAAGGGTTTGGTAACATCTCTAATAACCAGATTACTATCACTCAAGTGGCCTATGTTAAGGGTTTGAAACACAACCTTATAAGCATAAGTCAGCTGAGTGATTTAGGATATGACATTTCATTCATTAAGAATGGATGTCATATCAAAAGATCAAGTGATCAAAAGATCATTTTGACAGGATATAGAAAAAGAAATGTGTACTGTCTTAATTTTGAGCGTGAGAACAATGTGTCTACTATTTGTCTTGTGGCTAATGAGAGAACCTCTCATTGTGTCAAATGGCACAAGAGGCTGGCCCATCTTAACTACAAAACAATTGGCCAACTCTTTAGCAAAGAGTTAGTAAGGAATGGTCCAAATGTTAAGTGTATAAAGGATGGGATATGCTCAGCTTGTCAAAAAGGCAAGTAGACAAAATACTCCTTTCATATCCTTGAAAACAAGGATTCAGTGAGGTGTCTATACCTCTTACATATGGATCTATTCTGTCCTATGCCAGTTCATAGTCTAGGTAGGAAGGTCTAAACTTTTGTGGTGGTAGATGACTATTGTAGATATTCCTGGGTGTTCTTTCTAAGACAAAAATCAGAAACCCCAAGTGTTTTATATAGTTTTGTCAAGCAAATTCAGAATGAACATGACAGTACAGTGGTCAAAATCAGAAGTGACCATGGCACTGAATTTTAATCTGAGAGTATGATAAGACTATGTGAAGAATTTGGGATTTTTCAAGAATTCTCCTCACCTAGAACACCACAGTAAAATGGTATTGCTGAAAGGAAAAATAGAACACTGATTGAGGCTGGTAGAACTCTATTGAGTGACACTTCTCTCCCAGAATATTTCTGGGCTGAGGCAGTAAACACTGCATGTCATGTGATCAATAGGGCTTTTATCACAAAAAGCCACAAAAAGACTCCCTATGAGATCACGAAGGGTAGAAAACAAAACTTATCCTATTTTAGGATCTTTGGTTGCAAGTGCTATATCCTTAACAATGACAAGTCTTATCTAACTAAGTTTGCTGCCAAATCCCAAGATGGGATAATTGTTGGGTACAACAATAATAGTAAGGCTTATAGAGTCTACAACTTGATTACTCAAGTTGTAGAATAGTCTGTACATGTTATCTTTGATGAAACAAGACTGATTAACTATGAGTTGCCTTATAGCTCATGCAGTTTTACAGGTATAAATGAGAAAATGGGCAAGCTTACCATTACAGAAGAATCAACTGAAGAGCAGGAAGTGGAAAATGATGGCTACTATCCAAGGGGAGTACATGACTCTCTAGATACAAATGAACACCAAGAGGTGCAGCATATTGAAAAGACTGGAGGGGTTCAACCTGAAGATAGTCTACCTCCAGCTGTTAGACACTTAAAGGATCATCCACCAAATCAGATAATTGGGGATCTAAGACATGGAGTGCAAACCAGAAGCAGGAACTTGAACACAGTGCTTTGCTCAAGCTTCCTATCTCAACTGGAACCAAAGAGATTTGAAGAAGCTATTTTGGACCCACATTGGATTGATGCCATGCAAGAGGAGCTGAATCAGTTAAGAAGGTGCAAGGTATGGGAGTGAGTTCCTAAACCAAAAGACTATAACATCATTGGAACAAAGTGGATCTTTAGGAACAAATTGGATGAGAATGGGATCATTGTGAAAAACAAAGCAAGACTTGTTGCAAAAGGATATAGGCAGGAAGAGGGTATTGACTTTGATCAAACCTTTGCCCCAGTATCAAGACTGGATGCAATTAGGATGTTTCTTGCCTATGCAGCATATCAAGTCTTCAAGGTATTCCAAATGGATGTAAAATCAGCATTCCTAAATGGAAACCTAAAAGAAGAAGTCTATGTAGAGCAGCCCTCAAGTTTTGTTGATTCTCTCAAACCTGATTATGTTTATAGACTTAGGAAAGCTTTATATGGGTTAAAGCAAGCCCCAAGCGCTTGGTATGAAACCCTGTCTACTTTCCTTATTGAGAACAAATTCTCAAGGGGGAAAATAGATAAAAATCTATTCCTAAGGGAGTCCAAAGGTAAGATAATCTTAGTCCAGATATATGTAGATGACATAATATTTGGGTCTAAAGAAAGCAACCTTTGCAAGAAGTTTGCTAAACTTATGCAAGGGAAGTTTGAGATGAGCAGCATGGGAGAACTTAAGTTCTTCTTGGGCCTTCAAGTAAGACAGACTGATGATGGCTTGTCCATATCCCAGTCTAAGTTCACCAAGGAGTTAATTAAGAAGTATGGTATGGAATCATCCTCCACCATGAGAACTCCTATAGGAACATGAATGCCTATATGCAAAGATGATGCAGGTAAACCTGTAGATGAGTCTTTGTATAGAGGAATAATTGGCTCTCTTTTATATCTAACTGCTAGTAGACCAGACATTATGTATGCAACATGTATCTGTGCTAGGTACCAATCATGCCCTAAAGAATCACATTACACTGCAATAAAAAGGATTTTGAGATATCTAAAGGGCACACCTAATCTAGGACTTTGGTACCCTAGGAATGGAGATTTTCTACTGACAGGCTATTCAGATGCAGACTTTGCAAGTTGCACAGAAGATAGAAAATGCACAACAGGCACCTGTCAATTTCTAGGAGGAAGATTGGTGTCTTGGAGTAGTAAGAAGCAGACTAGTGTGGCAATTTCCACAATTGAGTCTCAATATGTGGCAGCAGGAAGTTGTTGTGCACATCTGTTGTGGATTCAGCACCAACTAGAAGACTATGGTATTCAGGTAAGTAGAACAACTTTGTTTTGTGATTTTACTAGTGCTATTTCTATTGCTAATAATCCATTTTCACATAGTAGGACTAAGCATATAGAAATAAGATACCATTTTCTTAGAGAACATGTAGAGAAAGAGGTCATCTCACTAGAATTTATCAAAACAGATTATCAAATTGCAGATGTATTTACTAAGCCTTTAGATGAAACTAAATTCCATAAATTTAAAATTGAATTAGGAATGTTAAACATAGATTAGTCTAACAAATTTGGCTAAGTAAATCTGTGTCGACACATTCAGAGATGTGATGTCGACACTTCTGTTAGTATGTGTCGACACATCCAGAGTAGTGGTGTCGACACTTCAGTTAGTGGTGTCGACACGACCAAAGAAGTGGTGTCGACACATCCAGAATTTTTGTCGACACTTACAATAAGAGTCGACACAAGATTTCTGATGAACTTCTAAGTTTGTCTAGTGTCGACATATCATCAATTGGTGTCGACATATAGTAGTCAACGCCATTGTCGAGACATTAGAAGTCTGTGTCGACATATTTCAATAGTGTCAACACATTTAGAAAGTTTTTGACCGCCTTTTGACCTTCTTTGATTAGAAGGGTATAAATAGGTCAAGAACATATTCTGTCGACATGCTCTCCAGATTTTCGAGACTAAACCCTTGTGTAGACAAACTCTCTTCTCTCAATCCAAGCTTTCTTACCATCCCAATGGTGCCAAAGGTTAAAGATAACATTAACAAAGGATATGAGGTGGTTCACCATGCCTTTGATGATGCTGACTCAGAGATTAAAGTAGTGATTACCCTAATCACTGACAATGGTTTGGAGTTTCTTATATCTGAACCAACCAAGATTTGGAAGAAGGAGGTTTTTGAGTTCTTTGCTGCAACAACAGTAGACTCAACTTGACTTAAGATTAAATCAATAGTTAACGGAGCTAAAGTCAAAGTGACCTTGAAGAGTTTGAGAAAAATTCTTCATCTTCCAAGAACTCAGGATGAAGAAGAAGTACCAGTATACAAAACAAGGGAGGCACTACAATGGAGTGGATTGGATCCCACCTTGAAGATTGGAGCTACAATTAACAGGAAAGGGATGAATTAGCAAGGTAAATTCCTTTCAGGAGTGGTAAGAAAGGTTATACTGTGTAAGCCAGGGGACATGATAGGATTTCTGCCTATATGTTCAACCTCATGACAAGGATAATTTTAAAACTCAACACAGATTGGTCTATAGTACTATTTGAAAAGATTAAGGAAGGCATCAAGAAGCCTAATTTGGCTAGAATAATGAGTCTATACTTGGCTGGAGAAATTCCAGAAGTAATGAACAAGATTCCTGGTTCTAAAATCAATCATATGAGAAGAATGGACATCAGGATTATTTCCAGATGGGATAGGGTCCTATCAAAGGACATACCTGAAATAAAGAGACAAGAGGCTACTGAGAAATCTCTTGTACAAGACCTTACTGAGACTGCACAAGTGCAGAAGGAAATAGTTAGTGCACAAGTGCAGGGGGAGCTAGTTAGTGTACAAGCTCAGGACCTGAATGAGAATGCACAAGTGCAGGGGGAGACAATTACTGCACAGGTATAAGGGGAAGAGAGAATTCACTTGGCAAGTGAAATGGATTCACAATCTATTCTTGAGACACCTCATGTCAATAGTCGAGCACTAGATGTGATCATGGAGGATACATCTGTAGTTGCTGATGCTCCTGAGACAGCTGTATCACTTGTTCACCCTCAATAGGAGTTCACTCTGGAAGAATTGTTTACTGACATTGAGGGAGCATCAAATAAGGAGGAGCAAGTAAGGTTTGAGGGGGAGCAGGCTGATATTGAGGGGGAGCAGCATAGGACTTAGAAGGAGCTGCCTCCTAGTCCTAAAGAAAGAGTAAATATTGCCAGTACCTCTGCTTCAGAGGATGAGGAGATTGCAAGTATAAAGAAAAGAAAACTGATGTTTTTCAAGAGAAGAAGCCATAGCTATAAGAAGGCTTTGCAAGCTACTACTTCACAACCTACCCCAGAGACTGATTACAGCTCATTAATGGTGGCTTTGCAAGTTAAATTGGATGAGCAGAGAATGGCTCTAGAGAAGTATGTGGATGAAAGCCATAAATCACTTCAATTTCATTTGGCTCAAGATATCAAATCCATTAGGTTTTAGGTGAATCTCAATAAGAAAGAGATGACAGATTGCTTCCACAAAGGGGGCAATGCTGTGGTATTTCTGGCTAAGCAGCAGGTAGAGCTAAAGAAACAAGTGGATGATATTGCTGTCAAACAAGGCTATGTCCTTGAAAATCAGATTAGGATGAATGACAATCTGACTGAATCTCACAATGAGATAGTCATTGAAGTAAAGAAAACAGTTACTGCAATGACTGAAACAAGGGCTAAGGAGAAAGAGGAATTTTATCAGAAGCTACAGGAGGCCTTGGATTCATTTAAGACAGCCCTTACTTCTTCCTAGAAAAAAATATCTGACCAGCTTCTTAAGTTAAAATCATTTTTTTAAGATGGTGTAAATTTTCTTGATGATCAAATAAGATTTCAAAAAGATGACTTAAGAGATCACATTGAAAGAGAAGTCATAAAGGGGGAGAGAATGTTAGTCAATGCATGCTCAGATCATGCCAAATGGATATC
Source organism: Platanthera zijinensis (assembly GCA_039513925.1). Classification (NCBI taxonomy): domain Eukaryota; kingdom Viridiplantae; phylum Streptophyta; class Magnoliopsida; order Asparagales; family Orchidaceae; genus Platanthera; species Platanthera zijinensis. The sequence continues at coordinate 104,896,090 of CM077080.1, forward strand.
CAATAGTACCAGAGCCACTCTGGGATATCCACCCCTTTGAGATGATGTTAATGTTGCTGAGTCTAGTGTGCAACCTACTTATGTTGGAGGTGATCAACCTGAAGTTGCTCAGATCATCTACCCTCCTAGCAGATTTTGATATGATTCAACAACAGGTTCAGACAATGTACAGTCCTCAATAGGAAGTTGATAATGTTATAATAGAAAAATTTGAAATGCCCGAAGCTGCCTTGAAAGCTCAACAGGAAGCTTAACTTTCAAAGAAAAGATTCAAAGAACAGGCTGAGTTAAAACCTGATTTTGAGCAGTGGAGCTCCACTTCAAGAAATATAATTTTGACTGCCTGGAAAGCTGTGAAAGATCAAGTTCATGAAAGGGGCAAGTGGTATAATGAATAGGAATGACAGAAATATGAGGCAAGGCAAGAAGCCATTTTGCAACATAGAAGAAAGGCTAAAATTGGGAAGCTACCTCCTAATGCTCAGGAGCCTAGCAAATATTTCCCTAAGCCTTTTCATTATTTTGAAAGGCAAAGGATAAAGGTTGAAGTTCAGAAGAAGGAAGAATTGAAGGGAAAGAAGCCTATTGATGATGCAGAACCTCCTGTGCAAGCTCAGATTAAGCTAGGAAAAGGCATAGTCATCAAGGAGCCTGATCAGCCTTAGTATAGATTTACTAGATTTTTCAAGAACAATGTAATCTTTAGTGTTGAGAGAAATCTATGTAATCTGTTGTTAAGAAACTTTTTGTTAATATAAACAAAACAATGTTTCATGTACATTCAAGTTGCATTCTTATTATGTGATGTGATTTTGTTATATGTTTTGTTTATAAGTTACCCTGTCATTTATTATTTATATACATCATCATATTTGTTTATTATAAATGGTGTATATCATTGACTAAAGGGTTATGACTTCTCCAAATAGGGGGAGATTGTTGGGTACATTGGAAAATGTGTACCTAATTTGGAGAAGCCTCACTTAGCTCAATGATATACATCAAGGTGTATTTGATGTTATTTTGAGTTCATATGTGCAGGTTAAGTATTTGCTAAAATGCATAAAAAAAGTTTCTAAGTCCATGTGTCGACACTTAAGAAAGCCTGTGTCGACACTTGGAAAAGTTGTGTCGACACCAAAAGCAACTGTGTCGACACACAGCAGTTTTAGTCGATATCAACTGTGTCGACACCGGGAGACAGTGTCGACACACAGAAAGTATTAGTCGACATCAACTGTGTCTACACCGGGAGACAGTGTCGACACACAAAAAGTATTAGTCGACATCAACTGTGTCGACACCGGGAGGTAGTGTCGACACACAGAAGTATTAGTCGACATCAACTGTGTCGACACATGGAGGAAGTGTCGACACACAAATTCTTAGACTATATCAACGGTGTCGACACACAGGACTTTTGTCGACACTCAGCAGAGTTTCAATAATGTTGATTGCTGTGAAGTGAAGAAATGTCTATGTCGACACAAAGAAGCTGTGTCGACACATTCTACAGATGCAGTGTCAAGAAGCTGTGTCGACACAAGAGGAGCTATGTCGACATCACCAAAGCTTGTGTCGACACTTAATCTACTTGTGTCGACACATAATGATAATCAATCTCGACGCTTTGCTGACAAAGACAAAGGTTCAAGAACTGACTGGAAACTTGACAACTGTGTATTCTAACAAGTTTGCTGAAGCTGTCATACCTATCAGAAGTTGGTTAGAAATCGGATCAGCCGGTTACCATGGATGAAGTCTATAAATAGATGGATTCTATCAACAACAACAACAACCACACGGACAACAATTGAATTATTAATCATTGATCAAGGAAGTGCACGTCACACAGAAGAAGATTTTCGTGAGAAGATCTAAGGAGAATTCAAGCAAGAATTCTGAAGAAGCTTTAGAAGTTCTGAAGAGTGAGAGAGATCTTCAGCTGTTGAAGTAAAGAAGGAGATATTTACAATCTCTTAAGAAGCGGATCTTGAACTAATCTGCTAAGAAGGATTCAGATCTATTTCTGTATTCTAAGAAGGAAGCTGGAAGCCAGTCAACTTCAAAAAAGATCAACCCTATTGAGTTCAGATTCAATAAGCTTTGAAGAAAGCTAAGAACAGGTTGATTTCAACCATCAGTTTTATCAAGAAGCTAATCAAGAAACTTTTTATCCCTTCTCTCTCAATAAGGGTAAGAGTCCATCAAAATCACTTATTCAATTTTGTTGCATCTTTCAAGATCTGAGTTGTAAGCCTATTATATAAAGGCTGAGTGTAGGAGAAATAGATCTCTGAGTGGGAGGGATTTTGAGCCTGAGTATAGGAGAAATTTTTCTCTGAGTTGTAGGCCTTGTGGCAAGGCTGAGGTAGGGATGTTAGCCTGAGCTGTAGGAGTGTGGTTACACTCTGAGTTGTAGGAACCTTTTAGGGTTCTGAGCTGTAAGATCTGTGGATCTGAGAAGAAGGAATAAGTTAGGTCGAATCTAGCACACTACTTGATAGGTGAAGAGGGAAAGTGGATGTACCCAGACCTTGGGGAACCACTATAAATCTGTGTGCAATCTGTGATGTATGTGTGATTGTGAATTCTGTGCTGTGATTGTTATAGAATAAGTTAGATTCTAATTTAAGAACTGAAATATCATTCTACCATTAGTACAAAAGAAAAGAACCTATTCAGCCCCCCCTCTAGGTGTTTGGGTTATCTTGAAATCAATTCTATCATCAGTTATATGGTACTTTCCATTACGAAGCACATAACACTTACTACCAAAGATTCTGAGATAGCTCAGGTTTGGTTTTCTGCCTTTCAAGATCTCATAGGGAGTTTTCTTATGGCACTTGGTGATAGAGGCTCTATTGAGGACATTACATGCAGTGTTTACTGCCTCAGCCCAAAAATATTCTGGGAGAGATGTGTCATTCAGTAGGGTCCTTCCAGCCTATATGAGAGTTCTATTTTTCCTCTCAACAATCCTATTTTGCTGGGGTGTTCTAGGTGAAGAGAATTCCAGATGAATCCCATACTCTTCACAGAACTTTTTCATGCTATCAGACTAGAATTCAGTACCATGGTCACTTTTGATTTTGACCACAGAGCTGTTGAACTCATTCTGAAATTGCTTAACAAACTTAATGAAGATATCAAGGGTTTCATTCTTTCTCTTGAGGAAGAACACCCAAGCAAACCTGGAAAAGTCATCAACCACCACAATGGTGTAGACCTCCCTACCAAGACTATGAACTGGCATAGGACCAAACAAGTCTATATGCAGGAGGTATAGGCACCTCACAGAATCTTTGGTCTCAATGCCCTTGAAGGAAGCTTTTTCTGCTTTCCCTTTTGACAAGCAAAACACATGCCCTCCTTGGAGCACTTCATATTGGGACCATTTCTAACTAGCTCTAGTAATAAACATTTCCACTCATATTAAAGAGCTTACCAATAGTCTTGTAATTTACATGGGCTAGCCTTTTGTGCTTAGCATAGGACACAATAAGAGGTTTTCTCATTTGCCACTAGACAGATAGGAGAGTCTGTATCTACACATAGAAAGTTTAAGTAATAAACATTTCCACTCTTTTGATAGTGCCTATCAATATGACAACTCTCAGAACCAGACAGAACTTTTGAAGGGAGTTCAAGAACCCTTTTCACTTGACCTTTTGATTTCAGGCCAGAGAAGGCACTCATCTTTGTGGAAGACAATAACATAGCCTAGAAGATCAGAGAGCTGGCTTATGCTTATAAGGTTGTGTTGTAACCTTTCAACATAAGCCACCTTAGTGATGGTGACTATGCCATTGATGATCTTAGCATAGCCTCTTGTTACCCCTCTATCTGAACCACCAAGGATTACTTTGCTTTAGACTTAGCTCTTCATCTTGATCTTGGAGTGGTCTTGGGGCAGCTTCAAAACTAGTTCTAGACCTAGACTCATCCTAATGTACCTTCTCCTTCAAGGTCAACTAGGACCTAAGACAAGCTTGATCCTTACCCAAATTAGTAATAGTCCAACATGTGCCTAGAACAACCACTATCCATGTACCATATATGGGTATGGACACCTCGACTATCCTGCAATATACAGTTTACTTTACCTTCGGACTCCAATATCTATTGGGTTCTAGGTGCATATTAGTCTGAAACTGAACATGTCCACCAACAAGTTTTCTTGCTGGTGTACTAACTCTGGTCCTGGACACATTAGGATTGTGCCAGCAGTCAATGATATAATGGCCTACCTTACCACAACACCAACAATCATGTATGTTGTATCTTCTTTTCTGTGTATGCCTTGAAGTTGGATTCACTACAATCTTAACAGAAGGAAGAGGTGCAACATCCATTTTCTGAATTCTTTCAGTATGGATTTGACTAAAGGTTCGTCTTCTTGCTGGCTTGTGTGGCCTGTTCTGAATCCTATCAGCAACATCTTTTTTTTCAGACAGTGTGCTGTTGATAGCATAAAAAAAAACCATATTAGGCAAGTTGGCAGACTGACCCTTAGTTAGATTCTTTGCTGACAGGTTTTGAGAAAGGGTTGCAGCCATATTTTTTAGAGAGGGGGCTGTAGCACCAAAACCAAATGGTCCATGCTGGGCCATTTGAATTTCTTCATGGGCAACCTTAAAGGCACTTACCCTTCTATGCCTTCCACAATGGCTGAGAACATCTTTAGTTCTACTTATGGAAGAACCATTCATAGTGACCATATATACTTTCCTAGTCATAACTATTTGAAGGGAATATCACCCTCTTGAATGGGATTGGTGGCCTAGATGCCATTGGCACAACTGGAAATTTCTCTTTACCTTTGGGATGGGCTGGTCTTATGTTACCCTTAAAGCCCAACCCCTTCTTCCCCTTCTGTGAGGAGAAGGAGTCTATCAAGGGAAACACTGTATTAGGCTGAGAGAAACTTGCCACAATACCTTTCTCCCTCTGGAGCTTTTCCTCAAGATCTCTAATGAGACTATTCTTGCTCTTGATAGCCTCCATCTGGATGCCTGAAAGGGTTTTCAGTTGACTGAGTTCCTTCATGGTCTGATTCAGCACAGATTCTATTTCAGAAAGCCTGGGAAGCAACTGGCTGAAGAGACAGAATCTCCTTAGCCTGTATCTTAGTCAACTTCTTGCACTTTTTAAAGGCATTAAGAAGTTCAACATATCTATCAATCTATTGATTGACATGACCTGAGCCAGAATCATCCTCACCATTAGATGAAGAGGCTTTTGTACAAGGACTTGTCTCATACCAAGACACTGAACTGGATAGGGAATGTACCTTACTTTGACCAGACTGATCCTGGCTGCCCTCTTCATTAGTCCTTGCCATCAGTCATCTGCAGTTGTGGGCATATTCATCCACCTCTGAGTCACTATCTAATAGTGTTAGAGGGGCCATGATTCCTATCCTCACTAGAGGATAGACTTCTCCTGCTGTAACAGCTTTATCTTTAGCAGTAGTAGCAACTAGCCCAAAGTAGGCTTCCTCTTCTTCAGACTTAGATGATGATGAGTCTTTCCAGATTTTATCTTACTTAGCCACAAAGGACTTTTATTTCTTGCCCTTGTGCTTTTGGTGAGATTTCTTCTCACTATCCTCCCTTTTCTTCACTGGGCAATCAACAATGACATTGCCTGGCTTGCTGCAGCAGTAATAAATAATATTAGTGGAATTATGTTTACTGAGTTTAGATCCATACCTGTCCTCCTTGGAGGATTTCTTCCAGTGATGTGCTGAGGAGGAGGGTCTGCTCTTCCAGTTCTTCTTCTTCATCAACCAATGGAGCTATAAAGAGAAGACAACAAAGTCCTCATCAGACATGTTGCTGTCTGATGCTTTTAATTCAGAGCAGTCTGAATCAGCTAGTCTTCTTGGAGAAGAAGGGGTCTTCCTCCTACTATTCTTTGTGGCTTCAGCTTTGAAAGCCACAGACTTCTCTTTGGCATAAGACTTGTAGTTGGTCTCTTCCTCTTTCCTGACAGTTAATTGTATCTCATATGGGAGTAGTTTACCAAATAGGGTGTGGGGTGGAGTGTCACCCAGCTTGGCCACTTCTCTGATGGCACAAATTTTTGTGTCCCAGTCTCTGGTGAGAGACCTAAGGAACTTATCATTTAGCTCATAATGACTAAAGATCCTTCCATAGGTCCTTAGTTCATTCACTATCCTAAAGAATTATTCAAAGCAGGTGGCTATGTATTGTCCCTTTGACTGTCTGAAAGCTTCATACTCCTGGATGAGCATAGAATTTCTATCATCCCTGACTTCCTCTTTGTCTTCCATGTAGATCACCCGAGTGTCCCATATTTCTTTTGCATTTGTGCAGTGAATCAGATTCTGAAGAGTAGAATCATCAATTGTACTGACAATGATGTTCTGAGACCTCTTTTCCATGGTCGTAAGAATGACTTCATCCTTTGTCATCACATCATATGTCTTAGTTGTCTAGACATTTGCATCCAGAACAGACACATTCATAGGGATGAAAGGTCCTTCCTTAACTGTTATGAAGATTCTAGGGTTAGCTACTTCCATGAAAAGCCTAACCCTTTACTTCCAGATACAAAAACCTTCTTTCCTGCAGATAGGAAGCTTCATGACTCCTAGCTCCTTATAGTTCACTCCTGAACCCATAAGAATTATCTGTAGCTATCTTGGAGAATCACTCAAATGGTTAGATCTTTTTTGAGAAACCTCCCTCTAATACCACTTAAAAATCTTTGTTTTCAAGGTAGCTTGCAACCTAGGGGGGCTGAATAGGTTGTTTCACTGTTATTATTTTCTTTTTAGTTTTTCCTTTACAACTAAATGTGTTGCCAGTAGTTTGCTTTCAAGAGCCTGCACAAAGAAAACAATATAGAAAAGCACACACAGATTTATAGTGGTTCCCCAACTTGTGGGTACATCCACTCTCCTCTCACCTTGCCAACTTCCTATTAGTCAAGTCACTTCTCCTAAAACTGCTCCAAGGAGCTTACACCTAAGATCCCTCAGGATCTCTCAGTCACCTCCAAGACCTACAGCTCAGCCACAAGGGCCTACAACTCAGTGATCAGATGATCACCTACCTCAGGCCAAAGACCCTACACTAAGGATGGGAGGACAACCCTACCTCAGATCCACTAGGAATCCAACTTCAGAGAGTTACACTCTCTTACTGCTCAGGAAAATTGCCCTACCTCAGATCCAGTTGGATCCTACAACTCAGAGAGGTTCACTTTTCTACTGCTCAGGCAATATTTCCCTACCTCAGGCCAGTGGCCATACAACTCAGATCTAGTTAGATCCTACAAATCAGAGAGGTTCACTCTCCTACTGCTCAGGCAATATTGCCTACCTCAGGCCAGTGGCCCTACAACTAAAATCCAATTGGATTCTATAGAAAGATAAGTATTTGAATGTTTTGACATATGGATATTTCTCTGTGTCAAAAACTAGGACTGAGTTATCTCAGCACTATCTTGCTTCACAGCAGCAGGTAGTAATTCTCCCTCTGCTGGAAGAAACTCAGAATGAAGATTCTGATCTTGCTGAAGAAGAAGGTGAACTTGTGTTCTTCAATCAGCCAACTGAGCCCACTAGAGAATAATGGCTCTACTTTCTTCCTATATCAGAAATCTTTCTGATTATGCTGTAGTAGATTAAAAAGCAACAACTCACTGAACTTTTCGTTCCTACAAGAATACTTCAAGCTCTTTCTCGGCGAAAATGGCGAGAGAGAAGAAAGTCTTGCTGCCACCTTTTGAAATTGATAATGCCCTAAAAGTTGTCTTGCATCTTAGCTCATCTCTTCCTTTTGTAGTTCGCCGATCAACGGCTCTTAGAGATTAGTGGGCCCAACCTGTAACTTCCAGCTGTACCTTTCTTTAATGGAAGAAGACGTATAGTAGCTTCTTGACAGAGTTTGTCGTGTTCTGTAGCTTCTCTATACTTGATTTGAAATAAGTTGACTTTGTCAATTTTGCTGACATCAGCACTTTTGGACGTAGCCAAAATCGAGCATCAGTAGAATAGGCGTTGAGTGAGCAAGCCTCACTCAGCTCCAAAATACTTAGACAAAAATTGTCTATCTAGGCGTTAACATTGGTGAGTGAGAAAGGCCCACTCAGTGCTTTTTGCATTAGCATATTCTTCAGTAGCTTCTGCATGCTTGGCGTTGAGAGCGATGAGTGAGCATGCCTCACTCTATGCTTTTTGCCTTAGCCAATTTTATGCTTCTACAACATCTTAAGCGCTGAGAGTGTTAAGTGAGCATGCCTTACTTATCGCTTTTTTCCTTGACCAGATTTACTGCTACTTGGCATTGAGTGAGTAAGCTCCACTCAATGCCAAACAACTTAACATGCACTTCTGTTATCTGGCGTTGAGTGAGTGAGCTACACTCATTGCATTTGGACTTAGCCAAATTTATATGTCTAAAAAGGAACACTCCTTTGAGAATTAGTCAACGCATTATCACATGGAATTGAGTGAGCTTGCCTCACTCAACGCTTGTAGACTTGGTAAATATTCACAGTTTTCTTGTGGTGTTAACTGACTGAGCTATACTCAACGATTATGAACCTATGGCGTTGAGTGAGTGAGCTACACTAGACGTCTGTGGACTTAGCCACATTTATGCTCATTTCTACTTAGGCTATTACCGCATTAGCATGTGTTACAGCCTTTTGTTGTATGACATTGAGTGAGTTAACTTCACTCAATGCCTATGGACTTTGCCACTTTTCTATCCTGCCATTACTTTGGCTTTGACTGTATTGGCTCCACTCGACGCTATAAGTCATCTGGCATTGAGTGAGTAACCTTCACTCAATGTCTATGAACTTAGATAGATTTTTGTCTATCCACACCTTAGGTGAGTGATTACATGACTAAGACACTTAGGCTACTTGTCCCATCATTGTTACTAGGACAAACCTGCATGTATGAACTTGAACATGTATTAAATATACCATTGTGTATGCTCATTGACATATTTGACTTCTTCAAATCTAGGACATTGGGGGCAATGGAACCAACACCTGCTCTGACTCTTCTGCCTTTGCCTGTCAAAATAAGCCTTTGGCTTAGGAAAGTACTTTGGAGGTGGTGCGTGCATCAGATCAACATTTCTATGATTTCTGAAGTAAATTCTCCTTTTTGTGCAGGACAACTTGTACTTGTTCCATTCTTCTTGATCATAGTGGTGCTGATGTTTTTCACCACCAATGTCGATTAGGGAGAATGTATCCAATATAATGCCTCTAGATATGGGACTCTATACCTCTTTCATCTCCTTATTTGGTTCTGACCTGATAGCAGACGGGCCTTCCCCATATCTTCTTCGCTTGTGAGCCAGATGGGGGAAGTATTCAACAAATTCTACCTCTGGAGCCTCAGCAGCAGTACCAGCAGAAGTATCAGCCTGAGAAAAACCCTGTACGTCTGACCAGAACAAAAAGTAATCCTGGGTAGGATGAGTCTCATAATGTGTTGGCACAGGCATAATAAGTACTTGAGATCCTGCCAACTTACTATGCAGCCACACACAGTTGTTATAACTGAAGTCATTTACATTATTGAAATTTACTAGCATTGCTACTTCAAGTTCATTGACCTTAGCTGCAACCTTAGCTTCCAAGGAGTCCTCCCCCTTTCTTACTTCTGTAGCCAGAGCATTTGCATACACTTGCAAGTTGTTGTCATAATGAGCCATAGAAGTATTGTGCGCTTCAATCATAGTCTTTGCATTTGTGTCCACATTATTCACAGTTTCTTTGGGTATTGGAGGCCATCCATGTTAAGCTTGATGGCTTTTACACCCTCAATAAATAGTAAGTCAATCTTTATATCAAGTGCTGCAATCTTAATTTTGACTTCAGCAAGGCCTCTGTTAACGTCTTACTCAGTCTCTTTTACCTTGTTTAGAACTGTTTTCATTGTCACTTCAAACTGCGCTTGCTGTCTTGCCAACATGACCTCTATTGTCTTGAGAATTGAACTATCAACACTGGAGGTGGTAACTGTCTCAGAAGCAATAGGGGGGAGAGAAGGCACATCTTCACTAAGATACTCATATATCATAGATAATCGAGCTCTATAACTCAGCAAAGGCACTTCAACAGCTAGGACAGGAGGATGCTCCTCTGCATCTCCCTCCTCATCAAAAATCTAAACTATCTCCTCAGGAAGAATTGGAGGTATTCCTGTTGCCTTGGCAACTCTCTTCTGAAGGTTGCAGATAAACCTATCAACCTCAGTAGCAATTGATATCAAAGTCTTAGTCACCTCCCGCTCAGAAGATGAAGCAGGAACAATTTCAGGGAGAGGGACTATAAGGTTCTCCGCTATAATGAGTGCATTAGCAGCACTAACCTCAGCATCAAAAGACTTATCAAAATCAATTCTCATCTCATCAGCATCATCATCATCAAAATCATCTATATCCTCTTCCTCAGCAACATCTTCCTTAACTGTATCAGCCTCTGTCTCCTCAGGCACCAACTCCTCAATAACAGTCTGAGCAATTTAAGCAAGCTCTGTCAGCAGATTCTCTGGCTCTGGGACTGGAATAACTGACTCCCCATCTATTCCAGCCCTCAAAGTCTCTGGACTATCACTAGGGTGTGGAGAAAGAATCATATCCTTAGGATCCTGATCTTCCTTCTCCACAGCCACTTCTGGTGCTCCCCCTGCCTTGGTGATCCTCCCATCCCAATTATGAATATTGTGGAGTTTATTTTCTTGAGATGGTGGATAGGTAGCCCTTTGGTCATATCGAACCTATCACCATCCATCTGATTCAAGTACAGGATGATAATCCTCCCAAAGTTGGGAGTGTAGAGGATGTACTTGATCTTGTCATATAGCAAAGCACCCTAGTCCAACCTCTTCCTGTAGATAATTATAACTAACACCTTGAACATTTCTGTAGAAAGGTAGTCATGTGATCCAGTTTTGCATTGCAATACTTTTCCAACGATGTCTGAAAGAAGTTTTCCTTCATCGTTCATCACCTTACGCCTAACTTCTTTTGAACCTTTGGGCAATCCACAAAACAACAGGGCTCTAGAGAAATCATCTTTGTCTAAGTAATCGTCCTCTTCACAGACTAGAAGCGGCAAATACCTAGTCAGAAGAGAGGCTTTCACCTTTACCTTGTACTTCTAAATCTTGCTCAAAATAGCTGTGACTTGTCTGAGCTTGGCGTGCTGGAAGAACTCAAGAACTTCTTGTCCAGAACTTTGCATGGGTGTTCTAGGACGAAGGAGAGTCCAGCGGTCTCCATCATTAGAATGACATTTCTAGACTCATCGGATGCATCAACAAACCCTGTGCGGACCAACTCACCTCCCCTAGCAAGCCACTAGTGCTTCTAGGAGCCATAAAGACAACTGAAATCTAGATTTCTGAAGAAAAATTCTCTGTTGTTCTGAAAACTGGACTTGTCGGAATCAGCGATTGTCGGGTTACTGGAATCCACCACTGCACGATGCTGGCAGGAAAACCTTGTATCACTATCGCCTAGGGTTTAGCAGGAGTTGACAAATCTAGTCGAGGTAGAAGAAGCACGCACTATAGAAATTTTTTGAGGGGAACGACGACTGTAGCGCAGGAGCCGAAGGGTCCATTTTTTTTATATCAGTGAATCGACTAAACTTTTTTGAAAGGACTTTGCAGCTTCCCCTTTATTTATATATATATATATGCATATAATTTTCAATTTTGCCTAGAAGCGTGTACCTTATTTGTCGTCGGTTCTTTGGATCCAATATAGTAAGAATGAATTTTTCTTTGAATTTTTTTGCCTTTCAGACATAGTTTCCGATAGATCTTCTGCTTGCTTGGACTTCTTCAGGATTCAATATTCAACATGCCTAGTTCCATTTTGAAAAACAAGAACTTGGCCTCGCCCAACGGCTTCATGAAAATATCCGCGACTTGCTTGTTTTTGTCGGGACATAGCTGAGGGCTATGTCCTTATTCTCCACATGCTCCTGGATGAAGTGATAGCGCACCTCGATGTGCTTTGTCCGGCTGTGGGAGACTGGATTGTTTGTGATTGCTATTGTGCTGGATGAGTCGTAATACATTTGAATCTCTCTGAACTTCAAAATATTGTCTTTTAGTTGATTCTGGATCCATAGAAGCTGTACGCGGTAACTACCATAGAGATATACTCTAACTTGGCGGTAAAAGCTGCCACACAATTCTGCTTCTCACTGCTCAAAGAGATAAGATGTCTTCCAAGGAATTGGCACGTCCCGAAAGTAATTTTCCTATCATCTCTGCTTCCTGCAAAATCAGAATCTGGAAAACCAATTAGCTCGACATCATTATTTCTCGGGTACCATAAGCCAAGATTGGGTCCACCCTTAAGGTATCTTAAAATCTGCTTTGTAGTGATGTAATGAGATTCCTTAGAGTTCACCGTAAATCTAGCACAGACACATGTTGAAAACAATCTATCTAGTCTACTGGCAGTGAGGTAAAGCAAGGATCCAATTATGCTTCTGTAAAAGGTTTCATCAAAAGGTTTCCTTTTTATCCTTATCCAAAGAGACAGTAGAACCCATTGATTCCTCATAGAGGTTTCATTCTTCATTCTGAATTTCTTAAGAAGTTCTTGGTGAACTTCGTCTAAGAGATGAAAAATTCCATCTTCAAATTATTTCACCCTGAAGTCCTAAGAACCTTAAGAAATACTTCGGCTCTCTGATACTACTCATTTCAAACTTCCCTTGCATAAGTTTGGATAAACTTTTTGCAAAGGTTGTCTTCCGTAGAGCCAAAAAAAATAATTTAATTTTCTCTTGACATAGATTTGTACTAGCAGAAACTAGCCTTTTTCTTCCCTAAGAAATAATGTCTTTGTCTATTTTCCTCTTCTCTCTTCTTGTTTTCTTCTTTTCAAAAGAAGAAAGAATGCAAGAAAAGATTGGAAAGCCAAGCATAGAAAAAAGATGGTCGAGGGACAACACTTGTCTGTATTCAATGCTCCTTGGAGCTTTTTCTGGAATTACAGGAGGTTTTACTACTTACTAAGTACATCCACGTGTCCATTATGTAGTCAGTGATGAAGC